>FWCC01000120.1:0-236390 GCA_900169235.1 Zarea fungicola | reverse complement strand
GTGGGGGCGTGGCACATGTACTGGCTGCAAGGCGAAAGTAAGACCTCTTAGTAAGGACCGTTATTCGTGAGACCTCTCTAATCTTTTGAGTGCAGCCACATATAATTTTTCCTTCTCTAAGAAATACTGAGTACGGAGCACAAAGTATTGATCGAAAGAAAAATTACCTATCCAGGAATTGACTTAAATTTGGTGCCGACAGAAGGCCCCTCAGTAACCTTGTCGGAGATGCGATTATGGCCGGCGAGCGAGACTAAAGGACTCCGACACCGCGATTCAAAGGGCAGTCAAGCCGACTTTGGCTCGGGCTGGTCACCCACAAGTCTATTGCCGGGCGGGCTCCGGCTTGCCCCAACCGCAGGTGGTTCCAATCTCGGAATCGCCCAAGCATAGTGACGCGCGTCGGAAGTATCACAAACATCACATGAAACGGCTTCGAAGATGAAATAGATTGAGAGAGGGAGGAAAAAATTGAAATTGTAAGGGTATAGGAAGTCTAAAACAAGTATTGTGATCGCTCTGGCGTCGTAAGTTATTATGTATGCAGCAAGGCTGATTCTCCACCTAATTAATTATAGGAGTCGATTCCGAGGTCGTATTTGTCAAACGAGAAAAGCTGTCAGCAATTTTACTTGTTGACAATGTAGGCTTGGGGGAAAATGTTAGCATTCGCCTGGTGGTTTCTCGATTGGTAATAACTATAATCTCTTACCTAGCCTAGCCTCCATTGTATTGAACTTGTCGACTTCTGAGGACAGTGGCTTCTGCTTGGGGTGCTTGGACGACTGTGTATAAGTCGAGGCCCCCTTTGCAGATAGTTGGCCAGCCATTGGGTCAACGAGAGTAACCTCTGAGGGTGTTGAGCCGAGCTTTTGAGCCTTGGAGGAGGAGGAACTTGATTTCTTGAAGAAAGGCATGATGTGGATTTTTTTTGGCACCGGGTTGGTCGGTTGGTTGATTCCGAGATGTGAAGTTTGATCGGTTATAGATGTATTTGCAAGGTAGTTTATTGAAGCGTTCTCCAGTCAAAGAATGGTAGTAAACTGTTTCTATATGTTATAATATAATTCTCCCAACCGTTAATCGAGGGGATGCGTCGTGCTTTATATACACATCCTTTTCCGTCGGTCATGCCCCATGCCAAAAACGCCAATAACGCCATATAGGCACGCCTTTCGGCTTGACAGGTTTGAAAACGCTCTGATGTCTCCATTCAACGCTCACCAACAACGCCAATCGCTGCTGCTTATGCAAGCCTGTTCTCCGCCTCGGAGCGAAACCTTGTTCTATTCGTAGGCCAAGCAGCGTGTGCATTTTCGGCCCTGACTCACCGGCCTCCCCCCAGTCATCAAGGTGTCGGCTTCGGCCTCGGATTGGGTGGGTCTTGGCTCGGTTCGCCGGCCAGGTCAGAACTGGGCTGACTCTCTCTGCTGGCTTGTGGGGGAGCCTCATTTGAAGGAAGTCGGCCCTCGGAGTCAAAAAATCACGTCTTTTGGGCTGCTCTATTACAAAAGCTCTTTTTCACGGTCCCAGATTTCTAAGCACGAGGCTGAGAAGGGGGCCTTGATAAGATGTGTCTTGTCATAGGTAACTAGACAGACGTTGGCTCCAGTTGCGACGCCCTTCCACTTGCCAAAAATACCAAAAGAGTTAATGAACGCGCGCTCCTGCCCCCCGGTCAAATTCGAAACTTTTGGTATAATTAACAAGGCTGAGGTTGGATGGGCCAGATGGCACTAGCAAGTGAATGGTGATAATAAAGGTCGGAGCATCGGCTTTAACTGCTCAAAGGACAGCAAAAGAAGGGACTATGTGAATTACTAGTGGGCACTTGATTACATCAATCTCAAGTATGCTGTAACTATTTTTCGTCTTGGTGATCTTTCTACATATTTTCTGATAGCTTTCCTCATGAATATGTTGCAGGGACGCGCACGCTTACAAACCAACTGTGAACTTGCACCAGATACGAAATACGTCAAAGGCGTAAGAAGCGACTAGATCAGTAGCAGCCATGTGGTCAGGAACTCACCAGCATTAATAAGTATGACTCTTATAGGCTCTTATAGACTCGTAAAAATAAAACGTGCTGTGGAATCTTCATCTCATTAAATCCGCGTTACTCCGCGAGCGCAGTCTTCCTTCATTTACATCTCTCAGCTGCCTGACGTAGCCAAGTCGCGTTGAGCGCCTCCAAAAAAAATGAAAGCCACTTCTTCCCCGAGCATCGGCCTCATGCCGCTTTCGGACAGCGTTAATATGAGAGGTGCCTTTATAGCGGTCCATTCATCATTATTTCTCGTACGTTAATAACTTGTCTATTCTAATCAAGGTAGCTTCCCGAGTCTCGCTCCACCCAAATCAGTGAGTCGGAAACGGATGGTCGCTCAGTTGTCATCAACTGGAGATAAGTCCGCTCCTCGGAGCCGACACACCGCGCTTTAATATATGTTCATACGTTTGAGCAATTGTGTCAGCCTCGCTGATAATTAACGCAGAGGGCTGTCTTATTGGCTGCTATCGGCTCGCTGGAGTCCTAAATACGCTATGTCTGTATGACCTCGACGCAGGGGAACAGTGAAATCAGAAAAAAGGCAAGAAAAGAAGAAGAGGGTCCCAATTTCAGTTCTTCCCCTCTCAGGTCATTGTCTCCGCTGAAGGAGAATTTCTGAATCCGGTGGCGTGGCCGTATCAATTTGAAGCCGAACGCAACGGCAGCTCATAAGCCCCGGCTGGAAGTTTTTATGATTTCAGGCAATACATCAATTGTCAACACATCCGAAGAGTACCAACAAATATATGGGATAGCCTTAAAAATAGCAATGTGTTATACCTGCAATAATAGCAGCCACTGGTCTTTCTAAAACCGACTCATAATGACGCAACGCCTTCGAAGGGTAGCAAACGCAGGCGTCGTCAGCACTACTAAATCGCCCATCCCTTGGTAGGGATAAGAACGATTTAACACTTTTAAAGTTCAGCTCATCCTTGGGGAAATGGGTACTAACTATTTAGTGACCCAAAGGGCAAAGTCTGCCTGGGTACAGCGGCGCCGGTAGGGGACTGATCCTATACGTCAACCTCGGAGTCGATAGTTTTGGCCATTGTTGCTCTATGTTCTCGGTTTAGCGAAAAACTTCTTTCTTATCATTTGCTTACTTTTTAGTCTCAGAATTGCGCGGCAGTATCTGCGCACTCTCTCAGCAGGAAACCGACATGTCATGGTATCGCCCAGACGTTTGACAGGCCTCAGAACAAGTGGTTTGTTACGACAGATTGTACCGGGCATGTTTACAGGAGAGTATATTCATTTTATTGTTATGATGATGATTTACTTTTATGTCTGTACTTCAGTAGAAATTTGTATATGTACCTAGGATTTGCGTGCTGGACCAGTGGCTGAGTCCCACCGCAAGACAACCTGCGCTCGGGCACTGGTGTAGGAGGAGTTCACCGAGGAAGTAAACTCATTCAATCGGGGTCCCATACCCGTGACAGTCAAGAAGCTGTATGTTGCTGGAAGCCAACACAGTTAGTGGACTAAACGGGCTGAAAGAGCAAGTATCTCGGAAGCTGTAGCCGATTCGCTTACGCGCAGACAAGTCCGCCTAGCTGCGGACACGGTTCACATTAAGCAACAAAAGTAGAAAGAAGAAAGTCTGCACTTTAACTTTGCGGTAGCTATGAGGAATAGCAAGTGTTATGTTTATTTATTGATTATTGATTATTTTATGTTTTTCAAGCCTCATTATGTCTGTGGTGATGAGAGGTGCCGCCGGGTTTTGAGTCAGTGCTTGATTCTGACCTCAATGGCGTTTTTCCTTCACCACTCCGACTGGCTGTATCCTAAAAATTCGAAAACCGAGCTTTTCTTATCACGTTACTAGCGCTGATATCGAGTTTTCAACTGGCGTCAATACTCAGTGTCCCATGTACAAACTGTCGCGTCCATGATTCGGCAAATGCGGCTACCTCAAATTGGCCACCAATCCTGGACACAGCTTACTTCACCTCGTTGATTAACTAGTTCACATGTTATCAACCCAGAAGCATTAAACTTCAAGTACATTCCCTCTACGAAGGTCATTTCTCTATATAGTTTAGCTGACGTCGGCACACAGAACTGTTTATAAAATCTGATCGTGAAGTGAGATGCATCGGAATCGTTAGGCTCCTCTTGTATCCGAGCGCTACAAATTGCAAAACCAACAGCAAATTACCACCAGTACAATACAGACAACTAAATTTTGTTCTTCAACCAACTTTATCGCAGCCTCTCTAAGCTTGATGCCAGCAGGAGCAGACGTTTAAGAGTGGACTACCCGCTTACCGTGATGACAGAGAAATAGGGTTTATACTGATAGTAGGAAACGGTGAGGCTGTGGTAGGCGGAGACTGGCGAAGGAATGGATCGAGTCAGCCACTGCGGAATCACTCTCTGTGGTCAAGATCGTCGCCAAACTACGGAGTCAAGTCTACTATGACCCTCAAGTGGCATAGCGTCTAGTATGGGGCTTCAAGGTGTTCCTTTCCACAACAAAATTCAAGACCCAGCCAACAGGTGCTGAGAAGGAAAAAAGGGTCACTCACCAGAGTAGCGCCATAGCGTGTCTTCCTTCTCAGAAGTCACTCCTAGCCTACAGTGGTGGAGATGCGACACAGCCGCGCCTTCCAAATCTATCGCTGGACATCTTTTTTGGCGTCGCCTCCACACACGCCCAACGATCCATGCGCGCATGAAAATCGAATGCTCCGTATCGCACGCCCTGTACTGCAGTGCTGCGAGCTCACGAGACTTACCAAGAATTCTCCTACCGGGTTTTGCCATCCAGTAGCATAGCTCCAGGACGTCCCGTCGCTTGGCGGTTACGCATGTGTGAGACCTTTTCTGCACTGTGACTAATCAACTCGGTTGCCGCTGCGCAACGCAATCCTGTTTGTCCTACTTGACAAAGTTCCTCACAGGACAGGAACAAGATCTACAAATTTACAACTCCCCTCTTGTCCTACATTTGCGGGCATAACGGGGCTCTGGCCCAGACGCCGATATAGTCGGCACCTTCGCCAGCCATGTCTCCAACGAGCGCCCCTGAGGCGCCGCAGTCTGGCAACTGTCGTAGCTTCACCAAGCGACTGTCTTCAGCCATGGCCTCCGTCGAGCTACCCCACGTATCACAGTGGATTGTAAGTCTGTATTAAATTGGTCGCATGCCGCCGTCTTCATGCTGACCGCGAGCCATCTTGCTCAGAATGACGATGTGCGGCCAGTGGATGCAGAGAGGAGAACGTGGACGACCCAGTCGTTTCACGATTATTGTAAGCTTCACAATACGGCGACACCGCTACTCGCCGCTAATTTTTTCAACAGGGCTTGTAATAAACTGCAACACGTCGACCTTTATTACCGGCAGCGCGCTCATTCCGCTCGGCCTTGCCTGGTGGCAGGCCATGATTTGTATGAGTTTTTGTTTTGTTTTTGCTGGCTCTTGGCAGCGCTAATTACCCGTGCCGTAGGTATTATTGTTGGCAACCTTTTAGCCTTGGCAGCCGTTCTCATCAATTCAATGGCGGGAGCTCGGTATCATAGTGAGTGATCTGAGTGTCGTCGTCGGCACTTGCAGATATAAGACAGAGGCTAACGCCGGGCCAGTTGGATTTCCTGTCCTCAGCCGGTCAGTCTGGGGCATGTGGGGATCTCATTTTACCATTTGGAACCGTATATTCCTCTCTATAGGTAAGCCAATCTCTGTTGTTCGCATTAAATTGGCCAGTTTGCTGACACGCTCCTGTACTAGTCTGGTTAGATTCTCGTAGCTGCTTCTCCATCCGCTGTGCACTAACATTGATGATTGTCCAGGTATTCCTCTCAATCGTGGACTGGTGGAATGTGCTTTCATCTGATAATCCTTGCGCTGGATCCCAATGTCGATAAACATATACCCAACACCATGCCGGCCGGGGCTCATCTCACAACAGCGCATTTCATGTCTTACGTTTTGTTCTGCATCATCAGCCTCCCCTTTATATGGATTCGACCGCATCGTCTGCAGTGGTTCCTCAACAGCACATCACTCGTTGCGCTGGTCTTTTATCTCGTCCTTTTGATATGGGCGCTTGCCACGATGGGGCCGAGCGGATTTGGCAGCACCATCACCGAGGACAAGCCGAATCCGCCGAGCGGCCCAAACAGCACAGGATGGCTCATGGTTTCTGGCATTGTTGCCTCGATAGGCGCCATAGCGGCAGGGATCCTCAACCAAAACGATTATACACGAATGGCTCGCTCCCCGCGCGACGCCAAACTGGGCCAGATCATTGCCTACCCGCTGTACAGCATCCTAACCTCGATGATTGGCATCTTGGTGGTAGCCGCAACACAAACACGACTGGGCAAAGAGTATTGGTTTCTTCCTGGCCTCTTGGCACGCATTGTTCGCAAGAATCCAACTCCTACCGCTCGTGCCGGCGTGTTTTTCTCAGGGCTGGCGCTGACGTTTGCTCAGCTGGGAAGCAATGTCCCTGGCAATGCGCTCGCCGGTGGCATCGATTTATCGGCCGTTTTCCCACGATACATTAATATTCGGCGCGGCGCGTATATCACGGCGATAATCAGCCCCATCGTCAATCCGTGGCGGATGGTGGACACGGCAACGATATTCATCACCGTCATGTCCAGCTATGGCGTATTCTTAGCGCCCATGACGGGCATGATGGTCGCGAGCTATTACATCGTGCACCGTCAGAAGCTTGATGTGGACGACCTGTTCCGAGGCGACCCGTCGAGCAAGTACTGGTACACAAAGGGATTGAACTGGCGAGCCCCTATCGCGGTAAGTTTACTCAAAGTCGTCGGGAGTAGGAAGCACTGTGAATATGCGAAACCAGCTGGCTAACCCGTACATATTTTGCACAGTGGGCGATTGGCGTGGCGCCGTGCGTGCCGGGATTCGTGGCAGCGGTCAACAGCTCCGTCGTCCTGCCGGACAGTGTACAAGAGCTCTACTTGACCAACTATCTCTATGGATTCTTTTCGAGCGGCATAATTTTTGCTGCGCTGCACTTTGTATTCCCCGCCCGTGAGGTCGATGCATTTGTCAAGAACGAGCTGTCAGCTGTGGAGGTGCAGCGGTACTACAGCGAACGATGGGATGTTGACCTGTTGCAATCGCAGCACATGGCCATGCCAGAAGGGAGATATGAAAAGAGGAGAGAGTACAGGGAAAATATGGAAAACGGGGAAAATAGAGAAACTAGGGAAAATGGAGGAGAGGGCAGGTCAGAGGAGTAGAAAAGAACAGACTTGGCGTTGGAGATGCTTGGCGATTTGGGTCTACTTTCGGCCAACTGGTGCCAGATTGGCGGGTGTACCCACAGGGTACACAGGTGGTAGCCGAGACCCGCCAGGCAACCACTCGGTACCTAGTAGGTACTGAGTAACCTGCAAGGCTCGCCGGTGACATGGATTAGTATTCATTTTCTAGACCCTTCTTCTTGGCAGCGAGATGAAGTAGTTGAAATGAGGTAAATTCCATTTTTCCATGAGCGTCCCCCATAATAATGTACTCGGAAAAAAATTGTTGCCCTTTTTTGGTATGGACCAGAAAGTTGAGGAGCCGAATAGGCTCTGTGGCACCAGCGCCGTCCGGTGGTAATTAGGCCGCAAGTTAAGCTAAACGGTAGGTTAGTCGGTAGGTTAGCAGGTAAGTGTCTAGGGACATGCAGTTAGCCGGCCGGTAAGATGCAACAAGCTTCAGTGGGTTAAGCCCGTCATCCTAATTATAACTCAGCGGATACTGGCACCCGAGGAGCCACTAAAGAAGCTCCGCAGCAGTTGAGCAGGGGTGCTGCAGGAGAGGCTAACCCGCCGTTCCGGCACCGAGCAGCAAACACATGTATTTATCCGTCACGTTGACGAAGCCCCAGGAAGTGTTTTTTCTTTGTCAATACTGACGTGGGAAAGATCATCGGAAAATCACGAGCTCCTTTATCAACGAACGTATGATTGTTCTGCGATTGGCTCCGAGTCCCTGACCCAGTCAACCAGTCCCTCCAGTCCTTCGCTGCCCCCAACCAGCCCCCCCGCTATCCAAATTAATCCACATAACAGTTTACCAGTGGCAAGTCGCCAGTTGCCCAGTCCTACCAAAGAGTACCCACCAGCTGCGAATAGGCCTCCCACGCCTGGGCCAGAGACCTGCGTGTCCTCGCAGGTAGTGAACATTCAAGCTAGGTACCTTCGTTAGTCGCCTCTGCCCACCACCCTCCACTTCCCTCAGCTGCTCCTTCGGCCAACTTTTTTTTTCCACCCTTGGATTGCAGAACATTTCGGCTTCTTTCGTCCCACGCACCGCCACATCTCTTGCACCACACCAACGGGCATCCTTGGGCCTTGGGACCTTGTTGGCCGATAGAGACTGCTTACTGGTACTGCTTCATCCGGCAGCCATCGTCCGAGACCCTGAACCCGCTTTGCAGGACCATCGCGCCCCGACCCCATCATGCACAGTCCTCCTCCTGCAGGAGAGGCCGAGCCTGGGTCATCAGAGGGGTCGGCTGCCATTGCGAGAAGACGCAAATTCACCATCCAGAGCAGCTTCGGCCAGGCTCGCGAGCGTAGGAGCCGCAAAAACAGACCCTGCGATGCCTGTCGTCGCCGTAAAACTGCCTGTGTAATCACAGATCACCCTCCATGTAAGTCTCTTCCTGCTCATCATGGCCCCCCAAATACCTCCCTTCCGAGTACATATGTACATATACACATACGGCCATCTTGTCCTATCCACCCAACGGCTTTGAGCTAACTCGGACCCTTGCAGGCCGCTTCTGTGAAACCCGTGGTATTCCATGCCTCTCCTCCGGGACTTTGGCAGACCGTGACACCGATGCCTTGTTGGCAACAGATCACGCGTCACCAGATGCCGCGTCACCTCACTCTCACTCACTTTCCGTTTCATCCCCAGCAGACTCAGTCCGCCATCGTACAGAGTCCATCCTCAATGCAACCTCCCGTCCCTCTCCCGCAGCTGCTGCTCTACCTACCTCACATGGTAGCCCTCACTCATCACACCATGCTTATTCGCCCGCCAATCCTGCCTCACACCGATCTTTCGCTTACACGGCAAGCCACGACAGCCCTGCTTCATCATCCCATACTGCATTATCAGGTGGAGCCACTGCAAAGACGTACTCCCCCTCTGTAGGCTCTTATGCTCCTGCTACTGGTACTGTTGCCACCCATACTAAGGGCAACATTGAGGGCATGGGTATTTGGCCAACAAATGGACCTGGTCGCATTCACACACTTGAAGACAACATCAACAAGACGGCCAACTACATGGGCCCTGCCGCAGAGCAAGATACCCACGTTCTTGACTCATTTCGCTACATGATTGTCAGCGAGATTGATGAAATTGATGCCGATTATCTCCAAGTTTACCCCGGCTCCTCCAGACCAAACGACCCACCCATCCACTTTCTGCTGCTCGAGAACGAAGTTCCCGAATACACTAATCGTCCAAAACGAGACGCCGCCTATGCTATTGAAAGGCGAGTGTATCCGTACGGCCCAAACCTCGTGCGGTTGTATTTCAAATATGTCCACCCCGTATACCCTGTTGTTTCCAAGGTCCGTTTTCTTCGTCTCTACAATTCTGACAAGGAAAAGCTTCCACCCTCACTTCGGGGTGCCGTCTACGCATTGGCCACAGTCTTTTGGAATAGAGATCCATCACTAAAAGGTCCATGCCCATGGGAGCAGCATGAGCTGCACACGCAAGCACAAACATCTCTCCGGTGTGAACTGGAGAATCCCAATCTCGCCAATCTGCAGGCCTGTCTGCTGCTGATCCATATGGCCCCTCCATGGACCGACACAGTGGAGACGCCCAGCATCTGGATCCTGGCAGCCCAAGCTGTTTCTTGCGCGCAAATGAGTGGTCTGCACCAAGATTCGTCGAATTGGAATATAGAACCCTGGGAGAAAAAGCTCCGCAACAAGTTGTGGTGGGCCGTCTACATAACCGATTGCTGGACATCCGTCTGCCATGGTAACCCCCCACACATCTACCCCGAATCATTCGACACCATGCCACCAGATGTTGAAGATATTCGCTTTGATGAGGATGTTCCAGAGGATTTGAAGCACTTGGTTGATCCAGATTCTTCCGTCTTCCAGTACGCCGTTGCCGTACGCTTTCTTGAAACGGTCCGCATAACCAGGATTGCTCGTGAAATTATCGATTGCAGTTTGTAAGTCGTATTATCCTCAACAAGCATAAATCAACTAACATGAAATAGTCTTGTCAATCCTCGTGCGAGATCTATCCACGGTCCAAATCACACTATGCAAACCCTCGCCATTCAAAAGGACAAACTACGTGATTGGCCAAATAAGCTACCGCAATGCCTGTCTACAAAGCGAGTCAACTCTGCACCTGCTATCCATAACAATGGTACGTCTTTATACTTTTTTTTCTTTTTGACTTTCGCTGCATAAGCGCTTAGCTGATTGATGACAAGGCCCACTACATTTGATGTACCATGCAGCCAAAGTTCTCTTGTTCCGAGCCATTCTTTCTCCAGCGAGCAAAGAGGCTAGAACAGATCCGAACTCGACTTTGCGCAGGCATTTCCATGAAGCTGTCCATGAGATGCAGCAGTGTGCCGATTTTATGAACGAGGTTACAGAGGGTGATTTACAAGGCTTTTGGGGTCGTCGTAAGTCCTTGTTTGCACGTAATGTACCATCTTCCTTTCTAACGTATTACTAGTCGGCCGATCTCAACTCATATTGTGTGGAAATTTCATGATTCACTTGTTCATCGTGGCCGCTGGCCCAGATGACATCAAAGCGGCTCATCATGTCCTTCGAAGCTTCCACCACTCCCTGCAGCGACTAGCGACTACCCAGTACTACGTCGGCAAACTACTCTTGCGACCTGTCGCGTTGCGGGTAGACTCGTTCTTCTCACAAGCTGGTGAGATTATCAGGCGTGGTGGCCACGGATATTGGCAGCTGGATTCGCTTACTGTTATCAAGGATGGTGGTGTCCTGTAAATTTATCGAATGATGAGTCCTGAAAATGGAAGTTTTGCTTCCAAATTCATTTGCTTCTATGGGGTTTAACCACCAAGGGTTTGTATAGGGCCCGGTGTAGTCCACCGGACATTTTGTATCATTAAAAATGGGAAAATAATTTGGATATTTATGACGGCATGAAAGGTCAAGACCTCCAGCCAAGGGAAATGAAAGCTATCATAGCCAGATTAAACTACACTCCGAGGGAGATTAAACTTGAAATTCTGAGAACCTGCTATCATTCGTGCGCAACTACTGACAGTTTCTCGGTGTAGGCATTTGTACATTTGATGCAGCATTAGATTTTATATGACGCTGGCTACTGAGCACAAAATAAATAAATGCAGTTATAGCTCGATTCTTCGCCAGATCGGTGTTCCATTTGACCCAGGACTCTGTGTCAGAATCTCCTTTATGAACTTATCCGCTGCGTCGATGATACGGACGCTCTGGCTGACACTGGGCGAAGACGGCCCGTCAGAGAGCTGCTGCCACCGCGGTAGCAGCGATTTTAAATGGTCGCCGGCTGATAGCGTGTCGGGACGCATAAGTTCACGTAATCGCGCAACCCGACTCGCAGCCAACATTACAAGCATTGCTCCAGCCATGCTATTACATATGCAACATACAATTAGAGCCCTTGATATAAATAGGAAGAAAAGACGAGAGGAAGGGTTTGGCTCAGCAAAAGGGTGGAAGGGGGGAAGGGGGGCAGCAACATTGAAAAACGAACCTTAGAGAACATATCCATGTATCCACTAGCACAGTATGTGAGAAGCCACGCAGGTTGAGTATATGCATCAAGCACGCGTCCAGACACGCCTTGCAGCAGCTCAAGACCTCCTGGCTCGGCTCATTTGCATTCAGCCCCGCGCCGCTGCCGACGCCGCCGACGCCGGCACCAGCCTCTTTGCCGCTCAGCATCCACATGAGGTACGGCCGGTAGATGACGCTGCGGCAGGTGAGGTAGCGCTGCCGCAGGAAGCCGCTGGCCGCGTTGGCCGCGGGCGAGGTGTCGACGCGAAAGGCAAAGCTGGGCGGGAGCACCTCGCGCCAGTCGTCGAGCTGGTGCTGCAGCTCGGCGACGATGGAAGGGAAGCGAGCCGGGTTCGTGGCGGCGCCCGTGTCCTGCGCGTAGAGGAGCTGGTGCACGCGGTTGAGGAGGCGGCGCATGCTGATGCAGGCGACAAAGTAGAGGGCGGACTGCTGCTCGGCCTCGGAGGTCGTGTTGGTGTGGTTGTCGAAGTCGTTGTAGGGGCCAGGAAGCGGCACGGAGGACTCGATCCTGGCGATGCCGGAGACGGGACAGGCGGAGAGCTCGGCCACATAGTCGCTGATTTTGTAAGTTTTTACCGTTAGAAACTGATTTTTTTAATATATTTTTTTTTGCGTTTTGCAAGGTACAGATGGCATTGTGTTGGTTGTGTATAAGACAGAGAAAAAAACTTGCCTCTCTAAAATATAGCAGGACCAGAATATTCGACGAGTGCGCTCTTGGTCTTCTTGGTCGCCAGCCTCGGCTTCGTTGCCGAGGAGGGTGAGACACTTGCCCGCGGCGCCGCCGATAAACTCCCATGCCTGCAACGGGCGACTGAGAAAGGCGAAATATAAGCTTGTTTTTAAGTATGTTAACGGGATTATCACCAAACATTTCGGTGTACAAAGAGCAAAATGTAAACCGAATTGGGGAGAAGGCAAAAAATAAAATAAAAATAAAGAAAACTCACGCTGTAAAGAATAGACACTGCGCAGCAGTCGAATTTAGCGACAGATGTACTACATGCAGCTTTTTCAGTGCACCCTCAAAGTACACATCGCCCATCCTGCGCCGTGCCCTTCGCCACGCCGCCCTCCTCGCCATCTCTTCCGGCGCGAAGCCCCCATCTTTTGATGATGCCGTCATCGTCTCCTCTGATGTCAAATCAGACGTGACCTGGCTCGCGCACCCAAGCGCCATGACCAGCAGCGCGAGGCACCCATCCAGCGAGTCGTCTACCGGCGCGGCGCCCTCCCCCAGGACGCTGCGCACGATGCGCAGCTGGTTCTGCGAGACGGTCGGGTACCAAAAGTTGACGTTGCTCTCAAAGGCCTCCAGGATGGCCCCGAGATCCTCGCTGCTGAGGTACGGAAACAAGGTCGTGTGGCTGACGGGCAGCGGCGGGCGGGAGCGCTCGAGGTGGAAGATGGACTGGTAGTCTGTGCGCAGGGTAGGGAAGACGTCAAAGTGGTGCCATTGGAGGACCGACTCCGTCGTGGAGGTATGCATGGAGTCGAGGATGGCATTGTCGAGTCCAGACTGGTCGCGCGTTTGGTTATGGTGGTGGTTGACGACGGGCTTTGTGCGGGCGACGGTCTCCGAGACGGGGGAGCCACTGGTGTAGGAGTGTGCGGATGGGGGAGGATGAGGATGGGGAGGGGAAAGGACGCTGCTGCTGGCTGCGCTGGTGCTTTGATGAATGTGGTTGGTGCCACTGGAGGCAGCATCATTGTGTTGCCGCTGAACACCGACGGGAGGTGTCTTCCAACAACGGAGTTAGTTAGTCGAAGAATGGACTTTCAGGTTTGGTGAGCAGAGAAGCGATGCGCGACGAACAATTGACGAGCTAAGCTCAAATAGAAATTTCTCAATTCGTAGAACTCCATCGAGAACTAGATCCGTCTTTCCGCGTCTGAAGGCGATATACTAATTAGGATGGTCTTTTGTATGAGCTGATAAAGACTTGGACAAGAAAGCTTACGAGTTTGCTTCTGAGCCGTATGTGCATTCCTGCTCAGCAACACTACATGCTCTACATGGTGTATTTCCATCGCATCTATAGGTCCAAGAAGAAAAGAACTCGGTTAGACAGTGTTAAAATTGACTTTAGAATATATTTTGCCCAGAAAAAAATGGCAATATCCAGAAAACAACGCGAGAGAAATGCCATACCTGATTTTGCGACTTCGACAGGTGTCGCACTACACATCATATAGCCATCATTAGTCCCCGGTTGGGAAATCAGAAACCTAATCATTGCCGTGGTTGCATCGCACGTGAGCAAACCCCTGCAAGCTGCAAGTCTAACTTACGGCGTGAGATGTCCGAAGCCGTTTCCTAGTGGGCGCTTCAATAGCGTACATGTGCGTATCCATACTGCAAGCATGGAAGGCGATGAGTTTCTTCGTCCTGCATGTGTATGCATGTCTCTCGATCCGAGACGGACCGAAGGGCGAGGGGCGGGGAAAGGGGAACCGAATGCTTATTAGAATGCGGAGATGCGCATCTGTCGGACTTTGTGGGGTCTGGAGACGCGGGGGTTGACATGTGTCGGGCTAGTTTGTTCGTGGCAAGTGCCGCTAGGCAGCTATTTATGTAACAAAATATCTTGTAGCCGTTGAGCCAACGAATTCGTCATGTCAGCCTCAGATTGGGATTATGCGCAGGATGATGGATCAATGCTGGTTGCCGGTCGAAAGCGTATTGAGTTGATCATGCGAGTTGACTTTCAACAGTGAAGGATGCTGTCGTTCCGCTCGGTCATGAGATTGTTTTGTTCAACATTATGATTCATTGTTCGAGGGCTTAAGAAAAATGTCCAAGCACAGCCGGTTGTAACTGCAGACTAGCTACCTATATCCACAAATCTCATAGCCCACGACTCCTCACTGCAATTGCTCTTATTATGCACACGAATCCAGCTTCTCCTTGCCCTGCAGCTGGAGGGTATTCAGGACAGTTTGTGCATTCCGTTTCTCCAGACTCTTCTTGACTGGGTTCGGCGCGTCAAAGACTTCAGACAACTCCTCCAGCGTGCGACCCTTTGTCTCTGGGAAGAAAAAGTACATGAATACAGCTTCAAACAGATCCCAAAAGATAAAAACGATATAAAAATGATATCCAATGTGCTCAAACGCAGGACCGCTGCTGTACTGGATAATCGTAGACGCAACGGAGCTCGCAAAGTTCCCCACGGCAGTACCCTTGGCTCTTGTGGCTGTTGGTAACGTCTCGGCAATATACATGGACTGGAGTGGAGTCCAGCCAAACGAAAAGACGATGCCAAAGATGAAGATGAAGGCGACCGATGCGTTACCTGCAGCCTTGTTGCCACTGTTTTCCAGCGCCGCCTTGCTGGTTCCAGTGATGATGGCGAAGCATCCCGCGCAAAAGACAATGCTGTACAGAAGCAACGGCCGGCGGCCAACAACATCAGTCATGCGCGCTCCCAAAACAGCCCCGAACAGACTCAAGATAGGGTTGATGGCATTGAGTGCGAGAACGGTGTGGGGGCCGTTGATGTTGGCGTTTTCTAGCATAACAGGCATGTAATACGAGGTTAAGCTGTTGCCGCTGATCTGGCCAAAGCAAGCCATGCCAATAACACAAACGAGTCGGCGACGAGCGCCGCGTGTCGACCACAGCTCGCGGTAATCCCACCACTTCTTGTCTGATGCTTCAGCCGAAATTTGGCTCATCATCTCTCCCAGCTGCAGTTTGACCATGGGGTGGTCTTCGGAGCCTTCGCCGTGATAGTCGGCAAGAACCTTGGCCGCGTCTGCGTGGCGATCCTGGGCCACCAGCCAGCGAGGCGACTCGGGCAGCCAGAGAACGCCAAGCAACACGATGCCAGACGTGATCATTTGGCACCACACAGGGATGCGCCAGGCGGTGTCGGAGTCAATGAAGCTACAGGCATACACTACCCATCCCGCAACAATGCTACCAATGTACCACGTGCAGTTGTACAGGCCAGTAATGGTGCCGCGCCATCTTGGGTGCGCCATCTCACTCACATAGCATGGAGCTGAGACGGAGCAGAAGCTGACACCAAAGCCGAGGACAAAACGCCCAGCCAGAAATTGCCCACGATTTGTGGATGGTGCTTGGGCGCAGGTGCCGATGATTACAATCAGGGCACCGGCAAACATGCCCCAGCGGCGACCAAAGTAGTCATTGACTGGTCCTGTGAAGAAGACTGCAGCGACAGAGCCAATGTTATACATGGCAAATACAAGGCCCGTACTGGAGCCAGCGATTTTCCTACTGTCAGGTCAGAAAGGGGGTTGCAAATGACTGCATCTTGGGCTGTTTGTCGTACATTCCAAAGTAGTGTTGGTAGGACTGCATTCCATTTAGCCCTCCCATGAGTGAGCCGTCGTAACCATTCTAAAATCCCAGTTAGCTGTAAGAGCATGTCCTACCTGCATTATGAGTACTTACTAGGCAGCCACAAAGGTAGGCTACACAGAGCACAAGGTAGAGACGAAACATGCGTGGTGTCCATGGCGATAGTCTCTGCTCCTCAGATTCATGAGCTAGCTGGACGGCAGCACCAACATCACGATGATCAGAGCTTCCGTCAATGTCAGGGTACTCTGCCTCCTGATTGTGCTGTTCAGACTTTTCCATGGCTCCCCAAACAATATGAAACGGACAACTTCGATATATGGCGTCGGCCTATGAAGAGAAATGGAATAGCATTTTCAAGCCAGAGGATGGCCGTGGTCTCTTTATAGGCCCGACTACATGAGACTCCAGGTGCAGAGGAGAAAACGGTCTAGAATCATGCAGACAGGCGAGGCTGTCCCCGCGAACAAGGGACGAGCGCTAGCCGGCATGGCGATCATGGGCTAGCCCTTTTCAGGCTCAACCCAAACTTGGGGAAGCTCAATGAAGTAAATCAGTGCGGAGTAGCGTGCGTTAATTTAATGAAGCAACCGGGGTAAATCTTAAAAGTGTGATGCAAGGGCAATGCCTATTCATTTGTCAATCCATTGTCATGCTCGGCACCGACTTCCCCGCTTGTGGTGTTGCACACCCCGCGCCATCCCCGCGCCATCAACAAGTGGGCAGCCCAATTATCCCGATAATACCTCCGGGAGGGTTTTATTAGACTCGAGTTATATGCCAGCAGCTATTACCTTGAATGATTTCTTTTCATTCAACAGCAAGCCGGCTTAAACGGACTACCCGAACTGATCGCAATGCGTACCTCTACAACTGACGTGGATCACGCCATGAATGACACAACCGCAATTGTGCCGTCGAAGAAGGGCATTGCGCTCAGGCAGGATCCCGAAAGAAACGACTTTGAAAATGAGTCTGTTTTTCGGCGAAACTGCCTACCTGCCAGGTCATATTTTCTTCCCGCGACTGCACTGCTTTTGAATGGCGAGTGGGATTTCCACATGGCGTCGTCGCCCGTGGCCTCTCCAAACGTCTCAGAGTTGGAGGGAGTCGCATGGGAAAAGCTTAATGTCCCCGGCCATTGGCAACTGCAGGGGCACGGAAGGCCATGGTACACAAATGTACAGTACCCTATCCCTGTCTGTCCTCCATTTGTTCCCACTGAGAACCCAACTGGGACCTATCGGCGCTCCTTCACGGTCCCCTCAGTTTGGCCACCGGAGAGTCAGCTCCGGCTTCGGTTTGATGGCGTAGATAGTGCCTATCATGTCTGGGTCAATGGTGCCCTGGTTGGATATGCACAAGGCTCACGAAATCCGTCAGAGTTTGACGTGACAAGCTACGTAAACCTGGACGGGGCAAATGAGCTGTTTGTCAAGGTTTACCAGTGGTCTGACGGAACTTATATCGAAGATCAGGATCAGTGGTGGTTATCGGGTGAGTGTTCTGGAAATAAATATTCTCCAGTCCCGTTCTCCAAGTTGCTCATTGTGCTCATGACTGTAGGCATCTTTCGAGACGTGCATTTGCTCGCCTTTTCGTCGACGAGAATTGAGGACTATTTTGTCCAGGCAGATTTGGATAAAGAGTACAAGAATGCAACTCTTACCGTCAATATCAATACCACTGTCAAAGAAGGTGCAACACTCACCGTTACGTTGTCGGAGCTACCGCAGAACGGTGGTGATTCTCTGGCAAGCCAGCAAATTACCATCGCCAGTGGCACAACATCAACAACATTAATTCTGGACGTTGAAAATCCGAAAAAGTGGACATCAGAGACTCCTCATCTATACCATGTTACTTTATCCCTAGATGATGACAAGCAGGCTCCTAGTTCTGTGACTCAAAGATTCGGATTCCGAAAGGTTGAGCTCATAAACGGTTTGATGACAGTCAACGGCACTCCCATTCGGATTCGTGGAGTCAACCGACATGAGCATCATCCTTTATTTGGGCGTGCCGTTCCTCTGGATTTTGCTGCCCGAGATTTACATCTCATGAAGGAGCATAACATCAATGCCGTGCGTTTCTCGCACCAGCCTCCACACCCCAGAGTCCTCGATCTCTGCGACGAGCTTGGTCTGTGGGTGATGGGTGAGGCAGACTTGGAATGTCATGGTTTCTACGATGCTGTAGCACGACCGCTTGATATACCCGAAGATAAAGACTATGAAGAGCGAAAGAAGCTCACATTTGCTCAGGCTGCTGCATTTACCACTGATAATCCATCATGGGAAGCGGCCTACGTCGACCGCATGAGGTCTCTGATTCAGCGCGATAAAAATCACGCCAGCATCATCATCTGGAGTTTTGGCAATGAAGCATTCTTCGGACGCAATTTCAGAAAGATGCGCGACTATGCTCGCGATGTTGATTTGACCCGTCTACTCCATTACGAGGGTGATGCAAATGCCGAGACCACAGACATGTATAGCTACATGTATCCATCTGTCGAGCAACTTGAACATCTTGCCAAAACTGAAGGTGTGACCTCTGATGGAACATTTAAGAAGCCCATCATTCTTTGCGAGTACGGACATGCCATGGGCAACGGACCGGGTCTACTAGAAGACTATGAGGCTGCATTCACAAAACATGACCGCCTTCAGGGCGGCTTTATTTGGGAATGGGCTAATCACGGTCTTTGGAAAGATGATTCGGGCTACTTTGCCTATGGCGGTGATTTTGGAGACTTTCCTAATGACGGCACTTTTGTCATGGACGGTCTTGTGAATAGCAGGCACGAACCCACACCTGGTCTTGTTGAATACAAGAAGATTATGGAGCCTGTTCTTTTCAACATGGCTGATGGTGTGCTTTCCGTCGAGAATCGTTATAATTTTATTGGCGTCAATAACCTTGTCGCGTCATACAGGCTGGAGAGTTTCAGCGACGAGTAAGTTTGAGCCTGCGTATATAAGATGCCCTTCTGCCTAACAAAAATATTAGAAAACTTTTGATGGATTCCGGAGTTCTAGAATTACCTGAAACTCTGCCAGGGAAATCAAGTGTCATCCGACTTCCACATACGATTTCGAAGACCTACCCTGACATCCCTGGTGATGCGTATCTGACTATTTCCGTCAAGTTCGCCGCAGCTGCGGTTTGGGCCGACAATAATCACGAAGTGGCATTCTTTCAAGTCAGACTGCCAACCACTGGCTATCAAGAAACTTCAAAGAAACGACTTTACCCACTGTCTAAAGCGCCTCAGGTGTTGACTTCGACATCTACCTGGACGATCAGTGGCCCGAACTTCTCATTCGTTTTTGACAGAGCCAGAGGTTGTCTGCGAAGCTGGAATCACAACGGGCTCGGGATCTTACAGGAAGATCCTGAGAATGGCCATGCTATTATTCCGGGCTTCTGCAGACCCGCGACGGACAATGACGTGTCGCAATCGTACCCTTATTGGCAGCGATTCGGCGTTGACCAGCTCACTTCTCAACTGCGAAGCTTGAGCATCGCATCATCTGAAAACAATATCACTGTCACTTCTCGGCTATTTATTACTCCCCCCATGCTTGCATGGGGCTGGGATTGTGAAATTGACTACGTCGTAACTGATCGCGGATCGCTCCAGGTTCATGCCCGCCGACTACTGCCCACAGGCGCGTTCCCAGATCATGTTCCTAGAATCGGCCTCAATGTCTGTGTAGACAAAAGTCTAGAAGGTGTGAAATGGTACGGTCTTGGCCCAGGAGAGAGCTATCCTGACAAGGCTAGAGCACAGAAGTTGGGGATCTGGAACGTGTCTTCAATCGCAAAACTCCAAACGCCGTATGACGTGCCACAGGAGAATGGAAACAGAATGGGCACCAGGTGGTTAGAATTTAAAAATCCTAGGCTTCAAGGAACTAAAATTCGGATTCATAGGCTGGATCTGACCGACAAGGCGTCCTCATTCAGCTTTGCAGCCAGTCGTCACAGTTTGAAGACTGTCCAGGCAGCGGCACATCCAACAGATCTTGTGGATGACGATAGTGTCTTTTTACGATTAGACTCTGCTGTTGCTGGAGTGGGAACTGCGGCATGTGGTCCAGGTGTCCGTCCAGATCTTCTAGTCAAAACTGAGGAAACGAGTTTTTCGTTTGAGTTTGAAGCCATGTAGCGGACTTGGGTTTCGATACCGATTTGCCAAGGTTCCACCAATCACAATGGCCTGGATTTCGCTTAATCTATATGTTTAAGATATACCGTCTATTCGATTTTGATCAAATTTCCTTCCATTTTAGTAACTGTGAAGCGCTTCCCATCTCTGCGCATCAAGTATCACGTCTGCTCCTCAACCGTATTACCCTTCCTGGGTTTTGTCTCAAAATCAACCGAAAAGGGATTCTTACGGCGTAGAACTCTGAGCACTGAGACAGTACCGCCGTTTTTGAGTCCAGTTGGCCCCGGCCTCGACAAAATGGTCGTGCACCGGCAACTACGGAAGAGCCAGAAATACCCAAGGACACCTCCAAAGTGCACACTGACGATCACTAGATGAAGAGACAACGGAAGCAATATCTATGGCTTTTACTCCACTGATTTTCTTTGATGTCAACTTGATATTCAGCCAGAAATATCAGCCAACTAGCCGTCGTTTATCGGACCTGAATGTAATATAGGTGACATCGCACAGACGAAACAGGACACAGATCCGCAAGGCTCACGAGAAGAAACAACGCTGACCGTCTCTCTGCACTCCCCTCCAAAGAGGCCAAACAGCTGACGCGGATGCTTCCGCATCAGCTCAGTCCTGGAGCTATCAAGTTCCAAGTGCTCGCTGCACCTTGTAACATAGCATGTACCAGAGACCTGGAAAGTACATGGAAGGCCCAGCCGAACAGTACCGTTTTGGACACCAACAGGGCCAAGACTGTCCGAGCCTGTCACCAAAATCTGCTCCCAATGAGGCCACTTTGTGCCAGCCATGGCCGTGGGGATGTCTCAGTTTTTCCACGGTTGGGCCACTCGCAACTGGTCCAGGAGCCCGCTACAGTGTCTTGCTCTCCGCCCTCCTCCCTTCCTTCCATTCTCCCTCTCTCAACAGGAGAGGCCTGGTGGCGACGACAATGCAAGAAATTCTGTAAATGGTGGCAAAAGAGGAGGCTGCGCGAGTCGGAAGTCGCTGAGCTGCCTTTCCTCGGGATGAAACCTAACCAACCACACCAGATACCAACACGCGTCATCACTTCCCGTGTCCGCACAGCTTGACTTTTTCTTTTTCTGATTGAGTTATTGGATGAAATGAATCGACCTCAAAGTACTTTTGGACCGCCACTGGAATGACCACGGCGCCTCTCTTTTGGCCGAACTCAATCGGGCGCCCAAAGGCTTGGGATTTCGTGCATAAGCCGTACAGATACGAACAAGGCTGAAGCAAACGAGCCCATGAATTTGTTGAACATTGTAGACGCCGTCGGTACATCAGCCCCGCATGTGATGTACAATGTTATCTCTCTGCTGCAAATGTTCTCCCCGTAGCTTACCTGCAGAGTGAACATGCCCAATCACAAATAGTAACTTTGTTGTGGAGTTCAAGGTGACAAGGGAAGTGAGCAGCAATTGGGGCCATGGTATTACTCTTTGCCACTGTACACCGACATTCAGCACCGTGTTACTCATTATGTGAGGTTATTGCTTTTTGACCAGTCAGTGCGTACGAGTCCCTTGGATGCGGTTCTGGTTGGACAAGGATCTTTCATATATTGGGTTACCAGAATGACGGGACGGGACGAAAGGGAGGGGCGGAAAAGATGGTTTCTCTCGTCGGTCCCAATGAATAGTTTTCGACCAGTGCGAGTGAAAAACATACCAGAAGTGGGAACAACCTTTCCTGGAGCCATTCACCGTACAGCGGACTGAAGTGGCCTGAAGTAGTAAGACAACTCAAGATTCATCCATCCTTTCCCTCCGGGAAAGGGCCCCGATACCCAACCACACCCATGGCAGTGGGATCCTGCTGATGCAGAGTGTCAGGAGGCATTCGGCGGGTCGGTCTTGCCTTGTCACACTGCCCACCCTATTTAGTTATCGTGTGGGAGGGCCCCGGTGAGACATTGGCATTCCTGGCGCTGAACGAGGCGCCCACCCAAGTTTGTATACCTGACAAGGAGGTACTTTGAATTGTCTTGGGCAGTGCGGGCGCTTTGATCCAAAAAAAGATTGAGCAAGAAACTGAAAGTTGGGACGAACCCTGGTATGCACGTTCGCTGCAGCCTAGAGGTTTGGGGGAGAAGGTTGGGACATGAGCAGAAAGCAATTTTATTGCACACCGCATTGGATTATTTAATATTTTCTTCGTTTCTTGGCATGGAAGAAGCCCCTAGAAGCATGCCTGTGCGGGAGGGCGAGACATAACTGGCATACCAGTGTGCCCAGGTGAGGAAACGAGTATGCTATTACCAATCGCTCCTATAAATCCATTCATTCTGACGCCCGAGATAATGTAGAATTACTATCATAGCCATAAAGTGGAGAGTAATGTTACTATCTACGTTGCAGATTCGGACGAAGCGGAGGTGGCGGGCAGTCTGGATGTGAAGGAATGTACATAGGCGCCTTCATGTGATGACAGTCGGTCACGCCGCCAAGAAGATAGTGCACCATGCATACGTACTGCCTTATGATTTACCAAACTCTGCGAAGCGCATTGCTCCGAGTAAAGTCATAGCTCCATGTTGAGCATCAACGCTGATCTGTTAGCCTCTGGGCTCAACCCACGTATGGCTCCAGCGTCGCCGTTGTCTTCGGCTTCACAATAGTGCAAACCCACCGCTCCAATTAGCTGGGAACTATCTATAGAAAGAAACCTGTCTCCGATGAAACGGCTATGGTCTTGGCCGCAATCGCGCGACGTATGGCACTCTGTCGCATGGTTCAACGTGAAGAGGGGCGATCCTGCCTCAGACCCTGTTTCTCATCGACCCGCGAAGAAGTCTTCTCACCAAAGTTTTAGACAATGGTCTGCGACATCTCAAACTGTAAATTCGACGGACAATTTAACGCTTCATATTCTATTCCACCCAGTAAGCCTATGTTGTGACGGGTAATCTAATACATGTCTGGGGAAACCCACCGCGATGCAACTAGGCCAACGCAATGTGTACGGAGAGATACGGATGACCGGATTTCTGAAGGCATATCTTATTTGAGAGACTAGCTGGATTTTAGGGCTTTGCTGTTTCAGGGTTGATGTAAGTTTGGTTCAAGCTGTGCCTTGATGGGAACAGTACGGCGAAAAGGCCAGATTTAACGCCAGCTGTCTTGATCAGTCTATACACTTCCGCCAACTAGACAGACCGCAAATGTTCCGACACCAGAGTAAAACTATGTCACATGTTTCTAGTTGATCACTACAGCTGCCCCTTTATTGAAATAACTTTGTGAGGTTGATTTTGCAGATCCGTTACACTCAATAACTAGGCACTGGTAATCCAGGGTAGGCAGTAATTTGTCGGCTCACGGTAAGTGTGTCTCTCAGACCTTTGCCACAAGCCACATCTACAGAAGCGCCGAGATTACATTTACGGTGACCGCAACGGCTTTCTTTTTTTTTGTTTTTTGTTTCCGAGTTTGGTTTCTTTTCGGCAACTCCCATCGCTCGTACTTTTGCATATTGCAGCCACTTTCTTATGCCCTGTTGGTTTGCGCAGATCTTTGGTTTGGGGTGCAGGGCGCATCATGGGGCGCCGGTAAACCAAGCCTAGGATGGGGCCTAGAAACGCCTCACCGTAAGGACCGTCAGCCAGGGTGGGTGTTTGCTTTCCCCTTTGCGAACCAATCTCATGGGCCTGGGCAGCAAGCGTGATGGCATCCGCTGTCTTGTCGCTCCACCCTTCAAAACCTTCCTGCCATCCGTCCGTCACATCCCGCCTTCAAGTGGACCATCCTATTTTCTGGGCAACGTCCGTGAAAGAGGGAAGGCTAAAAAAAAAGGTGACGTCTAACTTGTGATTACAAAAAGACAGGTCCGAAAAAAAAAAAAAAAACCACCAGCAATGCGGCCGGTGATCCACAGCGCATGGGTTGAAGAGCGCAGGAGTGAATCTTTTGCACAAACTGGGAATACCGAATTCAATACCGAACTGTAACTTAAGCCCTCCACAAAACCCGGGCCTAGGGCCTAGTAGCCTTTGTTTTGTCATATGCCTGTAATTCCTTCCCTACCCGGAGATTCCTTTCCTCGTCTCAGCGGCAGTTGGCTTTCCCCCACCATATACTCCGTAGCCAGAGCAGAATACAACCGGCCGCCGGACAGAGAGTAAACCCTTGTCATTTTTGCGCCTCTTGGCTTGCCGGGTCGTCTGCCACCTTCACATCTGCCGGCAAACGAGACTGGGCTTATACATTGATCCTGGCGGAAAAACAAAGCCTCAAAAAATAAACAAAAAAAAATCCGGCCGTTTGATCTGCATCCAGTTGGTGCCTTTTAAACTAGACGTAAAAATGCCCACAATCTGCGTCACTACCCACGAACCGTTCTCTCGGTAGTGCGCCGCCGTTAGACATTGTTGCAGGTCTCGCCTTTGTGCATGATCGATAAGCCACAGAGGCAGAGAGTTGCGCTACATGGGGCAAATGCAGAGAAACGAATGACTCAATGTCAAACAGTCTGAATATACTCTTCATTGCCGTGTCTGACATCGCTATGTCTTGTGTGCCTTTCTCAGTCCAACGTCTTCTTCATCAGAAGGTGCACAGGCACCGCCATCACCACCTCCATAGGGTGGGTGGTGGGTGGGTGTGCGAATTAAAAAAAGCTAAACAGAGAAAACATGCGCCCCCGATTGAGCCGCAGGGAACAAAGTAATACAATCATGGCACTCGAAACAGTCAAAAGCCAATTCTCGCTCTAGTTTCCAGATTAGCAGGACACAACTTCGGGTTCGCACGGCCTGCCTATTGCATCTCAATTGTATAAGCCGCGTCTACATCTACTGTAGAGGGCCCTTGGTATAATGGAGAAAGTCCGCCCCTTGCCGACGACTCGGTCGGTGCCTCGGTTGAGCAGCTAAATGGCGTCAGCCGAGATGGAAAGGGTTTTGCACCTTGAACACGACTTTTCGGCCGGGTCTCTGGTTCAATGGGGACACCAGGCGAGCGAGCAAGTTTTTTACGGAGAGTGGAATTTATTATCAATACCCACCGAGTTCCCCGTACGACGTACCAAGGTACATGGGATATTAAATAAATCCCCAGAGTTTTGTTTCCTGCGCCACTACTGTGCAGGATGGATTCGCGTTGCCCCCACGCATCGAGTCTGAGCGGGCGGTGGCGTCAAATTTGCGGCTCCTGAACAAGTCGCGATCAATTTGTGAAAATCACAAAAAGTTTCTCATTTAAATGACACTAAAGAGACGATTGTATGAATTTTTTTAAACACAATTATGCTGTAAGATGGCTCAGCGTAAGCGACTTTGCTGCTTGCTGACATGGGGCCGGCTTGAATTGACGTCTGCGCAAGGCGCCGCCACAGGCCGTCTACTTGCGCCGACGTATAAAAAGCAAATAAAGCAAGCAATTATTGGTGGGGGCGATTGGCAGCTATCGTTAAACTACCCAGGTTTGGAGGATGTGGCGGATCCGGGCACTGGAACTCCCGATGCACCATTAATTACCTCTAGGCCGCCACCCACCCACTGTACTGGGTCAGAAGTGCGGTGCGTCTTAATTGAGTCTTGATATAGGCAAAGAGAGTATAGTCAAGAGCCGCTTATTTTATTAGGATGGCATCACAGCGCAATGAAAGGATTTTGGGGCTCATGGCGCGAGGCCGTGGGCGTCGCACAAGCCGATATGCTGCCACACGAGATGCTTTCTCAGTAGCCGAGCAACATATTGTTGCCGCCTGCTTATAGTGTTCGGCTGTATGGTTCTACTCACTTCGGGCAGCACAAGCATGATTTGCCTGGCTTGTCAGCGAAACGGTGACACACGCATATACCTTGTAAACCGGACCGAAGTGAAGCTATCTTGCTCCCTTTCTGGCTAATACACAAGAGCCCACATACATAGACTCAACTCGTCGTAGCGCCTGACAGGGCTCGCTAGACTGGCACCACTCTGGGGGCACGGCAGCCTGCCTCCACCCTGCAAGTTCGTCCATATGCTACCACGTAGTAGGAGAGGAATTTGTACAAGCAACAACTGGGCGGCTTTAACGCTACTAGTAGCTCTATTGCCGTACACACGGCAAATTAGCCATTTCGCGTATATACACTCCATCTTGAGTTGCGCAGGAGCGCCTTCACGATACCATTGTGATGCACCCGACATTTCAGCGCCAGTTGGCAGTGGTCATAGCTTGTGGCGGTCGGCGAAAGCCATTAAGAGCCCAACGGAGAAGCCATGGGGTAAGTAGTTGGGTTCTCGTATAAAACTTGCAATATTCCATCAAAAGCAAATGTCATAGTAGCATACACAAAACGTGCGCGGGCTACACCCAAAGATCAACAACAAGCAGACGTGGCAAGGACTCCAAGCCGAAATCTGGAACCTGCAGGACCTCACATCCCAAGGCGTG
This sequence comes from Zarea fungicola, assembly GCA_900169235.1. Lineage (NCBI taxonomy): Eukaryota > Fungi > Ascomycota > Sordariomycetes > Hypocreales > Cordycipitaceae > Zarea > Zarea fungicola. The sequence continues at coordinate 209,630 of FWCC01000120.1, read as the reverse complement.
TGAATCAAAAGTCCTGTTGCAGCACAGACGGACTAATTTGCTCCGCCTTTGAGTACCTAGAGGACCAAATCAAGTAAGTCTTTGAGTCAAAGAGATACTGTGCGTGAAGTTCAATGTGGATTACGAGAGCGATGGCCGAGGAAGGCTAGCAACGGCATGGCGTGAGCTAGCACCTCAGAATACTCCCCACCTTGCATTTTTGTAGGAGAGGGGCAGTCTGTTGGGCCCTGCCGGAGCGTTGCAACAACGATGTGGTTGCCCAGCTTAATGGCGGCCGATTGAGTCGAGGCTGTGGTGGATGTCGTAGTAGCCTGGGTGATTTTTTCAAGGCCAACTATCCACAGCGAGAGCAGGGGAGGAAACAAGGTGAGACATTCAAAAGGTCTTGGCTTGCAAGATTATCATTGACAACCTGTCAGTGGCTGCCTGACAGGCGAGAACTCGCCAGGATCACCGGTGCCTACCCATCTCTCATCTTGTGTGAACCAAGCCACGCCTGTTCCTGGCACCAAAACGAGACTACACACCTCATCGTGTTTTACTTCATCTTGTGTTGTCGCGCGACATAGAGAAACGAAACACTGCATCGATCGGAGCGGTGAAAAGTGTCCCAGACGCCTCTACATGCGCGTGGACCAAGCAATGTGGTCTGCCTTGCACCTTACACGCCTCTCACCGACGCAAAAGGGTGGCCACTCATTTGTCGCGCGCACGGAGTAGTTACCAGTATTGCGCATACCAAGTACCAGGGGTCTCCCGGATACCCTTGTCGACTTGATAGCCCATCATCAGGATGGCGAATTTCGACTTCTGAATTGGACATATTGCTGGTAACCTGGGGAAGCTAAGGCGGGTTAGCGCCTTCCAAACTCAAGAGTAACTTTGCGCAGTGCCACCCACACCTTTGCTTGTTTGGCCTGCATCATCCTCGGTGGGCTTACCTTCCGAGCCGCCGCACCTGGTCCTGGTATGCCCAAACGGACAGGTCAGGCGGGATATGCCTAAGGAACGTCCCTCAACGACAATCTTTAGTGTGGCAACCCATAGCTCATATCCCTACCTGATCTGATGCTGTGCCTCGACTTATGCAAACCCTAGGCTGCATAATTGTCTGCAATAAGTATGAAGGCTTCACACAAGCTGCCACCGCCGCTGAGCGATTGCCGAGACAGCCTAGTCCGGGGCTTTTAACGAGCAGTCTCATGGCGCCATTCGGGCTTTCCCTGGACCAATCTAACACCCGTTGCGAGTTTCTGTTACCAGACGACTGCTCATGTCTTTTTTTTTTCTGGGGCTTTGTACCAAATGTGCGGGACAGCCTCTGTAAACCATGATGAACAGACAAGTTCCTCACAGGAACTCGCCCACCTATAACTGAAGCATGCTATCAATTATGACGAGGCTTTTGTACAACAAGGCCCTCTCGGAGGGGCTGTGGGCGCGCTGCTGTGGCTTCTGCAAGGTCTGCTGATCTCGGGATTAACTCTACCCGCAGTCACAGTTGCAGCTTAGAGGTCGACGGGGGGGCGGTCGCCCATTACTAGGGTTGCCCCGATCGTCGGTACTTGGACAGACCTCGCAGCACATCCTACGAGCGAGTTTACGCAAGCCATCAAATCACCAAAGCGGGCCGCAATCTCAACACTGTATTGCTTGCCCCATGTCCGTCACCATCGAAACAGCCAAACTTCAATTTGTGGCTTGATGGGTGTGGAGAACGCGACACCGTATGCTGTATTGAGTACGGAGTACTTTGGGGGTTTAATTTCAATCGAGCGGAATCATTCCCTGGTCGATGACCAAAGGCTTTGCTTTTTCCTCTCTTGCCCTCCCTTGCTCATCTGTTTGTTGTGATTTGCGCAGTGGGGATATCCTTTGACGCTCACCGGAGGGGAACAGGAAAAAAAAAGAAGAAGAAAAAGAAAAACACGATTCTTAAGATTACGCTCTTCAAATTACTTGCTGTGCTTTCTTTTGCGCATCTTGCGCCTAATTAGCTCCGGTACTCTACGAAAGCGCTCATGAACAGTTTGCCTGGCATTCTCCTCTCATGCCTATTAACTAGTATTTGTCTGCCTCTTGCTTGGCCCACTACTGGGAAAGGAGGGAAGCCCCGGCCGGGCGGACAGATGAGCCGTGGCGCCTACCAAGTGGCTCTTCGGCCTTACGTGCAAGTCACACTGCTGCATCGTGCGCCAATGCAAATCAAAAAGCCCGAGAGAGTGGGTGCGAGGCAGCTGGGCTCCGGGGAGCTGGTTCAGCTGTATCTTTGCTGCGCCGTTATAGGATAGGATGGCACAGAGTCATGGTTCATTGGTAGCAGAGCAACATAACACTGGGCGCCACAATGGGCTACAGCCGACCCAACCGTGCCCGCATTCAAGACCAATTTGGACGTCTCCTCCTCTGGCACCGCACTAGCAGAGCTCCCTCAGGTGGAGGGAAGGACGCTAGGTGGAGTTGGTCTGTTGATCTCTCAAGCACCCTGGTTTTATACGGCGAGTAGCCGGTTGGGCTTGCTCCCAGGACGGCGCGCACCTTTCCAGTCCGAGATGCGCTAGCCAAGTGGCCTCTTGGCTCTCTATCGAGCTATCGTGCAGGTTGAATCCCTATTTTCCACTAGAAGAAATAATGTCGGTACTGTTACTGGTGCTCTTGCCTTTCCTTTCAGATGCGAAAGGAACATCTCAAGCAACAAGAGCCAAGGCAAAAGCACATGCTCCGCAGCACTGCGTACCTTGGCCAATCTCCGCACAGATGGGTGGCTTTTGTGTGGATGAAGAATCTCTTTTTGGGAAACTATGGGACTACCAGTATGTGCTTGACGCTTTCTTCTTGTGGAGCCTGGGGCAGATCAAGCTTGGCTCGAAATTTAAGGTCATTGATGTGTGTCACTACCAATAACAAGCGGGCATTTTGGGATGGCAGACTCAAGGACGACCGCATTACCATACAAAATACTACCTCTTGCTATCGTAGGAGAGTTGTACAACCTCTGCTCGAGGCTAGCCAACTCTCTGTCAGCGCAGCAGCAACTAGCTACTAATGGGGCTTGAAAGATTGCCAACAATAGCAATCACTAAAATACAAGCTCCTCGTACTGGTGGGATTTACCAGTAAAGTTTAGCTTGGGAGGGTGGGATCCTTGTGATTCCCACCCTCTCCACTCCATGGCTGAGCTAGTCAAGCCCAGATATCCCCTGTCTGGTGCCGCCTGTCACCCTTTGCTAGTTACCCTTGCATACTCCCTCTGAAAAGCTCAGAGCTATCTCGCATCTCAACGGTGGCCGCGCCAGCGGGAGCACGGATAAGCATTTGACAGTGTACCCGCACCGGGGAGCCTGGCCTCGGTCATCATCTTGTCATGGCAGACCTGGCTCCGTCTTGCTGTCCTAGTCTGGCGCACGGCACAGCTTGGCTACCAAACAGGGACCAGAGTGGATGCAGCAAGACTGAGAAAGGTCAAGAGCAAAAGTGACGAGAGTGGCTCTCGCAGTCTAGTTAGCCTGGCAAGCAATGATCTGTACATGGTACATGGGATACCTTGTCCCCCCTCCCATGGGCGATGGGTGGCGCTCGTTTTCCCATCGGCGCCCTAATAAACAGCTCGCGTCTGATGGGTTGGCTGGCTTGGTCTCTACTACACTGTCCCGGCGGAGCTGGTTTGTGCTCATAAGTAGGCAGGCCCTTTGAGCTGCGACTTTTTCTCCTTGCTATTATTTAAAGTCAACCGCTCTTGTTCATTACAAGCCTGTCTTGTCCAGGCGCACGTCCAACTGTCCAACTGGATCCTCCCCGTCCTGACGCAAGGCGGGCTAAACACTTGCATAGCGCCATCCTATTTGCAAAAAGAAAGCATCCCCTCGTGTTGCCCGAATTTCTCCTTCCCAACATCCTCGAGATACCCACAAACTCGCCCGAGACGTTGACTCTCCTGAATCTCAGTGCTATTCCAACCCCACTGCCTCGACCAGTCTATGCTGTTCCCGACCTGGCTTTGTTCTCCCTGGGCCTTACTTTCCAATCCTGTCAAGACTGTGTGTTGGAGCGCCATACGATTTAGCTACGAATTTTAAGCTACTGCTATGATTGCAAGCCGCTGACATTCATTTCCCTCCCTTTGAATAGCCTTGTACTTGCAGCATCCCGACTCCACAGCGCCTGGGCGACGAGGCGGCGACTGCAACCCAAGCAAACATCGATTGCAAGCGCGCTTTCTAGTTGATTCCCAGCGGCTCGCTGCTCATCTCTGATATGTGAGTAGGATCTCCATTCTAATTTCCATTCCGTCCTGCCCTTGCTACTTGCAACCAGCCTTGCCGCTTGTGGAAATCGACGCGGCACGACCTAGGAGTGAGCGATGGAGTAATGGGGGGATAAGAACGAATGCTGACCCAGGCCTATCATGCAGAGAAGAAGCGGTACTCGTCCCATCGTACACATCTTTCTACTCTGCTGCTTCCCGAGACCAGCCCCCGAGGAATTCTCTGCCCACTCGAACTGTGCCTGGGCCAATAAGACAGTAACCACCAGATCCGCACACCTCAGTTCAGACACCGCCTCTCCCATTTGAGAGAGCCTATGCCGAAGAGGAAAGCGACCTCCCAACTTCGTGGACTGATCTTCTCTTCTTGGAATGCCAGTGTCTCTGGCTTGGATCGGAACCGCCCTCCGCCACTGCTAGGACCTTACCCCGTCCCATTTACAGCTCTTGGGACCCATACACTGTCTCACCCAGCCCCCTCTCCTACGAGAGAAAGAAGAAACTAGCGTGGCATCACAAGCAGGTCGACGCTGCAGAGCACACGCACCAGCCTCACCTACTTCTGGGTCTGTCGCATATCAAATCTCCGAACACAAGGCACTAGATGTGAGGGAACCCTATTAGTTTGACTGATCCCCTCCCGTTAGACCTCGTCGAGACCTGGTTTAAACTCTTCGAGTAGCCACTTCTCTATCCCAAGACAGTGTTTTTACATTCTTCATTCTTTTTCCCTTCGACAATACCCGTTACGACACTCTCCTCCCTTTTGGTAACGACCACGAGCGCCAAGTACTTTTGCATGTAAGTTCATTCACAGATGATAGACGACAGAAGAGACCTGTCGAATGATGGATGCCTATGCAAGCATAGATCTTGTTGGCGCCTCCTTCTGCTGAGTCTTTGCGTCAACCTGCCAGGCCCGTAGCTGACCAAACCACCTTTGACAGTTAGTACTCTCAGACAGATAGCCAGCTGGTAACACGCTACGCGAGAGTGGCCAGCCTTTCTCCGTTGTATAACGAACTACTTCCATTCACGGGACTCAGACAGAAACTGAAGTATCAGCTCTACGCCCAGCGACAACATGGCAGCCTACAGCAAACCCTCGCTGCCGTCGATACCTGGTAAGTTGCAACGCTTGATCGAATCACAGTTGGCACCGACACACACTAGCTGAGGTGTGTCTTGGTGCCTGTGAAGTCTTGGTGTGGATGCGATAATTCCATAGGTGTGCAGAACTCTGGGAAAGCAAATATTAATACAACAAACGATAGGCTACGACCAACCGAGATACCAAGACGCCACACTCGAGCCATACCAGCAACCTTTCTCGTCGCAGCAAGCCGACAAGTTTGCTCAGCTCAACCAACAATCATTTGCTTCCAACAATGCCGTAGCACCATACATGCCCGCCGGGCCAACAGTGGTTTCATGCCAACCGGCTTCAGGGATTTTTGGAACAAAGGTGTATATTAAAATTTCGGCACAGTATGATCTGTTCTCGATGTCGTCTCCGATGCCGTATTTCTTCCTACAGTTTGGTTCCGAAAAGTGTCCCATGCAAGACGTGGCAAGAGACACACAGGACAGCTCAGGCTTCATATACTCGTGCAGCGCGGACGCACCACAGCTGCTAGTCACGGGCTGCAGCTCCAGCAACGTGCCTTTGTCACTAGTTATCGAAGGGCCATCTGGCGACGAAATTTCAAGGACTGTTGCAGGCAGCTTTCAATACCTCGAAGGGTCTGGAGATAATGGCGTCACGAGACCAGACAAGATGCCAAAAATTGAAGGTGGCGCGCCGGGCACGCACCTCGATCAGCAGGGACCATCGCCGAAATCCAGCGAGGCACCGCTACCAACAGATGCGCCTACAAATAGTTACGATTATTCGTCACAGACTAGTCCCTATGCTACTTCATTCCCCCAGTCAAACAACGACATGATTACAACATATAGAACGAGCAACTTTGCCGACGGCTACCAGCGCCGGTCCCTTGGGTGGAATGGGTTCAACACTCCCCTTGGCAGTACTAGGAGTTCTATGGGCGGCCTCGATAATGTTGGAGGAAGAAACAGTCTAACACCGCTTTCGATTCAACCTCCTTCCGGCAACGCCCCTCAACTCATCCGCACGAGCACCATCACAAGCGGCAGCAGTGCCAGTGGCCCATATGCCGCTATTTCCCTCTACTCGACCAAGGCCATTCTCAAAATTCAAGGGAAACTCGATACTATGGTGGAGAACTGGACACAGGAAGAGTGGGAAACCCGCCGCCGTATTGTCGTCTTTAAAAAGACACAGAATGGATCTACCTTGACGGCAAGCTTCAGAGCAGTGCCCTTGAACGAGCGACCACAACAGAGCATCTGCGTCTCATGCATCTACTGGGCCGAGAGAAATGAGTGCTTTGTCACGTCAGTAGACACTATCCAGCTCCTTGAGCAGCTCGTCGCAGCACCAAATAGGTTCAGCGTTGAGGAAAAGAACCGTATTCGTCGTAACCTCGAAGGATTCCACCCTCTCACAGTTTCAAAAGCCAAACAGGATAGCGAGGAGTTCTTCAAGCTCATCATGGGTTTCCCGAACCCCAAACCTCGTAACATCGAGAAGGACGTCAAGGTATTCCCTTGGAAGGTGCTCGAAGGAGCGCTGAAGAAGATTATCGGCAAGTACAGTGCTAGCCCAAGCAGCCAAATGCCGCCACAGCAAATGACTGGGCCGATGAACCCTGGCCCATACGCGCCGCTGCCAACACCGCCCGCACCGCAGCACATGCCATCGCACTCAAGCATGTCGTCGCACCACGGTGATCCACACAGCCAATATTCGATGAACTCGAATCACCATGACACTATCCCATCCCCTAGATCTTTGACAGGCTCCCAAGCCAGCTGGGCACCCTACACGACGGCTACCTACCCGAGTGTTGGACGCACGATGAGCCCTAATATGCGCAATCCCAGTCCTCACCAACCACCTCCCATGCGAATCAACACCAACGCTCTACCTGCTGTAAGCACATATGACAGCAGAACAGTGTCGACTGGCAGTTACGGCAACAGCGGACTGCATACACCGATCAGTCACAACCCGTCGACGGCGACTCCTCCGCGTTGGGATCCGGCACCGGCCAGCTATGCCGAGAGTTATTCTGGCATGTCCTCACAGCATGGACACAGCGCGCCGCCTATGTATACGGGTGCACCATACGGCGACGGCGGTTCGCGCGCATAAACGCCGTTTTGTGAAGATTGGTCGCGAAACTCCAACGGCGCTTCATGACGGAGCATGAAGCCGTGACGAAGGATCTTTCTGGTCGCCGGCTCTGGTGGGCAAGCGCCGAGTTTTTGTCTCGTGGGCAAAGGTAGCTAAAGCAGAGGGCGACTGGTCTCGAACAGGTGACCTCTCATGATTTCCTGGCAGTTTGGCGCCGTCGCGAGCCAAAGTCAGGCGGAAGCCCCACAGCCAATCAGAGCCGCGTATGCGACCGGCCCGTTTCCTAATTCGGACAAGGCGCATCCCAAATCCTAATCAGATTGACATTCATCACCAGAGCAAATATGCATGCTCGGCACTGCTCATGCGGGCGCAACCGCTGCTCTCCTTCATCTCATTTCGATCGAATAGAAGTTTTGATCTTGTCTCTCTGACACTGGCGGTGTGTCTGCTGGCCCCACTCTTTTACGACCAGCAATCTTTCTTTCCTTGATGCTTCAAAGTTGAGCTTCTCTGATATGGAATCTTTTGGCGATGGCGTCAGTTTTGTGCATCACGCAATTGCGAGTAGCATTTTTCAGCAAAGTTGGATGATTTTTGCATCGTTGCACTTTGTAGTGGTTGAGGGATTTGGAATGGTTCGTGATTTCCTTGGGTCTCTTGAAATAGGCATTTTATACCCCCTTTTTAGTTTCAACTTTCTTCTCGTGGTTCTCATTTAATGCTTGAAGGATTTTTTATTTAGGCGTAACTTCTGCTAGGGCTGCTGCTTTTGTGGCGGATTTTCTCTACTGTGGGCGGACATGGAAGGGTTTTTGGAATGGGATACATAGGATACAAGTGAAGCAAACCGTCTCACTGCGGGATATATGGAGGACAAAATTCTTATGATAAGATGGTAATAATATTTCCTTGTCAAATACATAATACATGATAACACTTGTCCAGTTTGCTGTCTGCCGAACGAGGATGCACATGTTCGCTAGAATTGGAGAAGAGGCGTAGGTTTCATTGGAAGCGCCGAAACGTCCAAGGGGCTGATGCGTAGTACTTTAATACTAGAGATACTTTATGCTCTCATTTTGTGCCGCATGGTCCGTCCAGTGAGTATTGACTCTACTCGCTGTTGCACAAAGTCCACTCCTCGATCACGCATGCTACTACTTCATAGAGCTATTCTTGCTCTTAACAAGTATACTACTTACTGTCACGCACACCGTAACAATGGGTAGTGCTTAAAGGCGAATTAAGTTTTTACTTAGCCTGGCTCTATCTATACTATCGTTAGTTGATACATGAGAGGAGACAGGCGACCTGAGATAGCTTTCCTCATTGTCGAGGTGTGCAACGAACAGGCCCCATCCTGCAAGGTCCAAGAACATTACACTGAAACTCTAACCATGTAAATATGCCGTCATATGCAGCTGCGAAGAGCAGCACTGAATTATCTAGACTCGGTCCTGCATCAGTCATAAACAAGGCCAGCCGCAACCGTCGCGAAGACACAGGCGGGAGTTTGCCGGGAAATCGCTTATTAGTTGGGTAGGCTACTGTCAAAAGTAATGAGAATCTTAAACATATAACTATTACATTCACTGGGCTTTAATCAAGAGTATGTATTCGGGGTTGGGTTGTCATTCTGTGTAGTATGCAAGCTGTCGAGAGGTCGCCGGTTGTAACTTGCCGGGGCAGGGCTTCTCACAAGAAGTACGAGGACAAATCCTAGAATTTCGTGACTATGAAATATACACCTTAATTTTCTTATACGACACAGAATTATCAGGTCTCTTCTGGAATAGCTTGGCAGCTGTAATGGCCCAAACTTTGTATATGGGGAACCACGGGCCGAGAACCTCACCCCGTGTGTGCACTCTTGCGTCAGGCTGCGCCATTTATTATTATTGATTTTACAAAATCAAGTGACTTGAATAAGGCTCTTTCTTACATGCAAAGACCCCATCCCAGAATGCAGTGTTACAGAAGCCATGCGCAACTACCGGCAGAAGAATATGTCCTCTCGTGTCTCTAGCCAACGGGATCTACTGTCGCAGTACGCCCACTCTGTTGCCATTGCATGTAACGCCGCAGCCCAACGACTACCGAATCCCGCATGGCGTTTACAGTCCGTCATGCCCGAGAATATGTCATTGCTTATCGTTTCAAACTGAGAGTAATATTTTAATTCATGCTCTTTACGCGTCGGGGGAGTCAAAACTCATTTGATCGCCAGTCCGCTTGTGACCTTATCCCATACAGAGAGAGGCGTAAGACGAAGGAAAATGGGGCATGTGTACGATTTTTTTTAAATTGCGGAATAAGTACAGAAAGAAGCGGAAACTTGGTCCCGAAGAGGGAAAAAAAAGTGACAAAAAAGAGGAACGAGGCGGAAAGGCGAGGCCACGGTCTTCGCCGTAACCGTACCATACCTTGTCCCCCAACCCAGCCACGCAATGTTTCATTCTGATGTTACCGAGCTGAATGTAACAGAAAACCCACACTTGAAAACAGCCAGTCGGGGTAATTCGTGCCTGCCCGTCAAAATTGGGCTTCCATCGCCACTTGTGTGCAACACACGCCCCTCCATGCTCGCCTCCCACCTCGTCGTCTCCACGCCGTGTCTATTTCTCCGCCCCCGAGATGAGACAAAAAGAGCCGTTCGTCGATTCAGCAATTTAATGGGTATACCTTTAGTTGAGATGAAATGATCATCATCCACTGCTTAGTTGCCTCTGTAATTCGACTTCATGAAGTGCACGTCATAGGCATGGTGCCAAGCTGCCATGCATGCACAGTCGTGGATAAACAGGCCGTCGCTTTGTAATGCAGTAGACCCGATCCATATTTCATAGACCGACAGCAGCACCGTAGCGAATAATTTTATGAAATCGAAAACTGGAGACGGATAATTCAGTAAACAAAGAGGGCCCTGTCGTGCATGGCAGCTTGCCTGATAGCTGTGATGAACCAGTCAGAACCGTGGCCAGCCGCCGGCCGCCCAATCTTCACAATACCAATACGTGTTTGAAGCCATGGATTGCGTGTATTGCTCGAATTGGGATGCTGGATGAGTCGAACGCAATCACTCGTGGCATACATCCGTAAGCAGCCATGCGGCTTTCGCAAGAGTATCCTCTTGAGGCTGTTACGGGAAACGCATCCACCCATGTAAACCGTGGCCTATAGATGGGCTGCGGATCACCGCCCACAGCAGCATCTTGGCGAGGTGGATATTGTGGCCCCCAAGCTGAAATGGATTTCATAACAACTTGTAGGAACCTTTGATGAATGGTTTGGCATTCCCCGGTAGAGCACTGCTCAGCAAAAAAAAGTGGCCTTGCAGATACAGCAAAACGGTCTGGACAAGACTTGGCAAACTGAAGTCGAGGAAAATGAGGGTGGCGTCTGCTCGACGCACACCACGCGTTTTAAACTCTGAGACGAAATTATGTTACAATAAAACAATGAGGCTGCGGTTTTGTAAAGCGCAGCTACAATCGCCGAGCCGCTGCCAAGAGATATCTGCAGCCATCATGTCCCCAGTTCCTGTCATACGTGCCGTTGGGGGCGGCCAAGACGCCGGCAGCGAAAACATTTTTTGCAATTATAGAATAACATGGGACTTTTGTGCGATTGGTAGGGGATGGCATAAGGGGGTATTAATTTTAGCTAGTTTGACGGAAGATACCAGTTCATCGTTCAGGTTTGGTGCAAACTCCGCAGACACTGGAGCATGCTGTCCGCTGGCACCCTTTCAATCTTGGGATGGATTGACTGGCTGGTCCATGCAATTCGCAACTCGGCGGCATATATACTAGCTAAATCGGTACACAACAAGAGAGGTTATGGAGAAAACCGAGCATGTCACCGAGCCGAGCGGAATTTGTTCCCTTCCATTCTGTGACACACGCCCCCTCCAGCAGGTCACATGAAGAAGGGATATGTCAACTTTTACTAGTTGTCCGTCGTTGGAGAAATCGGGCCGCAACTTGGCCTTGGATTAAGCCACAATATGCAGGTGTTTCAGTAGTAATACTACTGCTGATATACCTCTGTTCATCAGGAAAAAGCCAAGGAGGGTTGCGGAGTGCCGATTGGAACACGGAAAGGCCCAGTCCGTCCATCGATGTTGCGATACAGTGGCGCGCTCTTTTCGTGAGAAAGACAGAAGTTTGGCGGTGGCTTTTCGAACCCGCTTACAGGGCGTGTATTGTTAATGAAACAAAGCCCGTGGCAATTTCAAAAGACAGGTCAAGTGGCGGAGATATATGAAAAAGGTGGTGTTGTTACACCCGCTGGTCCTTGAATGTTCGCTCCTCTTTGTTTTAATCATAGGCCCCGGCAGCTATGAGTTTTAGTCTCAATGCCAAGCGGCTTGAAGATATTGTGAGTCAATAGTCTCTGCACTTCCCTGCACCTGGGGACCCAGAAAGAAAGAAGCTTAAACTGTTAGACATTCGCTAACAATCGCAACAAAGCCAGTGCAGAAGAATCAAGTGGTTCTCATGAGGTAATGAACCCGCGGGCGAAACTCCATAGTGGACCAAGAATCCAAAGTATATCATAGACCAACTATAGCATCGTCTCCTCATCGAATCCACTAGGTTGTCTCCAAGGGACTACAGGACGGAATTTCACAAAATGGCGCGGGCAACTGCCAATAGATTTGGAGCAGGAGAAGGGGCGATGCGGCATGATCTGCGCAGTATGGCCCTCCTCTTAGATTCTTGGCCGCTCATATGTGGACGCTGTTTCGCATCTTCCCGCCCGAGGGGAAATCCGCCTCCCAAATGTCCACGAAAATGCAGGAAGTGCTCGCAATTCTCTTGGCTCATTTCCTCCCCACCGCCCCCTCTGCCTGTTTTTATTTCTCACTGACTTCGTTTATGTACACGTGCTGCTGATCCTGCTGTCTTGCAGCGGCTTGCATTGCAATAAGCTTCGTTTTAAGGGTGAGAGGCCAGTTGGCGGGCGGGTTCGCACACCTGCCCGTGCTATATTTTTTCTTGGTTAGTGGCTGGGCAATGCACCAAGAAGTCGCGGCTTCTCTCTTGCCTGTGCCGTCGGCGTCTCCACGCGATGTAACTTGCTCTGATTGACTGTGTGGCTAGCAGTGCGCATTGAGAAGCTAATGAGCAGCCAAGGCTGGCTTTGCTCTTTCGCCAAGCGGCCCCGAAATAGAGCAGACCGTCAGGGCTGGTATGCTCTGTAGTGAAGAGAAAAGGTTGGGGCGGTCTCCTGAGCCTCAGCTTTAGGTGGTGGGGGTGAGGTTCAATGAGCCCGATGCAACCTTCTACCCTTGGCGTTGACATGGCGAAGACAGATGGAAAGAGATGAGGCAATATGCTCTAATTACTGAGTTGTACTGAATTTGGTTTCTGGGATAGTAGGAAGCACCCACTTGTGCCCATCGGCAACCATTGTGTTTGTGCTGAAAGTGGGCAGCAAGGCCAAGAGACTGAAGTCCTTATTACAGGAGTTTGCTGTTATCGGTAATGGGAAAGCCGAGCGGATATCAACTATCCACTACCTCCACTGGTCTCCCCTCTGTAGCTCGGCAATCCATAGATAGTTACAGATTGGCTTATCGCTCTATAAAATACGCTGCTGCATGGAACGCTGCTCGGTGGTTGGCGCTGAGTTGGGGAAAAGAAACAGCCACAACGTGGGATTTGTCTATCGTAACCGATACAAGTTTAGGCGTAAAAACAAGGCAAAAAGCCAAGATTAACTTAAAAAGCGCCACCTGGACGGCACAACCGGGCTGCCTCCTGTTTTACCTACTCAAACCAACCGTATTTCGTATGACCTCGTCAGCATCGTCATCACGGGGCCCGTTTCTCCCCCGGAAAATTCCAAGATAAGAAGTGAGCGACAAGTTTAATTGGCAGGATTTGCGCCACCAAGTATGGCATAATCCAGCCGACTCGTGGTTTCCTTTTCCGTCGTCCTTGCTGATTCGAGGAAATAAAAAGACAATATACCGCAGCTGAATAGATGAAGAGGCTTTTTTTCTTCATAAGCCATCGGCTATGCAACAGGGGCAGGATGGCTGCGGACAACTCTATACATGACATTTAGCCGAGGATACACTATATGCAGATGCTGATGATAATTCCATCTTTCTCAGAGGAAATCCATTCGAGCAAAGGGATCAATCATGTCCGTAAACGGTATTGGATGCCGAGCCTTGCTGGTTCCCGCCACCAGTGACACGGTGCAAGCGCTCCAAGTCCGACTTGGCTTTGTGCATCCATCTAACTCTGCGTTTCCTGTAAGATCAAATGGGGACTGCCAAGATATTTATCTGAGAGGGGTATATGTATAATTTGTTCTGTCTGAACTATGTTCTATGAAGGCGGTTTAAAAAGAGAAATACGGTGACATCAAGAATGCTAATTTATACAACGCGATCCTTACGGCTGTTTATGCAAAAATGCAGCCCAATTTTTATTAAAGAAAAAAGCCACGTAAAAAAAATAATAAAAAATAACGGCTGTCATCGCATCAGTTTTATTTTTATTTTACTTTCGGTTGCCGGTCTCCGTGGATGGTGTGGTGCATGTCTGTGATGATGTGACAAGCCACAACTCTGTTCTGACGATCGCAAAATTCAAGGAGGACGAGACGAAGCTCTAAATGGCGAGGAGCGCAAAAAAAAAAAAAAACACCAAGTTCTTTCTCAGCAAATGTTAAAATCATGCTTCATAGAGATCCCCACCCGTCGCAAAAGGGTGGCTTCGGGGTGAGGATTTAGGTTGTTTTAATGTTGCAGCCGAAAGGCGACGGGGGGTGCGGCTCTCTCATCACCACCTCTCCCTCAGCCCAGTCGCAGGACCTCGCTTTTCTCTGGCACCCTTGGCCCAAAACTGCTCTCAGCTGATTACGGTGTACGCTACGGAAGCTACGGAGTACTTTCTTTAGTGTCATTTGTTAGTTAATCTTTGTTAATTTTGGGGGCTTGATTGAATCGGTCGGCTGACGGATTGCCTAGCCCGTAGTGTCCTCCCCCTCCTCTCGCCTCCTCTCCTTTTCGCAACTCCCCTGTTCCCTGCTGTACATCAAATTAGTTGTGTGCTTTTGAGTGGGAGTGTGTGTGTATCTGGCCATCATATAGGGCCACTTGTTTAGGGTCTAAAAACTAGTTATGCTTGTATCACGCGCGCGGCGACAACCCCATTATGACAATCACCGCCACCAATAGTTTACGGTTCCCGGCCTAGTTCCCCGATCTAGGTTGTCCGAATGAACACACCAAAAATCCTTTCTCTTTTTGTGGCGCGGGTGGCTTGGCGGCACTCACCCTGCCGCCAAATCTATCCGTGCTAGAACCACCCAAGCAAGCATAAGGCCATATTTAGCGTTGAGACTAGTTTTTAAACTAATTTAGTACAACCATTGGGACACACCCCTTCCGAGGGGTGTGTATATGTGTGATCAGAAAGAAAACTGCGTTGTAATAGAACAAGGTTGGGAAGTAGAAGTCCGAAAAACACAACAAAGACGAACTAGAACAAAAAGCTGCCCCATAAAGGTGGAATCAAAACAAAACGGTGGTGGATCTGTGATAAAGGAGTTCAGCTCGCTAGTACATTTACAGTACTGCGTACAGCATTTAAAAACCTCTAAACTAAGGGCACGTTTTCGAAATAGCATTTAGTTCTCGTCTCTAGTTCGGTCCTAAGCTGATTTACGCATGTAAAACGTAACAGCAACCCCGTCTAAGCCGTAAATCTACCCGTTTGGCTCTAGGGATGCAACTTGCCCACACGGCATTGGCGTTTGGTTCTGACGTGAGGGGGGCTCTTATAATATTCGTTCCAAAGTTCGCCCCCTCCGATCATCCTAGCAGAAAACAATCGCTCCGCAGCAGTCTGCTTCATCGTCTTACTCCAACACATCATAAAAACTGGCACTGGGAGGGAGGGGGCCCTTGACTGTTGCCCAACTATGGTTAAGATTGACGCTTCTGCAATTCAGAATCATTGGCGAGCCTCATCTTATGACGATTGTGGAGCGAGGTTCATGGAGCTTGTCAGCGTATCTCGTCGCATTTATTTCCAAGAACCATGGCAAGAGTCAGGGAAATAGTGCATCCCGCTTTGTTCTCGTGGTCTCTATATGACCTGTTCATTCTGATACCTCGCTGCATAACGGACCCGGTAAAGGTGCAGCACCGCTCCGCAAAACAGCTACCCAGCCCCAGTGTGTTGTTCGGACTATATCGATTGTTTTAGAAAACGTGCCCGACTCTGCAGCTATTGCTATAGTCTCGATCCACAGCGGCAACGAAATGGGGACATGGGGGGGGGGGCCTGAGATTTGTAGCAAACTCAGTGATGGATGGGGACTAACTTGAAAAACTCGCTGAATCGTCCTGCGTGCGTGTCTCGTGTATTGTTCCACACATTTACCCATAATGCTTAAATTTTGTACTGGTAATATGGAAACCTAAAGTTGAATCATAGATCAAATTTATATACACTGAAAGTAGTCAGAAACAGCACTAAAGCATTCTAGATTGCCTCAGATCTTCGACCTTGCTCAAGCCCAAATAACACCGATGCGGAGTATCCTCACGCTGTTAACGCCGTGCCAGCAAAATTGACACCCATGTTCGAGCCCAATTCTAAACGAAACAGTAAAACAAGAAACATGTGCATCCAGAAAGGCGTCAAGCGGGATGCTGTTGACAAAAGAAATGAAACTGTAACGAAGACGAAAATGGAAAGACGAGGAAAATTATTTCAATCTATGCCCAAGAAATTAGTAAGGATCTTGAAGTTCAAGTTCAGACACATACATACCTGCTACGAGGAATATATACTTTAGTTGTCAACAGCCATGTGGCCAGAGGCATCACCCAAAGCGCAGAGCTGCTTGATGCTGCTGAAAACGAGATTTGAGCGATCGCCCTGCCTTTGCAGCGGTGTGGCGGAGGCTAGGCCAGATAGCAGCGTCCAGACATTAGGCAACTAATAAGTAGCGCGAAATCGGTAATTAGCGTCTGACGGCTTTTCATTTCTGGCTAGATTTGTGTGCGGGCTGAAATTAAGCTAGAAACTTACCTTTTGCTGAACAGTAGTCAGGTTGAGAGCGTTGGCGTCTCCCTGCATGGATCTAAACTCGTGGCACTCAATAGCGCAGATGTCTTCGACAGTCTTGAGAGCCTCATCCTGGTAAGCGCGTCGCTCCCAGACGCTCCATTGGCCAGACCTTTGACGAATCTCGGCAAGTAGAGCAGGCAAGTGGCGGTTGCGGCTCAGACGCTGGTCCATGGCGAGAGAGGAGCAAGGGTCGAAGCTGCTAGCATAGTATTGAGTAGCCATGGTGTCAAAAGTGTCAAATCCGACACGTCTGGCGCATTCCAGGACATACTCAAAACGCTCCTCGATACTGGAGAAATGGTGCGGCGACCCAGCATCTGACACCTCTGTAGCGGCCGTGGCGATGGAGCCCCATGGGGAGGTTGAAATGGCACTTTGAGGAGCTACAGTACCCGTTCTCGAGCTAGTCGGTGACATCATAGCCGGGCTATTTTCCCATGAAGCGGGGTTTGGGAATAACTTTGCGTCGTTTCCATCCTCTTCTGAGATTTCGGAAGCTTGGGCTGGTTAAATGTTAGCGCACCGAGCTCCAACATTCAAGTGTGGCAGATATGCATACCGACGCCAGTAACTGTGCCTCTATACCCAAAATGAGCATCCAGTTGGAGAGACTCTTGGTTGGGGGTTGAGCCTGCGCTGCCATTTCTGTAGAGTCTATGCATTGGAGACTCGGTGTGCATATCCATGTTAGGAGACATGATGACATTGGGAACATGATCTAGGCCAGTTGCCGCCGGGTTCAGCTGATTTAGAAGTGCTGGGTTGTTGTACGGTGCCGACTGCTGAAATCCGCGACCCAAATAGGGGTTGCCAGCCATGGGAACGGCTTCAGGAATTGGCTGTGTAGTGCCGTCGACGGCCATGCCGGGCCACATCTCCTGCGGAAGAGAGCCGGGCGTTCTTGGGAGGGACGTGTTTGGTTGCCAGATACCAGGAGGCATATTACCAGAGTTGGGCATAAAACACATGGAGCCGTCTGGTGTAACATTGCCAGGCATATCTTGAGAGAAGTACTGCTGCTGTTGTTGCCTTGCACGCATCTCGCAGAGCTGCTGCTCAAGATCCTGGACTCTCTGCTTCATGCGGTTGCCTTTCCCTGCTTGGTTAGTGAAACGGCCAATTGGATGCGTTGGCGGACCAGCGGGCCAGGAGACTCACGATAGGTTCTCTGCGCAACTCGGTTTTGGATCCTTTTCTTGGTTTTCTGATCGGCATCGACCAGGGAATCGGGAGTTGCTTCACGGGTCATGGTTGTGGGAGACTGGCTGCCACGTTGCTGCTGTGTGGCGCCTGTGGAAGATGTGCTGGAAGAGGAAGACATTGTCTTTTTGTGTTGCCGAGACTGGTCAATGGCTTCTGATGCCGTTGCAGAAGGCATTTCGAGTATATGTAGTATAAAGTGTGACGGCTTCTCTGCCCGTTAACACAAGAGAGTGGTGGGTGTTCAATTGAGTGAGTCTCTCAAGGAAAATGGATGAATGGCAGATGCAATGGCTGAGTGGGAAGGAAGTAAATGGCCGAAGGGTATAAGTGTATTTGATGAAGAAGAAATGGAGGAGATGAGGGAAGGGCAGCACATAAGTATTTGACCAGGAAGGAAGAGTTGAGATGAGTTGGTGGGGTTGAGCGAGTGTTTAAAAGGTGGCCCAGGCAAACTGGCAGATGGCCGCCGTGAAACGTGGAAGTCGGCCAGAAGCATGGCAGAACACACCTGGGTGAATATGAAAGACGTGCTGAGCCAAGTCCTTTAGCGGCTGCCGGACAGGGCCAGCTACCACCTACCTACAAGTGCGTACTGCCAAGAGTTGGCTTGATCTCTTTTTTTTTAATAATAAAAAAGAAAAGACTTGACGACACGCCCCCCCTCTACGCTGATAGTCCTGCGTGCTTTGTGCCTATGCATCTTCCGCGCTGCTTGCTGCTGCTTCCTCCCCCACAGGACGCACCCCCCAGCGGAGCGGTGCCCAGACGATAACTAGCAGAAGTGGAAAAGCCGGTGGTTGATCCAGTGGACACTGAGCACTGGGCAGGCAGGCATTCGGGCATGGTCAACCTGAGTCCTAGCTGTCATTTTAACTCCAGATTTTGCTGCGGCCAACCTCATCTCGGTTATGCGAGCTGTCCTCCATGGCAGACTGCGACCAAAGCGGCTCTACGAGCTGCTGTGCGAGCAACATCGAGGCCATCCACTTCGTCGACGGCTGCGCAGAGAGAGAGTTGACAAGGCGCACACCCCAAGGTCTGCAGCCCACCCCATCTCTGCTCTCCAGGCGACGGCCGCTTGAGAAGGAAGAATAAGGTGAAAACAGTCCGGAATTCAGGGTTTGTCCGGCTGACCCTTGTCGGTGGCGGTGGGACTTGGGCGGCAAGCAGGGGGAAGGGGTGAGTTTCCCGTCGAGAAAGGCCCCCAGATGGCGGACATTATGAGGCCCTGAGATGACCCAATCTTTTAGTGGCCCGGCAGCAGGCAGCTAGCGCTTTCTTTCTTTTTTTTTTTTTTNNTTTTTTTTTTTTTTTTTTTAAGATATTGGCTCCGCTAGATTGTGTGTACGTGAGATGAGTGATGTTGAACAGGACAGATGGTCGCAACAAGCTCACGCCAAAGCTGGCATTGGATGACGGCTGTGGAGGGATGTTTGAATAGCGTCAATTTTGCGAGGGAAAGAACGGGATTCAGTACGTGATTTTTGCAATACCGTTCGAATGATGACAGGAACACCAGTAATCAAATAGTGAAGCTTGATTGAAGCTTGTGTAGCGAAATACAAGGCCAAGATAGCCTTTTTTTTACAGCGCTGAGTCAGCGCAGCCCGTTCGCCAATGCCCCATAAGTGCAGCAGCTGGCAGTGAGACCTGCCCTGTGAGTACAGGTACCTCCTGAGATGGACTGTGCTTTTTAGGAGCCTTTGCCTCTGTAGAAGTGCACTGACGAGAGTATTGTGCTGGTGGCTGCCGGCTGCTAGCTGCCAGAAGAAGCCTCCGGTTGCAAGAGCGACCATCTTCCTTCCTTCCTTCTCTCCTTGCTTGTCAGTAATTACAGCCATCATCTGTTGTGCTACTACGACCAGTCACGTATTGCCTGCCGCCGTTGTTCATACTAAAGATACTTCATTCAAGCTAGTGACCAAACTAAACCTGTAGCAAGCCCAGGCCCCCTCTCAAGGCAGGCTTGTTCTTTAGCTTCTTTCATAAGCATCCTTTTCGTTGCAACACCAGCTAATACCTTGTTTTTCCTCTTGCCTGCTGGAGCTGCAGCCCTCGCAGCTGCTTGCTGCACTGGTCCAGTATCCAGGACCGGCGATGACAGGGGCGAAATTACCACCTGCGCCTCGCCTGCCCACCGAGCTGCCCACAACAAAAGAAAAATATGGTGGGTTTTTTTCTTTTAAAGAGGGTCATTCAAAAGATCTATTGAACAAGTCATCGGATCCATTTACTGTGGACAGCGGACAGCGGACAATGTACCGAAACGCTCATCTCCCGAATATCAGAGATAGTTCGTTCAGATCAGCAAAGCGAAAATTTCAGAGGAGACCCGCGGAAGCTCTCTCTGCCCGTCATATTTGGTGGGGGATCATCGCCCTGTACTGATCGGGATCTACCCATTTTACGCCAAGCGTCCACGGCTAGCCATGCTTTGTTGTCGTTTAGAACAGCCACGGAAAAAGCTCTCTTCATCGGTGAAACCCTAATGCTACTACAAGCGAGCAATGCCGTGTCCCATGTCACCATTGCCCATCAGCCTGCGACTTCCCAGTTCGTATTCATAATACGTCTGCAACGTCGACACAAGTCCCTACAAATACATAACTGGCTGCCCTACGACGGGGAGACTCGTAACGAGCTGGCTGCTCCCTGTACCTCCCCACCACACCACCTTTGTGGCTTGCGGACTTCGCCCAGCCTTGAACCTTGGAAGATACCACAGCATGCCCACACAGGCAATGCCGGCACTCTCCAGTGACAGATTGTTTCACCTGGCATATACTTACCCATCGGCCAATCTTGCTTTACTACACCGCAGTGGGTTTTTGCACCATTCTTCCATCTGTAGCTAACTCCGTGCTGCCTGTCGCTCGGACACAGGTTACCCATTTTACGAATTCCAGCCTTAAACCGAATCAGGCCGTGATAGCTCTTACAAGTGTCCATAATCTAGCCGTCTTTGCCTATGAGCGAGTTGAGTTTGTGGCTCGCCCTCTGCCTCGCTCTATTCATCAAGGCTCAGTGCCCACGTGCGAAAGTAAAGGAATAAGACAAAAAAGCCAAGAGAATGCTAAGCTTCTTAGCTCCCAGGCCATCCATCATCGGCTCCAGCAGCGGTGTTGGCAAAATACATCGGGGGCTCTCGGCAGCCCTTGTATCTAACGCCTCCATGGCCTTTCGGGGGTACAAGCCAGACACCTCAGACATTTCTCCGACTTTTGCGGCCGCGCGGTGCTAGAGCCCAAACGCCGCTGCACGACACAATGAATTTTAGCCCTCGGTCTCTCCTCAAAATTTACAGCCATCAGAACGCTTCTCCGGCAATATACCATAACAGAACCTAGTCTGTCCCATACGCCCCAAGTGGTTGAGAAATTTTGGCGGTTTATTAATGCCCGAGACGGCTTAGCCCATGTAAATTGCAAAGTTCACAAGCTGGATCTCGATGGCTCTGAGGCTGCCACTGACTCAGCTACACGCTTTGGATGAGCAAAAAAATTGTACCGCAGCCGCTCACAGAGCGTTCATTTTCTCTATAATATTTCGGATATCGGCAGTGTAACTTTTGTCACGCTTGGAATATTATGCCTGCTCGGAGGTTTCTGAGGACAGCTATGGCAGAAGGGCAACTTGATCGGAAATGATTCGGTTTACGATTCACCAGATGCAGTATCAATCAGGCGTTTGAGAAAGATTACCAACAAGCACGGGCTACAGGACGGCACCGTACCCTTTTGGTTGGTCAGCCATTAAAGCTATGATTGAGTTTCCTATTTTTTCATCTATAGGAGTGACGTGCGCAAGGCAAGACAGTAGTAAGACAAGATCCGGGCACAACGAAGGGTTACGGTCGGACAGTTGCTACTTCGGTATAAACACTGCCGAATCACTCCACTAATAATTATGTTGGAGCGCTGGAGCAACTCAACCTGTTGCCGCATATTGATAGTTCAGTATACACAGCCATCCTGCTGAGAATGCCTTTCTGAGACGCCGTGGCAATAAAACACGGAAGTTGTGTTGAGTATACAATTCATCGTACAAAATACGGAGAAGGCGCTTGCAGTGAATGTGCAGCAACATTTCACGGCTTCAGCTGTAACGGAAGAACCCGGTTTTTTAATCCATCAACCAAAATAAACCCAACCTGCATCATTCATTATGTTACATTGAGTTTGTCTATGTGTGTGTGCGACACATGGAGTGGGAGAAATCGGCCAACTTACCCGAGTCCCATTCTCTTCAACGTCGCAACTCGCGCCACACCTTGTTCTTTCTCCAACGGCCTTTTCTCTCTTCTATTCTTGATTTAAATTGGAAATCTACATTGACCAAGGAACGCCGGAGATAAATCATAAAGGCTGGATTAAGTTGTGCACTTAGTCCAAAAAAAAGTGATTCGAAGCCATCATTTCAAATCCGCGGTGTCTTTGTGATTGGATGGGATCCTAAATTAATCCAGCCTCTTTTTTCCCGCCTTTCCGCCAGCCATAAGCACCATAAAAATAGGGCAAAAGAGCAGCACCCGATCAGTATGTGTTGTATCTTTGTGGCTGAACCGTGGCTTTCTGCGAGTTCTCCGACGCCGCCGCTCGCGTGATTGACCACACGCAGTCACTCAACAGGTGTCAAGACGATGCACCAGTAGGAAAATGAAGGAAACCGGCGACTTCATCTCCGAGGACGGGGCTTCTTCTGGCCTGCGGCGGTGGCAGAAGCCCTGTTTTAACGCCTCGTTTTCAACACCAAACGCCACCTTTGACAAGGGGGGGATCTCAAGTGAAGGGAAACTTGAAAGATGGCTTGACAGGCTGACAGCTGACAAGAGGCGTTTTTCTGCTTAAGCTATTGCCGGCCAACTAATTTAGCGGCCGAGCTGTCGCAAGGATGGCGGTGGTTTGGAGGTTGACCCGGCAAGTACTTCCGGCTCCCAAAGGGTTTACCAGGTAACTTTTTTTTGGCTTAATTTATTTCTTTCTTGTCCCCCAAATGGCAAGGTTGCGTATATGCACAATCGAGGAGTTTAAACCCAAAGTATCAGTCAACGCGAAGCCAGCCAGCGTAATCCGCCCCCGGACAAAAAGCCACGTAGAAGTAGGTGTGATTTATCTGGCCGCTGGATAAACTCTTTTTTTTTTTTTTTTTTGCTCACGCAACTTGTAATGCAGCATGGCATCATGATGCCATCTTCAAGTTCTCTTTACAGACACTTCTGTTCACTCCCCCCCTTGAGAGATTGTAACCGAAGGCCCCTTGTCCAAACGGTATAGCAACCAAGCTACGAACGGATCGAGTAATACATACGCGGAGAGGGATGTGGTAATGGTGTTCAAATATTGCTGTTCATGCATGAAAAGACGTTCATTTTCCCTCTTCTTTCACATCATGTTGACATTTTGCACAATGCTCGTCCCCGCAAAATGCGCGAGATGTACAGCAAATGGACATCAACTCGGCACTGTCTTTCCGAGTGCTGTTCCGTGACCCTCTTTTAGTTTAAATTAAATGGGGAATGGGGGCATATTCTGTTCAATTTGTTCAAGGTTTTTTTTTTCGCTGTAACGGCCCCGCGATTCTCTCAGCCTAGCTATGCAGGCTTGTGAAGCGAGCTGGAACGGTTCGCAGAACGGATGGTTGCAACTGTGTGGCTTGCTTTTGCTTCATTTCAAAAACGTACTGGGTAGTTACCACATACGTCACGTTCCACTGATACTGGAGACCCTGCATCTTCAGCCTCAATAAAGGCAACACGGCACCACTCCTGGAGTACAGTAGTGCGGAATATACCTGCCCGTTGCGGTTTGAGGATCCTCCCCCTGTCCGTGTCAAATTTTTTTGTGCCTTTGCAGAGTTTTCCGACGTCTTCGTTTTTCTTTTTCCAGTGCCATGCTCTCTGCCATATTCTCGCGACTCTCCCCATGTTTCATGAGGCCGTTTGTGGCGGCGCCATTGGACGAAAGGAACGACAAGCCTTTGTGGCGTTATATTGAAGTTTGTTCGTGGTGTGGAAGACGTGCCGCGCGACGAGAGCCGAAGCGAAAAGGCAAAAGGGGGGGGGGGGGGGGGNNGGGGGGGGGGGGGGGGGGGGTGAGTTTAAAGTTCAATCGCAAGACATAAAAACGGGAGGAAACAAAACAAACCACCGTATTTGGGACGCAAGGATGGAATCTACAAGAAGATGGAGGGGACAGCTATGAGCAAAAAATCTTCGTATGAGAAAACATGGGCTTGATATCGCGCAACTCTCTTAATTATGAGCCCACCAGGAATAAGATCCTGCGTATTATCAGTAGTACATCAACAAAGTTAACCTCTTTTCTAATACCTGCCGGCAGGGAACTAAAAGCACAATCCACTATAAATCTGCAGATAGCCCTGAAATGTGTCCGTACTAGGAATGGTATGGCCGGCATCCGCTCACAGGCACCACCCCCTCCCCTGCCTTCTCTTTCTCTACCTTTGTATTTATCATGTCTTTATTTTTTTGCCTAGGGTAAGTCCACCGGCCAATTTTCCCCTTTGAACCACTCTTTCTTAGGAGGGCAGCTTGAGTTGGGGCGATGAAGTGTGTAACGTTGAAAGCAAAGATATTCCATCAACTTGACGTGATCTGGCCAAGGTCTATTAAGAAACAGGCGGCCTTGCATAGTGTCGGCAGTGAAATTGCATTTTTTTTTTTGGCTATTCTTATGTCTTTTTGTTTTCAAGTGTTTGCTCTGTTTCTACTCAACGTGAGCTGCATATCTCCGGTGGCCACTCACGCAAACGCACCGGCCGAAAGATTACGCGCATCTCGGACCTTATTTCAGCTTCCATTCCGACGAGCAAAGTAATGCACATCCTTCCGAATACAATAGTCGCTATACAGCTCAAGAGGCAGGTTTGTCCAATTGTCGGCCTGCATCTAACCCCCCCCTACCTACATAGACCGGGAACCGTTGATGGGGAACGAGATGCGCACGCATTCGGTATTTTCTGAGATCTGTTTACTTTGACCCTGCCCGCAGGATCTACATTTTCTCGGTCGTCTATCTCAGTCTCCTTGATTACACCGAAGCTCAGTTAAAACTGTAATTGAGAAGGTGATGCTTTCTCGAGTTGCTCTATTCGGGTAGCTTCTTTTGACTATTTGGCTTGTGCGTGCCAGTAAGAACTGTTTCAGAGCCTGTCTGACTGTTTTGGCTGAATCAGCAGTAGCCATGATAAGCACTTTGTTAAAAAAAGAAGAAAAAGGTTTAAAAAAGTGATTCAGACGAAAATTACCTTGCGCGAAATGATAAAACTCCAAAAGTCCGAACGCTACTGCGCGTTGAATCCTGCAGATCACTCTGTGCACGCACTCTGTCTCTCACTTGCCCTCGGAACACGGCTCAAGTCAGCAACACACCAGACATAGATATGCCTGCAATCTTCCCAAAGTCGGCAGGTAGTACTGATTCAAAACGTTTGCGTCATTGCCACTCATCCTATCTCCCATCTCCCATAGGGCGTGGGCCGCAAGACTAACAAATCGGCAAACAACTCAGCGACGAAAATAATGCAAAAATTGTCTAACCAAACGCCATCCTTGCGAGTAACAATAAATTATCAGCAGCTGAAAGTGGGAAGAAAAAGCTGATTGCTTATTTCTTATATCCACGTTCGTGCATACTGTCACGGTAATGTTGCCGGTGAGGCTGAACTCGAAATCGTTCGATCTTCTCTCTGCACAAGAAGACACAGGTCTCAAGGTAAATTATTTTTCCGTCGTCTTGCAAGAACCCCCCCCCCCCCCCCTCTGAGATGCAAAGAGTCTCCATACAAGAACCCGATTTTTGCAAGACAGAAACTGTGCCTCTGTCTCGTTTTGGACATCGTTGCCGACAAGCGTGGAGATGACGATGGATACCTTATCCGTTATTTTGCAGGATACATGGGAAAGCGGGTATAACAAAATACATCTGCGTCTTTCCCACTCTTTCTTAATGCCTAGTTATGGAGTAACCTTGACTATTGTGTTTCCTGCTTGGGTTTCTTATTCTTTTATTTTGCCTTTCGTGTTTTGTCTAATTTTAGGCTTAGTCTTTATGCACCATTTCTCAAGGACGTTTCTTGTTTCATGCCCTTTTCTTTTTTATCTTTTTGGTGCTTACGGGGCCTTGCTCTATCAAGGTCAGTTTCTATTTTAGCGGGCGACGACCGGCTTACATGCCTGCCCTGCTCATTTTTTGAACGAACCCGGGAGCCCGACGCACGCATATGCAGCCAGAAATCTCTTCCAGAAGCAGAGGGGCCTGCTGCAGCCAATGAGCCCGCCGCACGTCTGCCCTGTGGCAAGGCGTGGGCCAAAACAAGAAGGTGTGTAATAACACAGAAAACCCTTGGGGGAAAAGCAGAGAAGAGGCAGGTGGTGTAATCTGTGCCCCTCTTTCCTCCTAAATCTGCCAGAGTTTTGGTTGGTTTTGGTCTTGGTCGTTGCCTTTATCCGTGAAACATCGATCCCGTTTTCTTTCTCTCTTCCTCATATCGTTACCGAGTAAGAAGAGTGGCGCCAGGAACAGGAGAACGCCTGATCCGTCACGGCGAATCACGGAAGGTCCGGAACTATAGCACGTCAGAACTTTGATTCTTTGCCATATAGGTTGGCTTTCGGCCGGGGTGTGTGTGCTGCCGTCAACCGTATCTCGCTTCTGGGTGTTTTTTTGGGGTCCTTTCGACCGATGTGGCTTGACAGGGCCAACATTAAGATGTCATCACCTAAATTAGACACTTGATACCAGGCTGCCGAGTAGCCCATTTCTGTTTGGTCAAAATTTTGGATCGTCACGGCCCCTTCGAAATAGTTTATCAGAAAACCCCACACCCGTAAGCAATAAGACTAGGCATCCAGTTAGCCGTCTATCTCTTTTGATTGCTTGACCATAAGCAAGTTCAAGACACTAATGGAGCCGACTATACACATGGCTTCCACCAAGCTGTTGATCAACTCTAAAATAAAATAAATTGATTAAATGAATTTAAATTAAAGGCCGACATTATCTTGTAACAACCCTTTCGGCGGTTTCCCCCCAACTCAAATTCTTACTCATATCACTCATGGAATCCTGATTCCATGACAAATCTTGTTGGTGCCTCCATGTAGTCTCATGCTGGCCCTTGATTTGGGCGGCATCCATAGCTGCAGCTGAAATCCCGCGGATTATATCTTCCAGTTCGGCCTGATTTCGCCGTAGGAACCAATGAAGCGAGCATCGGCACTCGTTATGCCTCCTGCCTAGGATGGGTTCCACACCAACCAACTTCCTATCGGCTTCCGCTGGTGCGAGACCGCCAATGAGTGTCATGAGTCCTGGCCGCGACGGAGCCCAATCATAGTGGTAGAACCTTGTTGTGGTGCCGGTGGTAACGGTGCCGTCCGGCAACTTGTTGTTCCATCGTTCCCACGTCGCCCTGCCGTTCATCACCACTTGGTGCAGCCACGACAGCACATTTGTTTCTGCAGGAGCGTGCGATAAAAGTCCCCTGTGGCGCCCGCGTTCTGCAGCGCGGGGCCCAACGCAGGTGTGTGCCAGCGAAACCCGTGCCGGCGAGGTAGTCGTTCGTTCACAGCGACAGTCTGCTGCAGCCTGGTCGCCGCGACGGCATGCTCTCCGTGTGCAGCCATCTCGCCGCCATCGCCCCTGTCGATTGGGTCAGCATTGCCGGCAGCAGCGCAGGTCATGAACAAAGTGCAGGGTCAGCACGGAGGCCGGTCGCACTCTGTTGGCCAGGGTGCTAGCCGTGTTGTAATCCAGGCTTGGGCAACGCCGTTGGCGCAAAGTCGCATGTCGTGGAGCGATACTGCTTCTCGAGAGCCTCCTCACCCAGTTCAATTGACATTGTGGCAAGGATTTTCGTCATGCAGATGAGGGAAGCATCAGCAGGCAGTGCCTTGATCGTGGTGTCTCCGGGGGAAGCCCCAGGAACAGGCCAGTCGCCAAGCTGAAAGGTATCTTGCTGCCGCAGACCGACCTCGCTTCGGGCAACCCTGTGTCGATCCAGGCCTTGCCTTGAGGGAATTGCTCCGCCCGAATGAGGTCCCGGGGGCAGCCGACGGCCACATCTGACCATACAGCGACTCCCGGGTCGTCACTCTCTGCCGGCAGGGTTGACGCCAAGAACGGCCCCTTTATCGAACCCCGTCTCTGCATCTCGGCCACATACCGCGATGCCAGCCCCGCCAGAAACCCTAGTATTGTAGAGAAAATTTGCGGGAGGTCCGAAAGGGTGCGTGTCTCCAGCCCATGTCAATCTCTGATCGCGCGTGGGGGCCTCTCCAGAGGTGGTGAGATGAGAACGCTGCCCTTCGTCGACCACTACACATTTTTGTGACATTTGTTCAGCAATATGTGCAAACATTCAAACCACACTGTATTTTTCAAGGTTGTTAAGAAGAATGGAGTTGATAATGCCCTTGTCCATGGGCATACCTGTCGGCCAGCCATCAATCGGAGCGTCAGCGAATGCCGTGAAGAAAAACTTGGTTCTCATTATCTGGGTACCCCTGCCGTGCAGAATTAGATTGTCTGTGGCCTTTCCAAAGTTCTAAGCGATTCGTTTGGTGGCTTACCTTCGACCCTTGTCCGTGTTTCTGCGTGATGCAGGGTAATACTTGTGCCGGCCGGCCCTTTGACCTTTACCTGCAGCCGTCCCACTAGGTCCAGACCGAAATCGACCAGAGTTGTACCAGATGGGGAATTGAAAATTCTTTATGGCTGCCTCTCCTCAAATTTTCCACCTGGCGGGCCGTTGGGTTACATGAATCAATCCTTTGCAGGTGACATTTGGTTAATCCCCGCCCAGTTCGCGCTATCAATGACAGTATCTCCCGACTCTCAATGCCGAATTTGGGTCGAAATTTGTATATTTCTCCGTCATAAATTTCCGACAACGTTATAGGGTCTGTGCTTGATTTCCATGATTCAACCATTGTTGTCATTGAAACAGTTTTGCCCTCCTGTAGAGTAGCCCTGAGTAGGCATCACAAGCCATGGGTTTTTCCCCCAATAGTTTGCCTGCACCAAGTGATGCCACCCAAGAGCCATCCCTTGCCAACAGTGACGCCGACGACAATCCGCCGCTTCCTGATGCTGCTCATCACATCTGATATATCATATCCATGCCGATAGTGGAACGATTGCTACCCTGTGAGAGTACTGTCACCGACGCGATGAGTATCCAGGTGTGCCTGATACAACAAAAAGCGGGTATACGGAGTCCAGTTGAGGCAACATCGTTCCTCGTAGGAAACTCAATTTTTGTTATTGGTCGTTTCAAAGCATTGTCGTCAATATCGAGCTGTGTCGCGGTACGTACTGCGCTGGACCACTGCTGTGGTCCAATCAACCACGGTGTGGAAGACTGTTCCTCCACTCCATAACCTCGCAGGTTGGTTTTGGCCGCTTGGCATATTGTCCTTGCTGCTTTCAGTCTTTGTTATCTCATATCGTACACCGACAGTTCCCAGGGTTTGGTATTTTTTCAACTCTTTCAAAAAAGCGTGGCTCAGGGTAGCCGACACGGAGCGCCTCCCGGTACATAGCTGAGCAGTTGAGATAACCTTGTACACGAGTGTTAGTGATAACACTTTCATCGGTTTGTATTGGGAGTCTAGATTTTATGCAGTTTGCAGTATAAATACGCACTGTGCATAATGTTATCCTCGCTCCCGTGTGACAATCGCGTCGTTTCCCGTCCAAGTGCAGACAATTTTTTCATTAGCCCCGGCCACAGTCATGGGAAAATACCATCATTATGATGTTGGAAAGCGAATTCAAGAAGATATCAACAGCCGCCACGACCCGGAACACCCGCCAGTTCTATCGTGATCGACCGCCATGCTTTGAAACCACCATCGAGGTCATGTAATGGTTAAAGAGAACCACCTTTCAGAGTGGAGGGATTAAAGAAACTTTTTGAATTTATGAAAAAAATAAATAAATCATACTTATATTGAGTCAAAAACAGTATATAAAACAGTGGATGGAACAAATCTGTGACATGTTAAAAAAAAGAGTTCAACTCCAAATGGAAAGAGTCACAAATGTATGCGGTTTTGACAATACCAGAGAGGCCCAACTTGTGGGCCCAGATTTGACTCCAGAGCTATCATGATTACTTCCGTTTTCTGTGTGAAATTGCTTTTTCCGGTTTCAACCTTTCGCGACGTCGGTGGCTTTCCTGCTTTGCATACACAAGCCCGCAGACATTGCACAGCGTTCCAGGCCCTTTTGGGCCAGATCGCCATTCCGGGCTGCTTATTTCGCCACACTGATGGCACGATATATCAGTACTAATGTGTTTATACTGGTGCGGTTAGGTTCATGCTGATACCTTTTTCGTTTCGAGAAGGACACTTACTGCAATGTGTCGGAGATGGCTTGACTGGCCGTTGTCATCTGTTGCAACCCCCGAGCGCCTGCTCAGTCGGGATTTTGCATCATGCCGCTCCGAAAAGAGAGTTGAGTTGTTCTCATTATGAACTTTATTGATGGGAGCCTTTGTTGCTTGCTGCTTTAGCTGGGTATTGTCATCGGATGTTTCGCAGGGTTTGGGGTCGCGGACAAGAGCAGAGCGACCGCCAACATCATCGCGAAAGAGGTACAGATCTTGAGCTGTACGTCGTATCTTCAATTATCAAGCAATAAAGGCAAAAGGATCAGCCACAAATTGAGGTTATATGTTTCTCAGTGCGGTGTTGATTTACCGGTTGCAGAGTCTCGCCCACTTTCAGGCGGCCGACTCTCGGTTTGCAAAACTGCCCAGGAAACAACGGTGCCTGGCTCTTGGGTTCCGGGTCATCTGCTTGCTGCGGCATGTGCAAAAATGGAAACAATCAGGTGCTGGTATGCCGGTTCACAAGAAAGGACTGGGCGAGACACCAGGCAGTGCACCGGGGATGCAGACATGGACGATCAAGATAGGACCTTCGTGTACTGTTCTATCTTGATCGCAGAAGTAGGTGGGCAGGCTCGTGGTAGTAGTAGAAGACGAAACAAAAGAGTGTCACGAGATATTTGTTTGATCAATTAGTGAAATGGGAGCGAGTCGCTCGTGTCGTTTGACAACGCTGCTGTGGCGGTGGTGCGCCACGTTGCGACGATGGCGACAGCTTCGTGCCCGAGCACTGTACGGAGTACTACAGCAAGGAGAGCGAGTTTCGACCCAAACCCTGGTGGCTGCAATGTCCAACCTCGAGGCCACGCGTATTCAGGTGTAAAAAGAGCGTCGGAACGCAGAAAATGTCTCTGCATGGCGACGCTTAAAGACGCTGAGGTGGCGGGGGAATGGGGGAGGAGGAGGAGGAAACCCTCCGGCCTGACTTTGTGGCTTGTGGCGGGGGGGGGAGGACCCTGATTTTGGAGCTTGACAGGGGCCGCCTTTAGCAGCATGGTCCCCTAAAGCTAACGAGGCTGAGGCGCTAATTGGGAATGTTCCTTGATTTCTCATGCGCCACACGAACTGAATGGTGTGTCCGGCAGAAGGAAGCGGATGTGCTGTACACTATAACGGGATTCTTTTTATAATTTTAAAAGAATTCAACCATCCAACTCAATGTAAATAATAACATAACTACTGTAGCTGGTAACTGTGGTTATCGTAGCTCTGTAGCAGGTCGTGCTTAATTTACTTTCTTGTACTTGCTTTGCTTGTTGAACAATAGTGGCATCTGTGGCGTGTTGCAGTACTATGAGGCAGGAGCTATTGAAATGGACTCCTCCATCGGCAGACACAATAATCAAATTACTCTATCGGTATCCATCACGCATCAGCTTTACCGCCCTCTCCAAGCATTCTCCCAAGAACAGCAGTCAGGAAAGTTGAATAGATATTCGAGCAACGGCGGATAACAACTGAAAGTTCTAGTCTCTTGTGTTCTAAAAGAGAGGCACCGTGCTGCTGAAATCTGGGACGTGCCCAAGCAGCACCTGCAACATCCGATAGGCGGCGCTTGGAGCATATCTAGGCAATTGATGCCCCCCTCCTCTAGCTTCATAGAATGTCAAGCCGCGCTCTTGACGCCACACACCGACATTGC
Organism: Zarea fungicola; assembly: GCA_900169235.1. Classification (NCBI taxonomy): domain Eukaryota; kingdom Fungi; phylum Ascomycota; class Sordariomycetes; order Hypocreales; family Cordycipitaceae; genus Zarea; species Zarea fungicola. Next base: position 177,780 of record FWCC01000120.1, on the reverse strand, counting down.
CAGACGAGCCTTGTCCGCCGGCAACAGTCACGTTGTGATCGGGCACGAAAAGCGACGTAGTGGGATACTCTTGGAAGCCTTGCACGCCGGACCACGTCATATTCTGCAAGACAAATAAAGTTCCATTGGTGGGAAACGCAGAGTCAAGAGCACCGGAACCAATCATGACGTTGTGCGTTTTTTCGACGACGCTCGTCAAAACGCCTGTAAGAGCTGGCGCTAAACTCTTATCCCGGCCATTGAGAAAGACGTTTCCGTTGCATTGGTTCCATTTCTCGCCGATTGGCGGAGCGTTTATCGCCTTCTGTACATCCTTGCGCTGAAAGTAGACCTTCCCCCCTGCAGGAACAAATGTCATGCCCGGGAGCGGGCCGGCATAACTGAAGAGCAGGGGACAGGAATCAGTGATGTGGAAGGTATTGAAGCACGGGTTGGCCTGCTCCACAGCGTCGGAGACAAAGTCGCTCAATTCATCCGAAAAGCCGGGAGAGGGCAAGAAGTTGTCGTGTGGTGGTGGGAAAGTGAAATGCTTGGCGAAGTAGTCGGCATACCCGCTCTGCTCCTGGAGCTCCTGGAAGCGGCTAATGGTGTCATGATCGAGGCCGAGGGCGTTGGCCCAGTATGTGAAAAATGGTACTTGAAATACTTGCTGCTGAATAAAGGCATTGCCAACGATTGGATTATTAACAGCAATCCCCTTCACATTAAAATACGTCGTGTCGTTCTGCTCAAGGAAGTCGTTGGCAATGTATGGCACATATACACCCGCGTATGATTCCCCAGCCAGGTGTATCTTGCTGCCTTGTAGCTGGAACGTATGAACAAAATTTTCCCAAAAGCCCCGGAATTGAGCCGCAAGCTCAATTTCGTTGCTAATGTTTGGCTCTCCCTGACTGAATCCTGTACCGACGGGTTGTTCAACCCAGACCATGTTGGTCAGCTTATGCCAGGAGTACGGGTTCTTCACCGGCGCAAGAGTTCCATCAATCCATTGGAATGGTCCATTCTCAGTCAGCAGGCCGGTGAGAGAAGAGCATCCGGGGCCACCGTTGAGCCAAATCATTATGTCGTCAGTCTTTGTGTCTCCCTCTTTTGGAAAGAACCAGAAATACAATTGCCGCGTCTCATTGGCCATATTCGAGATGGGCATCAACCCTGCGTACGACTCGCCAACATCAAAGGCAACATCTGGAATTTTTTTTCCATTGACGACAAATTTTCTGGATTTGTCATTGAGATACTTGGGGGTAGCTGAGTATGGCTCTCCTAGAACCAATAGTGCTAGTGCCTGGGTGGCAACGGCAAGATATACAAACAACCGCATCATGTATTGGATATACCAGAATTAAAATCGTTGTAAATGGAGGGTTATTTGCCACGTCAAGTCGAGGAGACTGCTTGGGGGGGTGGGTGCAATCTTTTCCGTGATATCCCCTCCGCCGCCTACTTTTGGCTGGGATCGGAGCGCCCTTCCGTTTTCGACCAATATGGTGGATTATCTCGGCTATCCTCCATATATTACAGGTGGGATTGCTACTTAGAATTTCGTGCTCACTGCTCAGCGGCCATGAGCAGGGTAAATAGGTGAGAGTGGTGAATATCCGCCCACCAGTGCAAAAGTTCCAGACTAGTACTCCTATTCAGTAAAGAAAACGCTCCATGGTGGGGAATTGCTAGGCGACGCAATAAATGTTTTACGGAAGATATTATGACACTATTAATTTAGTACAAATCCGTGTCGGCATTGCTAGCAGTTTGCTGCTCTCAGAAGTTCCGGGCTAGTGCCTAAAGGGCGTGCTTGTAGAAAATATCATGACATGCCAATGTCTGTTAACCTGCGGCCAACTTCCGCAGCATGGTAGCAATTTGGGTTTCTTAAACTTCCGCGCCACGGTGGGCTCATTCAATAACTATTCGCTCCTACTGATACATTATGTCTAACTGGGGGACCTACTTCTTTGTTGCATCATCGGTCGGATGAGATGTTTAGGCTTAACTAGGGCAGAATTCCTGACTCTCAATGGCACCTCCACGCTCCAGATCAGTCCTTCCTTCCATCTTTCCTTCCTTTTATCATTGAATCATACCTATATAGTAACCAAATAGCCCAGTCTATTACCCCCAAGTTTTGTACTACGACTCGGCTATGTAGGTCTCGCTACAGCCTTGTATGTGGAAAGGTTTGCTGCAGCTTGTATCTTTCTTTTAAGCAAATGATTCGTAATCTTTCTAAATCGTTCACGCCAATTGCTGCATGAATTCCTGCTTATACTTTCGTTCATGATTAGTTGGCGCTTGTGTCCCATGAAGCGATCCGACACTGTTACTGTATTCTTCGTTTCCACTTAATCTCTCTTTTCCGCCTCTTGGAACACAAATCTTTCAATATGTGCCTGTTTCCTACTTCAACTGCCCCTGTTTCAAGATTGAGTTCCATTGTATGGGCTGCAGATCAGCCGTATCTCGAACCTGTTCTTACAAATCCAGTGGTGCCGATGACCCAAGACGGCAAAGCCTCACATTCCCCATGAGCCAAGTGGTGAGAAATGGTTAACCTGCAGATGCTAACAACAGTCTCAACGGCAGCATCATCGGCAACTGTGGCAGGGACTACGGAGTACGTGAGATGATGATAATAACATCGGGTATCAAGTGGACCCGACCGGCACATCGCCCACGGCTTCATTAGAGTAGGGAGCTGCTTTGGTCAAGCAAGGACGGATTGACAATGGCGATCGTTTTATATGTAACTCAACCACCCGTAATTATTAGCTGCAGGTATTACATGCTAGCAGTAGCAGGAGATATACAAAGCCCATCGTCTTCCTGTCAATTGTTGTAGACACTCTTGCACACTGAACAACACGAAATAGTCTATTCTACCCTGTTTCCCTCTATTCTCATTTTCTTGCCGATTACCAGTATGCACTTTGTTAGCGTCCTTATTGGCACTTTTGCTGCCGTGGCGTACGCCACCCCGCTCCCGGGATCAAGCTGCTCAGTTGAAGGCCTCGAAGGCTGCGGAGGGATGCTGACGATTTGCCACAATGGCCAATGCTGTTTCAGCTGCACACCTGAGGCTGTCCGACTTGGACAATGCACTGGCGAAGGAGTGGTAGGTGAATGCTCACTCTAAAAGAGCTGTATTTGATACTGATTTATTGGAATTGGTGCTTTAGTTCTGTTAAATCCTTTGGATTCAGCATGAAGAGGCGGGGGTTATCTCATGGTAGCAGAGCAGGGCATGTGGGTTTAGGCCGGTGCACATAGGGGAGGAGCAGAATCTTATTCGTTGACTAAGTAACGAAATAGATAGCTACCGCGGAAGCCCTGGATTTGCCATCCAAACTTATACCTTCATACTCTTCTGCGGCTGGTGTTCAAATGAGTGTGTAACTGCTCGGATAACCCGAAGTCAGCCAGTACTGGGAAATACACTATTTTGTCCAACATGAATGATTTCGGGTTGATATATGTGGGCTAGAGAAGTGGATTGAAATTTGTTGGGTCTACGCTTGAGCATTTAATGGGACGGCCTTCCCTCAACCAAAATCCTTGAATATATGATATATGAGTAGAGTGTGGCAATTGAGGTTGCATATGTTACCCGATGTGGAACAGATGTACCTATGTACTTGCAACAGTTAAGTAAAACACTAGCTCGTGTGATTAATAATTTTATATATACATGTATAAACTACTCTATACGGATATATATCATAGGTATTGTACTACTTGACATCCTACAATGTCACCAACAATAAACTAAGAAAGCAACGTGACAGAGCCCACTCTTGGACAAACCACGAAGAAATACTCATATGGGAACGAAATCATCCTTTCCCTAAGATCTACGTGCGCTTTATTCCTCGGCCTGAAATTGAAGGCGGGTGAAACGGCTCCGCCAATTGTATCAATGGCGGGAGCGACCCCGAATTTAAGCGCTGTGCTAACGTAGTTTCTAAACCAATGAAAGATAAATTTCGTCCCTTACTCCGGCATCACATGGACAAGTTGGTGTAGGACTCTCAAAGTAGGTTGGTGATTTACAAAAAAGAAAAGATGATTAACTTCTCAAAAATAAATTCTAGAAACCATTCTATTGAGAATGGGGAAAAAATTGCACGCATGGAAGTGACAAGAAACAAAATAGCCCAGACAACTTTGCCAAATCTCCAACCCCGCCTTCTTCACAGCACTTCCTTTTCTTTTCAAGCCATTGACGAGTTCTTCGGCCCCGACGCCTGCGTGTTGCTCTTCGCCAACGTCTCCCCCGTGTCCTTGCGCGAGAACGACGCCCACGTCTTGAAGCTCGACATGGACATGGTCTTGCGGAACTTGGGGCCCGAGTCGTCCGGGCCGCCCTGGCCCCAGACGCCGCGCTGCACGGCGCGGTCCTCGAGCAGGTGGAAGTGGCGCTTGACCAGCTTCCAGCCCTCAATGGCCGCGACAAAGACGACGGTGAAGCCGACCGACAGCGCCCACTCCCACGAAATGCCCTCGTGCTTGAAGAACTTTGTGTTGAGGTACGGGATGTACACGACGGGGAAGACGGACAGCGCGCCGATGATGACTGACCAGAACAGGAAGCGGTTGCTGTAGATGTCCTTGAAGAAGGGGAAGCGGCTGTCGTCGTCCGGGTTGAGGCGGAACATGGAGCGGCGGAGGCTCTTGAACTCCCACGCCGAGATGAGGATCAGCCAGGTGAGCTCGGCAAAGGTGGCGGCGCGGGCGCGGAAGACGGCCGTGCAGGCGGGCGAGTCGGCCGTGTTGCAGTTGGCGCCGAGGTTGCCACCGTTGGCGCCGTAGATGATGATGACAAAGGTGCACATGGTGCAGGCGCCCATGATGACGCCGTAGACAATCATGTCGACAATGATTTGGTTGGTGAAGACGCCGCGGCGCTTGTCCTGCGGCGGCTTGCGCATGACGTCCTGCGCGGCGGGCTCGCGGCCGAGTCCGAACGCGGGGAACGACGATGTCACCATGTTGATCCAGATAATATGGAGGGGCGAGATGGGAAACACGGAGAAGCCGTCCTTGTCGACGAAACCGAGGCCGGCGATGAGCAGGATGACCTCGCCCACGTTGGACGTGAGCAGGTGGAGGATGAACTTTTGGATATTGTCAAACATGCGACGGCCCTCACGGATGGCCGCCACAATCGAGTTGAACTTGTCGTCGGTCAGGACAATCTTGGACGCCGACTTGGCCACGTCAGAGCCGGAGCCCATGGCGATGCCGACGTCAGCGCGTGAGAGCGAGGGAGCGTCATTGACACCGTCACCAGTCATGGCCATAAAGGCACCGCGACGACGGAGCGCTTCAATCATGCGAGTCTTGGTGTCAGGGGCACAGCGGGCGATGACCAGAGGGAGCTCTTCCAGGGCGTCAATCTCTTCATCAGTCATCTTGTCAAAGTCGGTGGCCTTTTGGACAATGGAGTTGGCCACCTTCTCGGACAAGACACCGAGGTTCTTGGGAATGATGCCGACTTCTTTAGCAATAGCCTTGGCAGTCTCGGGATGATCACCAGTGAGCATGTGGACTTTGATGCCGGCCTGGGAGCATTCTGCAATGGAGGGCTTGGTCTCGCGGCGTGGAGGATCGTAGATGCCGGCAAGACCAAGTAGAATGAGGTTCTTTTCGACCTCCCCACGGAGCTTCTCGTCCTCAGCGGCGCTCGAGGACTGCTTGAGTGTAAACTTGCCGTCCCATGGACGGTACGCAATGGCAAGCACACGCTGACCCTGAGATGCGAGGCTGTTCATCTGCAGCAAGACACTCTCCTTGAGCTCGTCGGTGATGGCCTGTTGCTCCTGACCAGTGCCTACATGAGAGCAGAGATCAAGGATACGCTCGACGGCACCCTTGGTAAAAACCATACTGCTATCCGTCTCGATAATGGAGCCACTCTCGCCCTCGGGAGCGTCATAAATGACAGACATGCGTTTGATGGAGCTGTCAAAGGGAAATTCGGCCAGCTGCTTCCACCCTTTTCCCTCCAGCGACTTCTTACCCAAGTTGAAGCGGTGGGAAAAGACTTGCAGGGCAACTTCGGTGGGCTCACCAGTCGTCTGCCACTTTTCCTCTTCCTTATCAAAACGAACGGTGGCCAGGTTGCAGAGCGACGAAGACAGGAGGAACGCTTGAAGCTCGTCCGTCATCTCACAAGGGGATTCAATGGGCGCCTGCTCGCGCTCGTTCTTAGGGTTGAGCTTCTCATCAGGAACGTCAAACGTGAGGACAGCAGCGCTGCGCTCGCGATCGTAGTCACGCTTGGGCGCCTCGGTGACGGGCTCATCCTTGTTGAGAGCATGGGTAACGCGGCCCTTGGTAGGGTCACTGGGGCTCTGAGAGTCGTGGACGGTGTAGATGTGGCTGCTGGGGATCCAAGCCTTGCGGACAATCATGGCGCCTTCGGTCAGGGTTCCGGTCTTGTCGGAGCAAATGTTGGTGACGCCGCCGAGAGCCTCCAGGGCGGAGAGATCACGGACAACGACGTTGGCCTTGCGCATGACGGTGACGGCCACAACCATGGTAATAGTGAGGACACTGTAAAAAATTGGTTAGTATTTATGAGCATATTGTAAGCTAGGTAAGTTTCTTTTTGGCACGTACGCTACAAGAGACTCGGGAATAATAGCGATACCAAGGGACGTGGCGTAAATGATGACTTCATTGCGAAGGTTGAAGTGGTTGACGCCAAAGACGACCATGGCCAGGATAATGGCACAGCCAAAGAGGACGTAGGCGAGTGCTGAGAGCTTTCGCTGCAGCGGCGTGCCCACCGTTAAGCCGAGAAACTTGCCAATGATGTCGTAGGTGCGCTTGGCTAGGCCGACGACGGGCTGGCGCTTGCCATATTTGCGCCAGTTCATGGAGCGGCCAGCTTTGCGCTGCTTCTTGGAGGTCGATGCGGCAATCTTGCCGACCTCGGTGGTCATGCCCGTGGCCGTGACGATGCCTCGGCCGCGGCCCTTTCGGACGACGGTGGTAGCGTAGGCCATGTTGATGCGGTCGCCGATGCCGACTTCTTGTTCCGAGGTAGCGAGCTTCTCGGTTCCGGGTGTGGTGACGTTGTTTTCGATAATCTTTTCGACGGGGATAGATTCGCCGGTAAGCTGGCCCTCTTCGCAGGCCAGGTTCATAGCTTCAAAGAGACGGAGATCGGCGGGAACGGTGTCGCCGGTCTTGAGGAGAACAATGTCACCGGGGATAACGTCGGGGCTGAGCAGGGTAATTGTTAGCATAAACTAAGTAATAGGAAGAGAGAAAGGTAAGCAAGAAGGGGGGAACCTACTTGGAGATAACTTGGGTCTTGCCATCACGGAGAACCATGGCGCTGGGTGATGAGAGGGCGCGAAGAGCGTCCATACGCTTCTCAGCGCGGTACTCTTGCCAGAAGCCGATGGTGACGTTGAGGACAATGACGCATGCGAGAACGCCGCCTTCAATGTAGTCCTTGATACCAAAGCTGAGAGCCATTGCAAAAACCAGGACCTACATTGATATTGTCGGTTAGTAAAGCAGGCCAGTGGGGGCTTCGTTTTCTCAAATCGCGACCGCGGGTCTGAAAGAAGGAAAGAATAGAAAACGTACAATAATCATGGCATTGAGGATTTGCTTCGTAAGAATACTGTACCAAGCAATGGTGCCGCCAACGTCGAGCTCATTCTTGGGGTACTTTTGCGACAGCTGCGCAACCTGAGTCGAGGTGAGACCAGTGTCCACATTCGTAGCGAGGGCATCTGCCGTCTCGCCAACAGAAAGGAGAAACGGATGCTTGGAGAATTCAGCCATTGTCGCAGGTCGAGGCGAAGACGGTCGTGTCAAAGGATGTACCGCGCTGCTCGGATGGGGGGCTGAGGGTGATGAATGTGCGAAGATGATGCATAAGCGACTGAGGTGGGTTTTGCCACCAGAAAAGAAATCAAGGCAAATTAAAAGGCACAAATCCCTCGATATTAAAGGGATAGCCTTTTAATCTGAGAGTTCTTTTAACTTTTTGTTGTGTATTATGGGAAACGTGGAGGTGGGAGGGGGGTTTCTCCCAAAAACGGTTATGCTTTGAAGCTTCTCTTGTCTGCCCCAAACCCGTTTTATTGCAAGACTGTTATACAGATCAAGATTTAGAGATTTGCCAAAAAAAATACGAGGGTGCGGGGGAAAACGGTCCTTAAGTAATTGCCGACTTTATCAATTTTCTGTTCGCGGCAAGCATGGCAACTACAGATTGGACTTTTTGCCTACGACAGCCAAGATGCCCTTGCAGCTTAGTAGCTCCGCCTCACTCTCTCCGGGGCGAGCAAAGTGCCCACCCTTCACCCCAGATAAGGTTTGTGTTGGAGCAGGCAATAACGAATGATGGCCCGGTCACTAATAAGAAGTGGGCAGACGTAGTTTTGTGACATGGATCATTCGGCTTGGCGCGGCGCCGGATGCTCCACCTGGCGCCGCCGCAAAGAGTCGAGCGTCTCCGGGGCGAAGAAGAGAGAGCGCCGTAAATAGTCAAAGATGGTGGTAAGTGGTTTTACAGTTACACCAGTGACTCAGATAGCGCTCGGTGGATGTTATATTACAGGTACTGGAAGGGCAGTGGAAGGGGATGGCTCGCATCTAGCTTCGGTCTGCTCCGAGCCAGACCGAGTAGGAAGAGAGAGGCGAATCAAGGCGCAGCAGGTTTGGATCTACGGGACTTTTAACTGGCTTGTAGATTTAATGTGTCAATATGAAAAGAAAAAAAAATGAAAAAAAAAAAATGACAGCTGAATAGACCTTGATGATGGAGGGAAGCAACCGTGTACAGTCAAGCCTGAGCCTACCTAGAATGGAAGCGCGTGTGAGACAATCTATTGATTACATGCAGTGTGGGTGACGTCAAGCATATAGTTGTTCTTTTTTACTAGAAATAAATTTGCCAAATTGAATTAAGAATCTCGATAGAGATGTGGCAAGATCGTGGCCTCCATTGTCAACCCATGAATGATTTTGAAAAATGTGTGTCGAGGCACATTCCCATCATCCGTCATCTCTGCTTAAACTCAAAAGACTCAAATCACTATAGGCAATAATATTTAGTAAGACGTGCCAAAAATATGAAATTATCTGCCCGCATCCATCCGGTTGTGGTACACACGGCATACCAGCGACGCCCTCCAAGTAAACGCGCCAAGACGCTGGTGTTTTATTAGTTCCAGCTTCCAAGCGAAAACGGGTGCTTTTCCCACAAGCACGCAAATCTTGGCATAAACAAACGACCTGATTGCATGACTTCGTTCTGTCATCTTGCGACGGTGGCGGCAGGCGGCAAAAAGGACTCGATTCTTCTAGAAAGCTTCTTTGTCCTTTGTCGCCCACTCGGAGACTAAATGCTCGTATCAATTTACTGAAAATAGTTTCTGTTGGGAGTTGTAAAGCTTGGCGAAACTGACAGCACGGGAGCACGTATAGAAACGGTCGCTCTCCATCTGTTTACAAGTACGCCAAACATCATGTGCGGCATAGCCTTGGATCTCGGCAGATCAAAGTGGTTTATACAAATCATTGCACGTTTGTCCGCACAACAGCCAGGAACCCCTCCTAAACAAACTTCCGCGTATACCCGTTATCTGTTCTCAGCGACACGACGGAATCAAGACTTGCCGACGGTTTGATTCCTGCCTAAAACACAAAGCACGGCAAGGGAAAGCGTTTTTGTTGTTCTGCCAAGGCGACGATTACATGCGTCTTGGCAACACGGCGTGTTCGAGAACCAAGCATTGCTTTGCTTTATAAATCCTTTTCCGCGCCACGCTGCAGAATCTTCTCGTCTGCCAAGCAGGACCTTGTGCCAATACACGAGCAGGGGTAGGCAGAGGGTTGTTTTGTTGTGTGGTTGTTTGCTACTCATTTCAAAGTTAATCTGCAAGGTGTAGATGCCATAGTTATTGCTAACAATTCTGAGCTGTATGGGAGAGCCTGTCCCATCAGTAGGTACTCCAGCACTACAAACCCCCTGTAACTGCGCTAAGATCGCTGCAACCATAAATGCATAGGGGCTGCAAAGCGCTGGTGTTAAGTCTTTTGCGCAACCACACAGCAACGCCTTCATTCGCCCGCCACCCGCTCTTTTTTGGGGGGGGAATTAATTACTTCTTGCTACCAGTAAATAAAAATATATTAAACCGGAAATCGAATCCCGCTGCATCAAAGTAGAAGACGTCATTACCTGACTCTCTATTGCGCTCGCTCGCAGCCAACGACTTGGCAGTGGATCACGTGCACCATCTATTGAGCTGGGACACCCACTTAATCTACGCCAGTTAAGCTGCGCCTCAACAAAGTAGCAAAGACTGGGGGCGAATCTTGTCAATCTTGAATCACCAGGGACCTGGATGGCGAAATTCTTCCCGGGCCGGTGCCGGAGGTAACTGTTTGAGGCGGATCAGATTAAAAGAGAAGAAAGAAGCAAAGAAGAAAAGAGAAATAAGGAGAGCCCAGGAGAAAAGTTTTGTGGAACAGACTGGGTCAAATTGAAGCCAAGGAATTGCCCATGCTGAAAAGCCAAGACGGTAATGTCAATCGTTGGTGAAACAGGAAGATATGACAGAAGATGTGATGCTGACGTCAGCCATAGTGATGGAACATTTTTTAAAACATCTTTTTAAACAAATAAAGGTATAAATGCATTTAATTAAACAAGAGTCTGTATCCTTTACTTGGATCTCCATTCAAAGCATCATCCAAAGCATCATCCAAAGCAGTATCTGTTCATGTCCACCATAGTTTCGTTCAAATATTCAACAAATCTTATATACGTTAGATTTTTTCCCATTCATAATAAATAACAGCAGAGTAAACTGGTTCCCACCAAAAACCAGCTATACCCATATCATATATGCCTTTGAGTTATGCCCCAAGGGTGGCTAAATCAACACAGCACCGGCCAGAGCCGCAACGGCACCAACCCAAGCGGCACCCAGAGGAAGGGCGCTGCTCCCGCTGCTCGGCTTCGTACCCGTCGCGTGGACACCGAGATACCAAGCACCGATATCCGTAAGCTTGCCATCATTATTGAGAAACGCGGCATTGGGCCCAACATTGGCATTCTTGGCGCGAAACGCTCCAAAGTACGAGTATCGGCCAATGTAATCCTGCTTCGTAAAGTAATCAATCGACTGGTTGTAAAACTGCTGCGTCGGCAGGAGATCCTGGTGCGCGTACGCATACTCGGTGACCCAAATCTCCTTGTCTGGCCACAACGCCCTGCGCTCGCCTATATGCGACGCCAGGCCGGCAAAGTTGTCGTACCAGTGGACGGGCAGGACATCCCAGGTGCAGTTCTTGGTACCACCACTGCTGCTGCTGCTGCTGCTGCTGCTGGCGCTGACAATATCGGAGCAGTTGGCGAGAAACTGTTTGAGCCAGACGAGACCAGTCGGCGCGCCGGTGCACGCGGGGAGCGCCAGCTTGACGCCCAGCTTGGCGAGGGGCTCAAAGTTGGCGACCCAGGCCTGTGCCGCCTTGCGCGGATCAAGGTTGCTGCCGCCGTAGGAGGCTGGCGCATCGGGCTCGTTGAAGCCCAGCACGTAGCTGATGTTGCGATCCTTCATGACGGTCTTAACCTCGTTCAGCCAGGTCGTGTCGTTGGGGTCGGCGCCGAGCCCCCACATCATGGGTACAAACTCAAACTTGTCCTGGGATATGCCGCCAAAGGCGGGAGAGGGCATGCTGCCGTAGTTGTAGTACCACGTCAAGTCGCTGCCTGCCTGGTTCCAGATCTTGTTGTCCTCGGGGTATTGACTGTTGGGCGTGAAAACGAGGCCGCGCTTGCCAGTGCCGGTGTTGGCGTCTGCCAGGCTGGCGAGTAGCGCACAAAGGCCTGGGGTGAGTAGATGCATAACGATGGTGCAGTATATACAGATAAATTATATACAAAATATGTGGTTGTGTAGATAGGTCGTCGGCTCGATCCGGGTGGGCCGGGGATTTTGGCAGATCGTAAGCCGTAGGGCCAGGGTGAGGATGCGGAAAATAATCAGTAGCGATAAGAAGAGAGGGAGCGAGAAATAGCCCTCATGAAGAAATTGAGGCACGGAAAATTATCACAAAGGGGAAATCAAACTGCGAGAAGCAAGCATTATGCAATCTGGCTTGAATTGCGGTTGTTTTCGTGATGAATGCGACAAATAATTATAAGGCTCTCAATCGGTTTGCGGGACAGAAAGCAAGGCGACTATTGGCATAAAGAAGATGAGGAGAATATGCAAAAAAGCAGATGCTGAAATTGGAAGATGCAAGACGACAGCGCCACTTGAAAACGAGGGTTGGTAGATAAGACAACGCAACGAGAAGGGGGATTATGCAAGAGAAAGGGAAAAAAGAAAAAAAAGGTCGCAGACTGTGAAGAAACGTGGGCAAAGGAGATTCGCGTTTGGTGTTGAAACAGGGAAGTCGCAAGGTGGCTTAGTTGTGGCGTTTTTTAACTATTGGCCGGTATAGTGGGGAGGTTGTGTTAATTAATGGCCATTGCAGGGCTCAGGTACTACGCTAGCGGTGGCCCATCTGAGATGCGCTGTCTGAGGCTGCCGTCTGTCGGGACGATCTGTCAGGGTCCAGGACATTTGTTTAGACTGTTAAGGCTGGGAATTGTGTCTACAACTGTTTCAATTTGAATTTCCATCGTTTCTTTTTATTCGACTTCTTTTTTTTTTTTTTGTCTTTTTTCTCAGTTCTCTAGTTCCCTAGTTTACATACATATACAAGGTACTCTTCCATGAAGCTGCCGTCCAGAAGTGTGGGAGCGGCCCTGGAGAGAGGAAATGGCGTCTCGAGAATGCTTCGATAGTCAAGCACTCAATCAACGGGCGTACTTGAAAAAACAATTCACTGCGAAAGTCAAATAAATCCGATTCTTAATCGTTGCGCTGGCGTTTGTCGGATCATTTAATCCAGCTAATCCAGGGTAGCACCGGAACCGTAACACCATTCACTTCATCCAACTTTATTGGCATCACAGATGTAACTTTTTATTGGCAATAGACACGAACCTCGAATTGCAGGTGTGGCGCCGAACCTTAAACGAGGTGGTTGGCAGCGGGAGACATATCCTACGTGCCTATGGTGGTAGGTAGACGGGCAGGGCACCAAACGTAACGAGTTTTCCATCATCATTATCGTCCCACTGATGATTATTTATGTCTGGAACAATATTCTCACTACATGCACTTTCTTTTAACATGATGCCTGTCTACAAATAAACACTACGTCTGGCTAGCCACAGTGTGCACACAGGCTAAACGGACTCACTCACCTACTTCTTCTCTCACTCTCTCGAACCAGTGACATATCGCCTGTCTTTTCAATGGACGAATTTATTCTACCATCATCCAAGTCACTCCAAGAATTAAAGAAAATGAGCTTAAAAATGGTTGTATTGCTATCATAACGCCAAAGAAACATGTTCAGACTTGACACATGTACCTAGCTATGGAATAAGAACATCAAATTATATATTTGACCAGCAGTATTTGTAAAAATCTCAATAATCCTTTATGACGGACGTCATATTCCAAACCGTCAATGTGCGCGTGATGTCAGAATTTTGCATAGTGGTTGCGATGGGCCCGGACTGGCTTGTGAAAGTCTGCGGCAGCAGTTCCTATTGCGGTCTAGGCGCCGCTTGTCAACAGCTGCCAGCTACATGCACATACAGGTACGTACTTGAGATGCGGCAGCTCCGGCGATGCATGCATGTACCAGCCAGCGACAGATGCTACAAATCCCAAACAAAAATAATAAACACACTTTTTAGCACCGAAAATTCTTTTCGAATCAATGCAGCATGAAAGAACGCCTCGCGTGAACCCTGGACCGTTCAATTCTCCCCGTACCCCGGACCCCGGACTTTTCACGGTCGGTCCAGTGGCAAGCCTCGGCTGCTCGTCACCTGCTTAGTCACTCTGCTCTCCGAACCACCCACAGGCATTCCGGATCAAGTGCTTGCCTCGGCAACTCCACTGGTTCCAGGTTCGGCCTTTGCCAGGATGAGCCCGCCCAGCGACCTTTTTCTAGTCAGCGCATCCCACCACAATTCAGGACAGGACATTTCCACCCTCTGCATCATCATTCTTCTTTTGCATCATCAGATACCCATCCTCTTCACTCCCCCCTTTATACACATCACACATACATCACCATGGCTGTCGAGCGCATTGGTTCCATCATCAAGCACCTTGCCCCCGGCTCGGCGCTCAACTCCATGTGAGTGTCTGACAGGCAGTGGCGACCTATTCCAAATCTTCACAAGCTAATCTGTGCTCTCACCTTTTACAGCCAGGCCAAGAATGCCGACGATGTTGTCATCACCCTCGCCATCCGCACACCTCTGACCAAGGCCCGCAAGGGTGCTTTCAAGGACAGCGGTGTCGAGTTCCTCGCCTACTCTCTGCTCAAGGAGCTCAAGACTCGCAGCGGCATTGACCCTGCGCTGGTCGAGGACTTTGCTCTCGGCAATGTACGTTGCCCCATCTTTTACATCATGTTTACCACCCACATCAAGCTACTGGAAAGCTAACAAGTATGCTCTCTTCTGCCAGGTCAACGATCCTCTTGCCGCCTCCAAGATCCGCGCTGCCGCTCTCGCCGCTGGCTTCCCCAACACTGCCGGCGCCTACTCGGTGAACCGCTTCTGCTCTTCTGGCCTCAAGGCCACCGCCGACATTGCCGACTCCATTGCCTCTGGCGCCATTGAGATTGGTGTCGCCGTGGGTGGTGAGAGCATGTCCGCCCCCGGTGCTCCCCCACACCCCTTCAACGAGGAGGTCATGGAGAACCAGGAGGTCCAGGACTCGCTTGAGCCCATGGGCTGGACCAGCGAGAACGTCGCCCGCGACTTCAACATCACCCGCGAGCAGATGGACGCCTACGCCGCCGAGAGCTTCCAGCGTGCTGAGCGCGCCCAGAAGGCCGGCTGGTTCGACGACGAGATTGTCCCCATCAAGGCCAAGGTCGAGGACAAGGACGGCAAGATCCACGAGATCACCGTCACCAAGGATGAGGGCATCCGCCCCGGCACCACTGCTGAGGGTCTCGCCAAGGTCCGCGCTGCTTTCCCCCAGTGGGGTGAGACCACCACTGGTGGCAACGCCTCTCAGGTCACTGACGGAGGTATGTGTATCTCTGTGAAAGTTTTTTGACTCTTGGTTTTCAATGGCTAACTTTTTCCTTTTTTAAAGCTGCCGCTATCCTCCTGATGAAGCGTTCCACCGCCATCAAGCTCGGCCAGCCCATCATTGCCAAGTATGTCGGCTCTACCGTCGCCGGTCTTGCTCCCCGCATCATGGGCATCGGCCCCAGCGTTGCCATCCCCAAGCTGCTCGCCAAGTACAACCTCAGCCTCAACGACATTGACGTCATTGAGCTCAACGAGGCCTTTGCCTCCATGGCCGTCTACTGCCGCGACACCCTCAACCTCGACTGGTCCAAGATGAACCCCCGCGGTGGTGCTATTGCCCTGGGCCACCCTCTCGGTGCCACCGGTGCCCGCCAGATTGTCACTGGTCTGAGCGAGCTCCGCAGACAGAACAAGAGAATCCTGCTGACCAGCATGTGCATCGGTTCCGGCCAGGGTATGGCTGGTCTGTTTGTCCGCGAGGACTAAGCTGAGGGAAGAGGAGGTTTGGAGATGACGCAAAAATGAAATAGAGCCTTTTTTTTTTTTTTTTTTATGTGTATGAATATTTGGCAAAAATCATTGCCGTAGACTATGTTTTATCAGGAAATATCCATTTTTATGATTCTTAAAAAATAAATAAAAAAAGAATACAAAAACTGCCTGTGTCTGTCAATGTGGTTGCTGGCGTCTCTCACGTGTAATCAATGAGGTGTGCCTTCATGCATGTAAGCAGCATCGGGCTCCATCACGCGGCATGGCATATTTATATTGTGCTTGGCATTCTAAAATAAATATGTAGAGCTCCTCAGCCTTCACTAGCCGCCATTGTATGTATGTACATGACTGAATCGATATTGTGCATCTTAGACAATTCATGTCAAATTAGTATCCGCTTGTCTCGAGTAAATCCAGATATTGACCCCCACTGGCGGCGCCCTTTTTTTATTTTATTAATGAGATAACAGCAGCCTCCCTCCTCTGAGCTGCCCACCAAAGTCAACTAAAACACTTTTGGTCGGCACAGGAACGCAGCCTCTCATAGCGTCCGGATTATTACCAGTGGCCATACCGCCCCACCGTAAAGTTGCGGGCAACCTCCCGTTCGAGAGCTTGCTGACGTTTTGATTTCGAGCTGTTTTTCTTCTTCTTCTGCTTCTTCTATTCCCTTTGCGACTCTTTTCACTGCTCTTCGTGTTGGCCCCCTGGTTTTCCCGTTCATCACTCCAGTCGAATCAATAGGGGGATCGAATCGAGCAGCGGATTGACCATCGAGACCCATCACCACTACCGTATACGACAACACCAGCGACAGTCCTCCCATCCAACGGCCAGTCCTAGAGTTGTCCAACCAAACGCAGAGAATGGGCAGCCGACATCGACCCCAGGGTAGCGATGGCTCGGCCTCGCATCCGCATCAGCCTGCACAGCCTAGTACTCTACGGCAGAGCCATGTCCCTTCGAGCCGACCGGTCAGCTACGCCGACAGCGACAACGACGACGACGGCGTACACGTCTACACGGGCTCCGGCCCTGTGAGGCCCGGCGGCTCGACCGAGTCGACACCGCTTCTGATCAGTGCGACCGAACCCCCCAGTGTGCATCCCGGCAAGTGCGACCATGGCACCTTTAGCCCGCGTGCGTCGACGCCATTGGGGGCCCAGGAGCTGGAGAATGCCATTGACGGGATGCAGGGCTCGGATGACTGGAAGTCCTGGCTGAAGCAGCGCATGCGGACCAAGAAGATGGGACAGAGCAGTGAGCTGGCACACCGCGCCGGCGTCAACGATGACACCATCATGTGAGAGACTTTTTGTCCGAATTGCCACACAAGGACCTACGATTTTTTTTTTTTGCTAATGAAACTAACTTTTTAGGTACCTGGCGTACTATATCCCCTGCCTGACGTGGATGAGGCAGTACAGCTGGTCCTATCTCAAGGGTGACGCCGTGGCCGCCATTACAGTGTCTTCCTTTTACCTCCCCATGGCCCTCTCTCTTGCCGCAAACTTGGCCCATGTATCGCCCCTCAACGGCCTCTACTCGTTCATCTTCAACCCATTCATATACGCCATCCTGGGCTCCTCATCTCAGATGGTGGTGGGACCCGAGGCCGCAGGCTCCCTCCTCGTCGGTTCCGTGGTCAAGGCCAGTGTGGACGCCGGCGAGCTGGATGACAATGATCTCGTGCATGCGCAGATTGCCGGTGTCGTTGCGGGAATTGCTGGCGCGACGGTCTTGATTGCGGGCCTCGCTCGACTGGGGTTCCTTGACTCGGTGCTAAGTCGACCCTTTCTGCGCGGCTTCATCAGTGCCATTGGCTTCGTCATTGCCGTGGACCAGCTGATTCCTGAGCTCGGCTTGTCCAAGCTGGCCGATGAGATGGGTGTAAGCCACGGCAGCAGTGTGGAAAAGATTGCCTTTATCGTTGAGCATACAAACAAGGTTCACCACGCCACCTTTGCTGTTGCTGGCGTCAGTTTCTTGGTCATCATGTTCTTCCGGTGAGCACCTTCCACCCGTGTGCCTCCTGCCAGGGGCATGGAAAACCACCAAAAAATTGAGCTAACTATGGTCCAGTGAAATGAAACGCCGGATGGAGCCTCGATACCCGAGTGTCGTGTTTGTGCCGGATCGATTCGTCGTTGTCGTCGTTTCTGCTATCCTCTGCTGGTATTATCGGTGGGACAAGATTGGTGTCGATATTCTTGGAGACGTCAAGTCGGCTACTGGAACCCTCTTTGCTTTCCGTTGGCCGTTTACGCTATCTCACATGCGCCATATCCGCTCTGCCATGTCCACTTCGTTCCTCATTGCGCTACTCGGCTTCTTCGAATCATCTGTTGCGGCCAAGAGTCTCGGAAACAGCAGCGTCCCCGGCATGGAGCTGAGTGCAAACCGCGAAATGATTGCCCTCGGTGTCGCCAACGTTGTTGGCTCGTGTTTTATGAGTCTTCCAGCTTTTGGTGGCTATGGACGAAGCAAGGTGAATAAGACGACTGGTGGAAAGACGCCGATGAGCTCAATCATCTTGAGTTTCATCACGTTGATGTCGGTTCTCTTCTTCTTGCCGTACTTTCACTTCCTACCAGTACGTACCTGGCTGCTCTGCATTCATGTATCCGCTCTGCTAACTTTACAAAGAAACCTGTCCTGTGCTCCATGATCTCCGTCGTTGCGTGGTCGCTGATAGAGGAGGCACCACACGACATACGATTTTTCATCAAGATTAGGGGCTGGACGGAGCTGGGTCTCATGTCCATCATCTTCCTTGCCACCATTTTCTACTCCCTGACTCTAGGCATGGCTCTCGGCGTGGGCATCTCATTACTGCTTGTAATCAAGCATAGCACCAGACCCCGCATTCAGATTCTTGGCCGGATTCCGGGCACGCAGCTTTTTGAAAATGCAGAGGCTGATCCCCACAGTCTCGAATTCATAGAAGGCTGCCTCATTGTCAAGATTCCCGAGCCACTGACCTTTGCCAACACTGGCGAGCTCAAGGCCCGCTTGCGCCGCCTTGAACTTTACGGCACCCCTTCGGCCCATCCCGCGCTGCCTCGCCTCCGCAGCCAGGAAGCAAACCGCAACATCATCTTTGACATTCATGGCGTCACGTCTATTGATGGTTCCGGCACCCAGGTTCTAGAGGAAATTGTACGCAGTTATCGCGACCGTGATGTCCGTGTGTTCTTCTCGCGTTTGCCCGGTGGCAAAAACCACCCGGTATGGCGATTGATGGTTAGCAGCGGCATCGTCGATCTCTGTGGCGAGAGCCATTTTGTTAAGAATGTCGAGGAGGCACTGCTGCAGACCGAATACGAAGAAAGCATTAACGACGCTAGAAGCACCACTGCCGGAACTCCTACTGAGCAGTAAGGTAGTACGCAGCATGTGAGATGGGCGTAACTTGATAATGAGTTGCTACACTGTTTTATTTCTTCGCGTGGTAACGCTGGCGGCATGATTTGCATTTTTGTTTTCTTCCATCGCAAAAAACGGGTTTTGGGCATCATGTAACAATGTCTTTATAGAGGCTCATGTTTTTGAACAATAGTATTAGTACATAGTGAGATTTTGATGAGAAAATTTGCCATTTCTCTTACAACTGTCATTATCATCCATTGCAGTTGATGTTTGACTTTTGGTGAGGATTTCTGGAAAATTACCTATAGAATGTTGTTGATCGATCGGCGGAGTGACATGCCGGTGCGCTAAACCTTAGTGCGACGGGTTGGGTGCTTGTTGGCAGTCAGGGATGGAAATTTCCACGACGCCCCTCCAAGAAACGCGGTTACCCAACTATTTTTTGCATCAACCAACATCACCCAACACCTCTCCCAAAAACCTCTGCATCGGCGCGTGACACCCTGCTCATCGCTGCAGCTAGTGATGTATCGACGATATTTGATCCGCTCCTAGACTTTGACGATGGATTCGGCACTCACCCCCGGACCGTTGGAGCTGAACGAGTCGCAGTCGTCGTCCAAGCTATCGAGCGTCAACCCGAGCGATATGGATAGCGTCAGTGGCGGACCCGGACCCGGCGCCAGCGACAACGACAGCGATAGCGATGACAGCTCCGATGATGGTCGCGAGTCCGAGGCCGCGCCCCAGGTGGAATGGTTGGCCATGGGCCGCGAGCGACGCTCAACAGCCGGCAACCGCATGAAGTCGATGCTCGCCAATGAGGAGCCCGACTCGGACCTGGAGCTTCTCTTTGCCGAGGACGAGAATGACCAGGGCTTCTCCGATGCCGCGGACAACGCATCCGACGTACAGATGGATTCCTCGTCCGACGACGACGACAACGATGCCGACGAGCTCGAAGGCGAAAAGGAGCTCGACCGCGAGGCAAAGGAGCGGCGCGCCGCACAGCGCAAGCGCAAAGCCCAGGACGCCATCCCCGCCAAGTTTCGTAAAAAGGTGCGCATCGACACGAGAGCTTCGACGCCCCGCTCTTCGGTAACGGCCTCGACGCCCCAACCGCCCGCGACGAGAAGGGCACAAACCGAACAACAACAACAACCCCGACCCAAGAAGAAGTCTGAGCGCTCGTCATGGCTTCCCTCAGTTGCCGATATGCCCACGCGCGCCTCCTCGCGCCAGACGACGCGACTTTCCAAGGAGCAGCTCCACGCGCAAATGGAGGAGCGCGAAGCAAAACGCCTGAAGCAAGTGGCGCAGATGCAGAAAAAGGCAGCGCGCCTCGAGGCTCTCAAGAAGCCGCCAATGACGCAGGAGGAGCGCCTCCAGGAGGCCGCCAAGGTGGAGGAGCGCAACAGCAAGAGCCTCAACCGGTGGGAGGAGTCGGAGAAGCTGCGTGAGGAGGAGCGGCGCGCCAAGCTCGCAGCCCTGCAGCAGCGTACGCTGAGCGGGCCTGTCATTACGTTTTGGAGCGGCATGGGCAAGTTTGGCGATGGCTGGCGGAAAGGCGAGGGCATTCACGTGGCGGTGGAGGAGAAGCCGAAAAAGGCGAAGAGAGAGAAACCGGCAAAGGCGGCGGCGGGGAAGAAAAAGGACGACGCAACGGGAGAAATTACAGTTGGGTCGAAATCCGCTGATGCGCAGGCCGATGCTGGCGCAAAGCTGGAGCCGACTGTACCAAATAGCCAGGCTGTGAGTTACCCTGCTGTGAATGGAGATTCCAAAACGAGCTCAGAAGAGCAGAAAACGAAAAACGAATCTCCGGCAGAAGTCACATCTAAAGATGAACCCGTACCGGAGGGGGCCAAGACACAAGGCAAAGAGGCTACAGAAACAACAGCAGCAGTACCTGTACCGGAGATCGGCGCAAGTACAACCAGTAGCGGTAAATCGGACCTGAATAATCATACAGAATCTGACGTCGCCATGGTCGATGCGCCAGCTACAGAAAATATTGAAAACTCAAACACTACAGAGACGGGAGGTCAAAGTGACCCCAAGCAGCCCCAGGCTGCCATGACCGGGACATCTGGGGAAACGAAGCCGCTGGAGCCGTTGTCCAAAGATGTTGAGGTGTCAATAAAGGCCGATGCTGACACGGTGCCTGAATTAAAACCGTCTGTGGCATCTGAAGTGCCGGCTACTTTGGAGACGCCAGAGAAGACGTCGGCCTTCACCCAGGTGCCTGTGGAACAGACCCAACCGCAACCAGCATCAACCACAGAAAAGACAGCCGATAGCAGTGTTGCTGCTCCCACTAAGACCAATGCTGGGCCTGGCACTGTCACGGCCAAAGATGCAGAAGCTCCGAAGCAGACGGCCTTGCAGCCGATCGAAAACGAGTCGCTACCGGCAAGCAAGGTGGTAAGCCAAATACAGTCCGCCGCCGCTACACCGCAGCCGGAGCAAGCCCGCTCTCCACTGGACGGACTCGCAACTACGCGTACTGCCATTATTTATCAAAACTTTGACGAGAATGCCATCAAGGACAGGGCTGTGCAGACACAGATTCTCTTTGGACGAAAGATGACGCGCATGCCAAGTACGTGTTTTACCTACGCAAAAGCTATCGCAATGCCAGTTTTGCTAATATACAACAAAAACAGAACCGACACCGGCGCCGATATGTCCCATCACTAACAACCCAGCACGCTATCGTGACCCCAAAACTAATCTCCACTTCTACAGCGCTGCTGCGTTCAAGGAGCTGCATCGTCTCCAGTCGGGCGAGTATCGCTGGAGCAAGCTACTAGGTGCTTGGGCGGGCAGTGGCGCATATGCTGCTCGTGGCGTGCCAGAGCGTTTTCTCAATCCGGCCCGGTGCCCAACTCTGGAGGAAATAGAGCGGATTGAGCGTAAAAAGGAGGAGAAGGCGAAGCTCAAGCTACAACAGGCCGAGGACGAAAAGAAGGCCAAGGAGGAAGCGACGATACAAACAAAGGACAAGAATAAGATAACTGCAAGTAGCAAGCAGAACGGCACCTCTAGCGACGCTGCTATCTCCGCAGATGGTAGTGCCACCGCCATGGAAGTGGCCTCAGGGCCGGAGAAAACCGAAGCTGTCAAGCCCGAAGTCAACGACAACATGAAGACCGAAGCGCCTGTGGTCGCAACATAGACCGGATAAAGGCTTGTACCAACATCAAATAGACACAGGAGTCATGAGAGGAGCATGGCAAAACAGACCAAAAGCTTGCATGGCTCTAAAAAATGTTAAAAAAAAAACATGACACAAAAAAATGGCAAAGAATATTATACGGCGAAGGCGTTTTAATGGAGAGCGTACAAAGAGGGAGGCGGACTATGGATAATTCCCCTATCTCTTTTGTTTTTGGGATTTCAAATTTTATATGCCCGCCGAACTGGCTCGGACAAATGTTGACGGGATACCCCATTATTTTTTTTTGGTTTGGATGCTGCGAACGAAGCATGATTGTTTTGTATACTACTGTAGCTAGGGTCCTACGGCGTCTAGAGTTGCGGCTTCGCGGCAGAGTGGAAAAGGGCGTGAGGGCAGAAATAGAAGCCAAGTTTCGAATTTTAGCATTTGTTTGTCCCTCCCCTTTTTTTGGTTTCTCGTGATATGGGGATTGGCTCAGTAAGCCAACGTTTGTCGTATATCGAGCGATTCAAGATGAAGCAGAATGTGTGACGACTGGGGAGAGAGATAACAGCCCCTCACAATACACATGCAAAACTCTCACCATTATGGTTAATCGACACGGGTTATAAAAATTACCATGCGGATGACTATCCAGTTAAGCCAATGTCCTCTGGGATCCCACGTCAGTTTTCAATAGGCCACACGAATTGTACGAAACAAGATAGACCCAGAGTCAGTATAGCTTAACTCTGCCTGTGATTTGTGCCAGGCTAAACTGAAGATGCTGTGGTATCAGTCAAATGATGGTGGCAACCAACCAAGAGAACCGCAAAACACTATGCAGTGGTGGCGTAGATACAACTGCTCGCCAATTTTTTTCATTTGCTTGGGCAATTGTTATGTTCTTCGGTTTACAGGAAGAGCATGCCTCAGAGCAGACTGGTGCGCTGCTGGTCAGGACGGGTAAGAGTGCTGCAGCAATCAGCCTGACATACCCTAGGTCAAAGTTATTTTCAAAGACGCTTTGGCAGTGGCATCATGTTGCGTCTTACGTCTATATGGCCATTGCATGCTACCGACAAGGATACCGGGTACAACGGCTGCTCGAATCCCAAGAATGCCAGACCACTTTCTGCCGTTCAATTTACCGACTGGTTGAGCATGGAGCACGTCTCTTGCTGGTCCGCCGCTCTCCTTATCATTAACGTAGTCCAGTCGGTGTTATTAAGCACACCGTGAGAAATTATTGACACGTAAGATTAGTCAAATAATATAGCACTGCAACTTGCTCAAAGACGCTATCGGTGCTGATAAGTTGCACAAGTGAGCGTTCATGGGCTAGTCACAGTCAGAGCATCATCGGCCAGAGCTCCTATAATGTGTCTACTGAGTAGCAACTCTACTGAGTAGCGAGCTGAGAATAGCCGCTGGGACTTGGGAACGGGTAGTTGAGCCCTGTCCTGCTCAAGTGCACCATGTTGTCTGGCCTGGGGTGGAGTTTGGATGGAGCGCCAAGACGCCGGACCTAGTAATATTGGAATAGGAAGTCTGAGCTTGTTCGTGCGCGCCAGTATGTGCACTTTGTGAATCCTTGTACGCGTCGTGAATACTGCAGCTACATGTGTTAGAAGGCCGTTGGCTGGTATTGTCACAACCACACACAAACCGACGACCAGCGAGTGGCAAATTGATGAGCTACAGACTATTAATAGACGGTAGCTTCACGCCATTCATTGTAGAGTAGAATAGCATTGTGAAACAGGTGAGACTTGGTGTGTCGGGAGCAGCCAGGGCAAATGCGCGACATGTGGCGAATAGATTGGGCTGGAACCTTGCAAGAGGCTCATACAGCTCTTGTGCTATAGCGCCCCGAGGACAGGTGTTACGGCAGTCAGAGGGCAATCACAGGGGTGCGAGCACACTAACTTTGACGGAGTGTTTAGCGGCCCTCTAGCGGCTTCGAGTTGTGGTTTTAGTGGGTGACTGACCTCGCCAATCACCAAAGATGACGCTGGTACAGGTACTACACGCCGGGGTTGACTGCTTCGACAAAACACTGTAGCTTTCGTTTCATTCCTTTCTCTCTCTCTCTCTCTTTTTTTTGTTTGTTCTCCTTTTGATTTTTGATTTTTTTCCTCCGGCGTTCGATATGAAATGTAAGATGGTAGCGGAGCAACAAGCCACTGCCTCAGCTTCCGGTAGAAAATGGCTGGTCCGCCTATTCCGGGGGTTTTATCCGTCAGAAAAGGTACTGACTGACTGGTACCTTATCCTGGACAAGATGGCACCTACGGAGCCTAAACAGCCGGGAAATTACACTGGCCTCCACTATCGGCTGAGGGACATGCAGCCAATCGCTAGCCCAATGCGCCAATGCAAGCTGTAGGCAGGCCGCTGAAGCGTGGGGTTTAGGCACTCACTGGCCAGTCGGATGCTACTGGACGCTGCTGCACCATGCATAAATTGCTGGCCCAGCGCATCATTCTGCTGCAAGACTAAGCCACACTAGGCAAGCGACGAGCCACGAAGCCACGCTGAGCCATGCTGAATAAGAGGCTAAGCTGAGCTGGGACGAATTGTCTCGCTGGCGTGCGCCACTCTGGTCGTTTTCGGCCGGCCCTTCAATTAAACTGGCAGGCAACTGGCGATGGAGATCTCGACAACGCCTCTCTCTGTTGCCCCTTTGACCGCCAACACGCATTGGCATTGGCACGGCGCCATGTCTGCTAGGCCCCTCTTTCCTCTTACCCATGGCCAGCGCATCCGGGCAATTGTGCCAATCAATCGACAGCGTAACTAATGCAGCCTACTTTGGATTGATTCTGACAGCAACAGGCACACTCACGCCGAGCCAGCCTCGAGAGCAAACGGAAAACACACTCGAGAATGGCTCAGCAGCAATGCAAGAAACAGCATCCTTTTCCATCTCGGTCCAGAAATCAATTGTATCCATACTGATTGTATTTGCAGTTTCAATTCTACCATTACCAGGCATAACCACAGTACCACCTTCGATTCGTCTTCGACCGGCGGCCCAAGCTCATTTATTAGTCCACCTTTTTTAAAATTACATGGTTCCTTGTCCACCATCCAGCACCCGATATCCGATTAGAGTCCATCGTCACCATAATTGCGCCTTTGCAGGCTGCACATCCTTGTCCCTCCTCGTCCCACGTTTTTTTTCTTTTTGTTTTCGGTTACCCATGTCGCATCCCACTAATTATCCTTCTTCGACACAAATTCGTCATTTCGAAATAGCTTGCCCTTTTTTTCTTCTTCATTTCTATTCTAAATCTTCCCCGTTACATCTACGGCAAGTGTCTCACCACGCAGCACAAACCAGCCGTTCAACCGCATGCCTATGTTGTGCCGCCAGCCCAAAACGGATCCATGATTCAGGGACCTGGTTTTCGCAACCGGCCCAAGCCACGGCTGAGATTCTCAATCGCATAGTCTCTACTCTTTGACTTTGATTCTTCAAATTCTTGCAACTTTTTCAAACAAAACCCCAACGACGTAGCATTGCGTTCTACACTTTTCTCGTTCTGTTCCAATCATCCATCACCGCCGTCACGACACTCTGCCGGACCCGCCGAGTATATCACTCCGTCACTCAAATCAAATCACTTTAGCAGCACAACGAAACCACCAACCTCAATTCTCAGCGATACTTGAACCATTATTTGCAACTTGTCTACATTAGCATCTCGTCGAATCTGCTCTCGCAATTGCTCTCGGATATTTCCCTGCCCTTTTCTTGAGCATTGTCCATCACACGATAAACTGGGCCCCAACCTCATCCCAGGATTTCCGAAACACTACGGCGCGCGCGTCCAGTCTCACGCCCCGATTTTGCGCCCCGGTTGCGGCTCGACTTCTCGGGATAACGCGCAACACCCGTCAGACTTCCAAATCCGTTTCAAGATACAAAAAATCGCCTTGCTTGTAAATTTCGTCAATTATTTCCAACACTGTTCTTCGCTTGTTTTGCTGTGCATTTAGAGTGAGGCGTCTGCCTCGATCCAGTTGCTATGGATCCCTCCCGCACTTTAATCGCATTCCTTCTGTAAGTCCACTATTGGCATCTGCCCTTGAGCAGTGTCTTACTTCTTCTGCCCAACGCCCTTCCAATATTACTTGCCAATGGTTTCCAATTATACATCCCTTTGGTCTTGCTTCCGTGCAAGGCACTCAGCAAAGGTTGAGAGCATTCAATACTTGGCCCAAATGACATGCGTTGCACGGGGCATGGCATGAGCAATGTCCCCTTCATCCATTATTCCAAGCGATTCTCCACGGACTGAAGAGCGATCCGAGACATATTCACACTGTCAATTCAATATTCTGGCATCATACCCACACGGACAATCAAACTATATGCAGCTTGCTTGCTAGCTTCTTGCTTCTCTCACCGGTGAGGGTAAGGCAGCAGCCACCCGATAAACTGGAACCGGTGTGCGGATCGGTGCGGGCGCCTACACGCACCTTGGACCACGGGTTATCGTCAGAGCAAAGTATTGTCTGGAGATCATGCCGAATATGCCTTGGCCAAACAGCAAGTTTCATATTTGTTTGCCTGCACAAGTCGTCCCAGTGGACGCCATCTGCAAGCCACATGGCTCTCCCTTGGGGGCCAATATCACAATCTCACTCTGGCATTCTACCTCGATTCATGGGTCCCATCCGGGACATTTTGTTCTATTTTGTTTCCACGAAATTACCTTTTGCTAACAATGGATTTCTCAATTCCAGTGAGACGGATCCCTCTACCACATCCGTGCAACTGATTGGCAGTTGGGACAATTTTTCGTCATGCTATCCCATGGACCGTGACGCCCGGCGCGGTCCCGGTCACTGGCGAGGCTGTCACTCACTCCAGCATGTTGTTTGTGACGACTCTGGCAGTCGATATAAGACGCACACCGGTCTCTCCATGGGCCACACTTACTACTATTACGTACGTTTTCTCTCGTTTGCTCCTCGTCTTTCACGGTGCCCTCCCCACCACCAGCACAGGCCACCCACGCAGGTCTTATTGTGGTCATTGCTTCAAAATCGCCCGGTCTAGGTGCTAACATGAGTATGTCCCCGCCTTTGCAGTACGAAATAAACGGTTCAACAGAAATGTGTGATCCATCTAAGGCTTCCACTACATCGTGTCCTTATCTGCCTGGTCAGACTGTGAACGTATTATATATACCAGAGGAACGCCCCAGTCGGCAGCGACGTGCTTCTCTATCATCGTTATCCAAAGAACACCTTCAAACCATGGATCCTCGCTCCAAATTTGCCACGCCGCAACCCGCTCCCGCCTCCTATGCCGAGCTGTCGATGCGCCGCACGGGCACCGCAGTCCCGGCTGTCTCGACCTTGACCACGGCGTCGCAGGACCAACTCGACTCACCCATTTCACCCACAAGAGCTTACTGGAAGCGCTTCTTCCATAAGACCCTCACTCGCTCTTCAGAAAGCCGTGGCCGCTCTCTTGCCTCTGCCTGCTCCAGCACGGATATCCGGCCACAGACGTCCTCTGATGGAAGCCGTAGTCGTGAAATCTCCCCCGACTCACTGCGACGTTTCCTGTCCGAAGGACCGAATTCGTTAACCCTCCCAGTTTCACGTAGCGGCCACCTAATTGAGCAGCCCGGCAGCCCGACATTTGAAAGCTTGGATCAAGTCGATGAAGAGGATGACGATGATAACTTTATAAGCCCCGCTGGTGGTGTCACTATGCATACCATGGAAGAGCCGGCATTCACCACACGGCTTTCGCCGCCGCCATTCAAAAGAGACACGTCCTCAGCTACAGCCACAAGTTCCTCGGCACAAACGGTTATCGCATCGCCACAAAAGCGGCCACCGACACCCAAGGATACAGCAGCTGGCCTCGTAATCTCGCCAGTGCCGAGACACTCATTCATCCAGCTTTCGGAACCAAAGAGCCCAAGTCTTTCCGTCTTGGATACATGGGCACACTCTTCAACGTGTCCCTCCTCAGCACTATCAAGTGCAATGAACTCGCCAGCGTCTCCTACGTCATCGGGCGCATTCCCAAGTTTTTATCACGATTCGCCTGATGACGACTGTATTGACGAGCACTTTTCTCTTTCTGGCCTAGATGGGGAGCCGGATGCTGCTAGCGTAGCTGGTGCCGCCAGCAGGCAGACGAAAACGCTATCGACGGCATCCTTCTCGAGGTACCGCCTGCCGGAGCTCACCTGCACGAGCAACAAGCCAGAGGCTACGCCGGTTGGGTTATCGTCCAGTCCGCGCTTCACCGCGGTCAACTCGCCGCTTCTGCTGGCCAGAGGAGATGAGGGGGCCGTCGGCAGCAACATTGGTAGTAATCCGCTCGGCTCGAGCATTGATATGGGTCTTGACGATTTTGCGAGTGAGCTCAGCTGGATGGCGGCTTCCATCACAGGCCATTAGTTGCTGATGCTGATGCAGCTGTTTTGCTTTTCTCATCTCTTGTTTAATCTTGCATTTTGCTTGTTTTCTTGCCTTTATACTGTTGCCCAGGGTGCGCAGTTGTCATTTTGTTTTACATTTTGCATATGATTGATACCATTATTTATCTCCCTTTTTTTGTTTTAGCATATCTGCCTTTATTTCTATTACTGGTTAGGAAACAATGGCCTTTAGAAGAAGCGGTTGCTTCGCTTGGAAAAATAAAGCGGACTGGGGAGGAAGAGCGGCGTTTTGCACCTTTTTTTTTTTTTTTTACACAATGTGGCCAAGATTCCCCCTGATAGGCCTGCGAGCCTACTGATGTTATTAGACGTTTTTTTATTTCTTGATACAAGGAGGGACTAGATATCCCGGCGGTTCAAATCTTGATACCACTTTCTATAGTATATTCGGCAGGGAAGATGGCTTCCCTTGTCTACAGCTAGATAGATGACTGCCCTGAATACAAATCATGACAAATCAATCATTTTGGATCACGTTGCGAGTAGTTGGTCACGGTGCAGTCGGATGATGCATCGACATTTATTAGAGAGAAAAAATCAATTCCTATTCAGACAGCCCCATGACGTCGCCATGCTATGAAAAAACGAGTGTGTATGTAAATGAAGCAGTAGAAGAAAAAGGCAGGACAAGGCGTGTGACAAGAAAAGTATAGTACATGAAATGAAGGGGAGAAAAGGGAGTAAATAATGGGGTGAGATTTTGTTCTTGTTGTTTGAAAAAAAGAATTCACACAAAAATTATATATTATGATTTGGGGGTAGTGTGTTGTCAGCATAAAATTCCATCCAACCTCTTTTCTGGCAGGAGAACGAAACGATTCAAGGAAGGCCAGAACAGAGAGAGAGAGATGAGGATACATGTGCCAACAACGGGAGAAAAAACAAGTAAAACGCGCAGACCAAACAGACCGTACCTCATCATCCAAAAGACACCAAAAACAGAAAAATACGCACAAAATTTAAATGAAAAACAGAGAGCCATTTCATAGAATAAACATTCCCTCCTTCTTCAAGGCCATTTCCACCGTAGTTGAGCCATCGAGGGGAGAATCAAAGAAAAGAAAGAAAAGAAATAAGAAGACCATTATAGCTGATATGCAATTTTTATCATCATTCTCTTTTTGTCTTATTTTGCTGTTGATGAAGTCGTCATCTTTTCTGTCCGCTTCTTATCCGCCAGACGATCCGCTCGGGAGCCCTTGTATCGCGTATTCAGCAGACGATCCCAAAAGGTAAAGAAGGGCTGGGAGAAATTGTTCTTGATGCCCCACGTCTGGTGGTGAATGTCGTGGTAGGCGGCGTTGTTGTTGGTGATGAGCTGGAGGGGGTCCCACGGGAACGCATAGCCGCAGTGGTCGTCAATGGTCTTCATGGTGGAAAAGGTGAAGAAGCAGGTGCCCTGGAGGGTGGTCATGCCCGTGACCTTGAAGCCGATGCCGGCGCCGAGGGTGTCGAGGAGGAAGCCCTCAAAGGGGTGGTTGTACAGGGCGCCGTAGGCGTAGGGGACGTAGAGGCGGTGGTGGCGTGAGTGAAAGGTGGCTGCAAAAAGAACGATTCGTCAGCAAATCAAAAGTCTGTATATACAACGAAAAAGAGACGAGAAACTGACTGTATAGCCATCGATTAATGTGCATGAGACGATGGAGAAAGTACTGCCACGTGTCGAGGATAAAGACGGCCACGAAAAACTGCAGCGCGGGCACGAGGACATGGTAGATGATTTTGGCGAGCGTCATCTCCCAGCCGGCAAACATGGGAACAGCAGCGCCGCCCGCGCCGCCGCCGCCGCCCTCGGTCTTGAGAAACGGGTAGTAACCGCCCGCGACCGCGCCGGCGAGCAGGGGATGTGCCTCGGCCATGTTCTTCGCAATGGCCGTGGCGTTGAGCCCGACGAGCCCGAGCAGGCCGGGGATGGCGCGCTGGGCCAGTCGCAGGCGCGTCGCCCAGACGGCAATGTCGTACTCGTCCTTGCCGACGTACTCGGGCGGGTCGGCGAGCTGGAGGACGGCACCGGTGGCGACCTGGATGACCTGCTGGATGATGACGTCGCGGGCGACCTCGTAGCGCGAGGCGTGGTTGCGGCGGGTGATTTCCTCCGGGGTGTGCAGTCGGTACTGGGGGAAGAGGTCGAGGGTGTCGACGAGGTGAAAGGCGAGCGACATGGCCCAGTAGACGAAGACGGGAAGGAGGAGGGAGAGCCAAAAGTCGGGGCACCAGGAGATGAGGTCGGGTCGGGGCTGGAGGTCATAGGAGGGCAGCGGCGGCAGGGCCGTGTCGAAAAGAGTGTTGTTGTTGGCCATGACGGACGAGAAGGGCCTTGTCGTTGCGTTGACCATTTCAGGGCGGGTTGGACGCGCGGGGGGTGGCTTTGTATTACGTTGTTGGGTTGTATATTGCAATTGAGTCTTGTTCTTGGCGTTTGCGCGTAGTATTGTACAATGAGTGCGCGGCAGCGCGTGTTCAGAGGGTTCCCGCGATGCGAGAAATCACCATGGAAAACGGCGAGTGGCGAGGAAGAAAAAAAAGTAGCGGCAGCGGCGGGAGCAAATGGGACAGTCGAGGGATGATGATGGAGAGCAAAGGGGGCTTTCCTTCTCTTTATTCGCAAATTCAAAAAATTCGTGTCAAAGGTGTAGTGCGCCAATGGTTTGTGTCGTTGGGAATGGAAAAGGAGCGTCGGTCGGTTGGTTTGCAGACAGAGGGAGGATGATGGGATCGCCGGACGCAGAGAATTAAGCAGGTGAGTGGCGGTGGATTTCGCCTGTAAAAATGGATGAAGAGGTGCCCCAAACCGGCAGTCCAGGGGTGCAGCGCAGACTAAAGCGACGTGACCGAGTCCTAAACAGAATGCTAGTTTATTACTGCGCTAAGAATTGGTTTCCTGTAGTTACGTTTTTTATTATTATTATTTTTTATAATCTCTTCGGATTCAACGGATGCTCGGACTTGGCCAGTGAATTGTGTCCCATATATCTACAACTACCGACGACGATGGTCCGAAAGCAGTGTCCCTCGGTCTTTTCTGCTCAGTCTTATTTGATGACTTGATCTAACGTATCCTCATTGACAAAATTAGAGGCACAAACAATTTTTATTCCATTGCTCAATTGTCAAAGTATACATCTCGAGTCCTGGATGACGTGGTTGCATACATCAGCCAAGCCTGATCCCCATTAAACGTTTTAATTAATATGTGGCAAACGCCGTGCTTCTCCTGCCGGTAATAAGAACTGCTACTCTTGGGCGAATACTGCGAAATGACACCACTCGGCAATCCGACTTCCAGGGGCAGCCAGCACAATGACCCCTGCGCATTCTTGCCTGGGTCTCATGTTTACAGACAAGGAGGACAATGGCCAATCTGATAATTTGGTACCTGCATTCTCTACCCCTCTATACGACGTCTGCTTGTACCCTTTGAACGCCCCTCAGCCCATTCGTGTCCGATCCGAGCCGGTGTCCGAGGTGGGGTGACTTTGGCCGCAAAGCATCCTACCAACTTTATAATCAGGGGGTTTCCCAATGTGAATGACCAGATGTTAGGAGACTAATAATAATGGACAGACTCATGCCTGAAGAGTCTGCTCCTGCTTGAGGTACCTGTGGTCACATGCAACCATGCACGGAACAACTCTGTCCCAACAGCCGTCTACAACACGAGCAACACCAGTCCCGCCTCGCATGTACCGTGCCAGACATAATCTGGGGCCTTGACATGGCTACAGTATCGTCCTGTCACTGGAAGGCCAGCTTGCTCGAGGACCAGCTTGCTCATGGCGTGTATAGGGTAGGCTGTAATATACCAACACCAGAGCATGTTGACTGTTGGTTTTGGATGATACCTGGTGCCTGTTTGTGGCATGTGATGGGCAGGTGTGTCCTGTATTTCTACCCTGCAACCTGGTACTATCCAATTTGATGCTCGATTATGTTTCTGCGGCGACATGACCCTACCAGTCTGCTACATACGAGATTGCTACTAAAAGCCATCTTACGCATAACCTCTCAAGCATCGATATCCAAGCCAGGGATGCAGACCTCGACTGTACGTTGCTGGATATATCCTCTAGGCTACAACAAGTTCTCCAAGGCATACACAAGTGCAAGTTTCCTGGATTGCCCCTCGATATTCTCCAGCCTCGCCAAGTAACTTCGCAACCATGTCTGTGGTGCCCGCTGCCCAAACCAGCGTCTGGAAAATAGCCACAAAATCGCATCCTTAAATCCAACTAGGCACCAAATGAGGGGCCCTCTTCCGTTCAGTAGCAATTAATAGCACGTCCACTAGGAGACGAGGAAAAATACACACGACACACCAAAAAGCCGA
Source organism: Zarea fungicola (assembly GCA_900169235.1). Lineage (NCBI taxonomy): Eukaryota > Fungi > Ascomycota > Sordariomycetes > Hypocreales > Cordycipitaceae > Zarea > Zarea fungicola. Next base: position 144,796 of record FWCC01000120.1, on the reverse strand, counting down.
ACCCCACCAAAACACTTTGCCCCTCCCATGGAACGCCCGCCAAAGGAAAGGCAGGAGAGAAAAAATAAACCCCTCCACTTTTTGTCTGTCCCTCTTACCATCCATTTTGCCTCTTTTTATTTTTTTCTTCCCCTCCACCTCCTCGACTCGTATCCAAAGACCTCTTGTTGTTTTCGACATCAATACCGCCATCATGCTCATCTTCAAGGTATGTTCCAACTTTTCCGTTGTGCTGCATGAACTGTTCCAGCTTCACCCACAACAATCAACCCCGCGCGACTGGCACGCTTTGTCGCTGTCCCTTTCCCCTCCTCTTCTTGCACCCCGCCATTTTCAATCCAGAGGGCCCCCCCTCTCACCACCCTCGCATTATTGGCTTCTTCTCAGCGACATCTGTCATCCTAAACAGGGCACTGAGATAAAAATAAAAATAATCACACGCATACCACTAACACCATTCTTAAAAGGACATCCTCACCGATGACGAGATCATCTCCGACTCGTACGAGCCCAAGCTCATCGACGGCATCGTCTACGAGGCTGACTGCGCCATGATTACCGAGGGCGCCGTCGTCGTCAGTATGTCAATCCAAACATGATGCTCCAGATGTACAGCATTGCATGCATACTACTCCTGTATCCCATGCTCTTGTGCTATGCCGCTGGCCAGAATCATCAAGACAACACATGGCGATGCATATCTCATTCACTAACGCCTGCCGCAGACACTGGTGCCAACGCCTCCGCCGAAGAGGCCGAGGAGGCCGTCGAGGACGCCGACGTCAAGGTCAACAACATTGTCAGCTCCTTCCGTCTCCAGTCCACTTCTTTCGACAAGAAGGGCTACCTCGTCTACCTCAAGGGCTACATGAAGGCTGTCAAGGCCAAGCTCCAGGAGAAGGGCGCTCCTGAGGAGGAGATTACCGCCTTTGAGAAGGGTGCCTCGAAATACGTCAAGGAAAAGCTCCTGCCCAACTTCAAGGACTTTGAGTTTTACACTGGCGAGTCCATGAACCCCGATGGCCTGTACGTATTTTCTCTCCACCTACACCCGAGACGCTCCAACCACCGAAATTGCATGCTGATTCGATCTCTAGTATTGTCCTCCTCAACTACCGCGAGGATGGTGTCACCCCCTACATCATTGTCTGGAAGCACGGCCTTTCTGAGATGAAGGTCTAAGGTGTGGGCACTTGTTGCTCCTTCACCCCGACGCCTGTGGTTTTTTTACTGATCTAGGTCAAGTTACCTTTTGACGTGCATATATATAAAAACAGCCAAACCAAAAAGTTGTGGCGTTTTTTGTTTTCGTTTTGAGACATGGTGGATGCATCACTGGATCTAGAGCCTTTTTTTTTTAATAATCCAGCTTGAACCAAAAACAAGGAACCAAATACAGGGATGAATTGATGACACAAGATGGCAATTTGCCAAAACAAATAAGCTCCTTAAACAAAAACTACCGTTGCTCGACGCCTAATGTGACTTGACTTTGATTCGTACGCATATTTACAGCCATGGAGAAATTTACAAGATATACCGAGAAGAAAGACACACAACAGAATACCATGACGTACGACGAGGCTTTAAAAGGTTGGACGTGTTGACATGGGGATTGGGGGTGGCACATCATCACCATCATCCACCGGTGCCGCGACAGGTGCAGCTGCAGCCAACCCGGGCCTCTTCTTGGGCGGAGGTGGCGGCGGCTTCTTCTTTCCCGTGACGCTCGGTGCTGCTGTTGCCGCCGCCGGTGACACGGCCTGACTCTCTGTCGGCTGCTGCTCCTGATGTCCCTGGACCCTTTGCGCAAAACCGCCGACCCTGTCCGCCACGCCGTACTTTTGGTTCCATCCCTGGGCCGTCTTGGCGCCCGCGGCGACCTGCTCCCCGTGCCGCTGCCGAAAGTTGTTGGCCGTGCTGGCGGCGGCCTTGGCGTCGGCAAAGGAGACCTTGGAGGGGTCCTTTTGGAACTGCGACGCCGTCTTGAGGGCCGCCTGCTTTTGCGCCCACGTCGTTCCTTGGCCTGTTGGCGCTGAAGCAGAAGCAGCAGCAGCTGTATCCTGGGATGAGGTTGATGTATTGAACCTGGCGAAGCGGTTTTGCAACTGATTCATGTGGCTGCTGCTGCTGCCACCATCCTGCTGCTCCGTGCCTGCAGTCTCATTGCTATTGTTGTTGTTGTTGTTGTTGGTCTTTCCGATTCCAAAACCAGGCACGGAGACGCCGGCGGCCCCGAGTCTACTCACGGCGCCCTGGTTCAGCATCCCACCACCACCGCCAGTAGTCCCCATCGTATGACGGCTGTTCGCAGAAGCAGGGCTCGCCGCGCCACTATCCCGTCGGGGTGGCAACCGGGGGGGTAAACTCGGCGCCGCAGCACCACCATCAGCCGCAGCACCGGCAGGCGAACCAGTCCCACGTCTCGAGGGGAGAGCCGGTACAGAGCGCCTACCACCACCAGCCGCCGACGTGGACGAGTCGTACGAGGGCGGACTCCTTATATTCGCACCATCCCTCCGGCCCGGCGGCGGGGGCAGGTGATCTGTCCGCAGGCCCGTCGTGTCCGTCCGATACACCCTGGCCTCATCCGGCGCCGCCTCAATCATCAGCTGCTGCTGCTCGAACTCGTCTCGCTCCTCTTCCGTGGAGAAGGTGGGCGGCGGCTCGATGCGCGCGGCGCGGGGATCCTGGTACTTGGAGGGCGCCGCGACGACCTTGCGCTTCTCGGACTTGGGGGCGGGCGGCGGCGGCGGCGCGAGGCCGGTGCCGCGGCGTACGGGCGGGGGAGGAAGCGTGGACGGGTCGGTAAGGCGGTTGAGAGGCTGGGAGACGTGATCCTTGTAGCGGTCCTTGCTGGATTCGCCGCGGCCGACGAGACCTTTCTGCGACAAGGGAAAAGCTGTTAGAAAAAAAAAAAGATGTAATGTGGAATAAGGAAAGGGGAAAAGATGGAGATGTCGTACCGCGGATTCTCTTATGCCCTTCTTCTCCTTGTATCCATTGTCATCTCCGCGACCGACGAGACCTTTCTGTGACCAAGGGAAAAGCTGTTAGAAAAAAAAGAAGATGCAATGTGGAATAAGCAAGGGGGAAAAGATGTAGATGCCGTACTGCGGATTCTCTTATGCCCTTCTTCTCCTTGTACGGATCATCGTTTCCACGGCCGACGAGATTTTTCTATAAAATTCAGAGAAAAAGAAGAAGCTTGTTAGACTATTAAATGAAGAATAGATAATGTGTTGGGAGGCGGGAGTCTCATACCGCTCCCTCTCTGATTCCTAGGATCGGCATGGCCGGCGGGATGGCGTTGCAGAAAAGGTGCAACAAGCGCCAGCGATGTAACGGAGCCTTGAGTGCGTCGGGCAATGGAATACTGTTGATTGGGACTCGGCGTGATTAAAGGCGACAATGTGTGAATAGAAAAGAATGGGACAAGGAGGAGAGGAGGGAAATAAAAAAGGGTCTTGGGTGACAAGCAAATCGATTACGCACCTGGCGGCTTGCGGCATGCGGCCTGCGGGGAGGGTCTTGATGGATGTTGATAGGCTGCCCAGCTTTAAACGGTTGTGCCTGAGACCCGCTGGAGTGTCTTGATAGCAGGCCGCAGGGTCTCATTTAGGTTTATTGAATTTATTATGAATTTATTGTGAATTTATAATTTTTTTTCCAGCAGACCATTCATTCGTTTCAAGTTTACAATTTACTTCACCCACCAAAATTAAGCATAATTTAGTTGGCGTTGCATCTGCTACCAGTAAATACTTGACGCAGCATCCACCTCTTTACACGCTCTGCAGATCCCAAACGCGTCTCCTACAACCAGCTTTGGCGCGTCCATCAACTGACATCACCCACGCAAACTGCGCTTGCTCCCCTCGATATCAACACAAACAAAGACGAAATCACACCATGTCTGCGCCAGATAAGGCGGCGGAATACGACCTCTTGACCGAGCACTTTGGCTACCCCCCCGTCGTATGTTCCCCGTATCAAGTTTATCCCAGGGCCCAATCTACTAACATGGCGGCAAACGTCTTCCTAGTCCCTCCTCGACGACATCATCAACGCCGTCAATGTCCTCGCCGACCGCGCCCTCGGCGCCGTAGAAACAGCCCTCATCGGCCTCCCCGCGCAAAACATTGGCTTCGGCCACTCCAAGAAGCGAAGCGCACCCGGTGCCGATCCGAGCGGCGCCGGCGCGGCATCGTCGAGCCCGGAGGAGGCGGCCAAGCGCGAGATTGAAAACGGCACGCACAAGCTCGAAACCCTCCTCAACACCAACATTGACAAAAATTTCGACATTTTCGAGCTGTACACCATGCAGAACATCCTGACCGTCAAGCCGGCGGACCAGCCGTTTATGGAGCTGGCACACTATCAAGGCCTGGATTTTGAAGCCGCCGCTGGAGGGGGTGGTGGTAGCAGCACTAATGATGCTGCTGCTGCTGCGACAACAACAACAACAGCAGCAGCACCGACGGTGGAATCTATAACGCAGCTGCGCCGACGACTGCACGCCAGCCAGCAACTCCACGTAGCGCTGGAGGCAGAGCGCGTGCGCAACGACATGCTCCTCAAGAACCTGCGTGCCGCGCTCGGCGTCAAAGCCACCACCACCACCATCACCTCAGCAGCAGCAGCGTCGTCCGTTAAAAAGGAAGACAACGAAGACGGCGACTCGATGTCAGCAGGGCAGAAGCAGCAGGGCAACGCGTTTGGGTTTCTCAGGGACAGGGGCACGCTGGAAGAGGGCGGCTCGGTGCGGCCCATTACCACGACGACTGAGTTTACGCTCTCCCAGCTGCAGGCCCTGCGCTCCCTGTCCTCGTCGCTGCGGACGCTGATTCCACAAATCAGCGGCGGCGGTGCCGAAGAGCAAGACGAGGATGAAAAGGAGGAGGACGACGACGAGGAGGGTAACGGGGAGGGGGAGGAGGGGGAGGACAAGAGCTGGCGGAGGGAACGCGCAGAGTACGTCGAGAGGGCGACGCGCCGCTACCTCGAGACCGTGGCGGGCGTGGAGATGGGCCCTGCCGGCGAGGTGCGGGACGGCGAGTGGCAGGGACCCGGGAGGGGACTGTCGAGGGACGAGGTGGAAGGGCTGGAAAGGGTTGTCGCTGTGCTGGGTGCCTCATCTGGTGGTGGTGGTGGTGGTGGTGCAGCTGCAAAAGAAGCACCTGCACCTTCTGGCGAGGGCGACACGCAGGATGATGAGGGTAATGAGATGGACGAATCGTAACGGTGTAAAACTGGGAGACGTAAAGAAGAACAATGTTGGAAAGATGCATGTATAAATTTGGAACAATTTGGGAACAGCGGGTAAAAACTGGCGTTGCAATTTCGGTGCTGGGGCGAATGGAAAGAATCTGATTTCACAACTACAATACCAGTATTTTAAAGAATAAATTATTATCTGAGATGTGTTTTACAATGTATTGCGTGCTAAATAAATCTACAAGGGAGTTGCTTCAATGTCCGTTGAGTTGACAAGCACAGCTCACTATATATATGCTGGGAGAAGTTGTACAAAGTGAAGAACAGAAAGCGCAAAGCAGGTGGCCTGGCGTACTCATTTCCCCCCTGCTTTTAGACCAGCAGTGCCTTAGTGTCCGTCAATTAACCGCTGCAGCCCAGAAGGCATAGTCTCATAATCAAGCAGCTGGTTCTCCTTGGCCACGAACCAAAAGTGATGCCGCCAGTACCGCGCATCGTGCATGTCCGTGCCCGCCCCCTTCTGCGCCGCCGCCGCCATCTTGTTCTTCAGCACGGCGCCGACCACCCGCCGCGCCTCGTCCGCGCGGCCCTTGTCCAGCAGCGCCACCAGCAGCTCCTTGAGGCACGGCAGCGACGTGACGGGCAGCTCCGCCGCCGCCAGCTTGTCAAACATGTCGAGCGCCACGTCCGGCCGGCCCGTCACGGCCGCGGCCCGAATCACGCGCTCCCACAGCGTCTGGTCGCCCCGCGCCAGCTCGTTCATGCCGTACTTCTTGAGGAGCGCCTGCACGGGGGCAAACGAGCCCGGCTCGCGGAGCAGCGCGCGCTCAATCAGAATCGTCACCATGTACGGGTTGACGCGCACGTTCTGGTGCTGCAGGTGCGCCATGACGGCGTCGACGGCCGCGTCCGAGGCGTCCGCCAGCGAGGCCACGCCGTACAGCACCTTGGCGTAGACCTCGAGGCTCGGCCGCATCCGCACGCGCGCCAGGTCGGCAAAGACCTGGTTCACGGCGGCGACCTGCTGCTCCGGCGTGTCGCTGCCCGTCATGGCGAGCACCTCCTCGATGAGAATCACAAACGTCGCCTGGTCCGGCTCGACGCCGCTCTTGGCCATGACGTCGAGGACCCAGGCCACGTCGTCGGGCCCCGTGGAAAAGGCCTTGCGGAGGATGATGTTGTGCGTGCTCACGTTGGGCGCGATGCCGTGGTTGTGCGCCCACGCGAGCAGCTCCCGCGCCGCCTGCGGGTCCATGTCGAGGAGGCCCTTGATGATGGCGTTGATCATCTCGATGCCCGGCTGCACGGCGCCCGTCTGCTCCACCGTGTTGGTCGCCACGGCGTCCTCCCACTTCTTTTGCAGCGCGGCGACCGTCCGGATGCACTCTTGCGCCTGGCCCTGGATGATGAACGCCGAGAGACGCTCGGTCCAGATCGGCGCGTCCAGCGGCACGCCCGCGGCCACGAGCTGATCCCAAAGCTTCTCAATCTTGCTCGTGTCCTTGCAGAGCCGCCAGCCGTGCAGCATGCTCGTGTACGTCTTGAGCGTGAGCGGAATGCGCAATTGCGCCATGACCTCCAGTGTCGTCTTGAACTCTTGCGTCAGTCGGAGGGCGCAGAGCACAAAGATCCAGAAATCCATGAAATCGGGTTTGGCTTGCAGGGCGTCGCGAATCTCGGCGCTTTCGACCTGGCCGTCGTACAGCTCCATCCAGATGGCCTGCACGCCGGCCCGATTCCTTGTTTGGTAGGCCTTGCGGAGTCGCTTATGCAGCGTCGATAGGCTGGCGGCAGCTCTGTTGCCCACATTGCCCTGACGCCACGGCTGGTTCGTATCTGTCAAAAAGGTGACAAGCGTAGGCCACTGTTTTCTGATGGTGTCGGCAAGCTCGGTTGCCTTGTCGGCAGGAAAGGTGTTGTTGCTGTTGCTCAACAGGCCGTGCAGCATGGAGTCGGCGTCTTGGCTGTAGTCGGTGGCAAATATGCCGGCAAGATGCAGCAGCGGCGCAGCTTCTCTCTGCACGCGCATTGGCACGAGCCGTGGGTCAGAAAAGACGGAGAGTGTTGCCAGCAGTCCGTCCATGAGCTCCTTTGCACGGCCCTTTCCAAATTGCGGAAACACAGAGTCGAGAAAGACGGCCGGCTTGACAGAGACGTTTGTATACAGCTCATCCTCGGAGTTCTGCGCGGCCTTGAGCGCCTTTCGAAAATCGGCCGACGCGGGCACAGCCAGACGGAGCGGCTGGTCAGCCTCGCTCAGGCGCTGCATCTGGGACACCTGCATCCAGAGCTCCAGCAGCTGCTGCGACAGAAAATTGCGCGATGAGCTGGTGTTTTTTCCCGTGGCCAGGGCATGGCACAGGCTGAGCGCCATGGTGTTGGGAACAGCCAGGCTCGTGATGCCCAGGCGGACTGCGAGCCGAACCAGCTCGAGGCCGACTCCTGGCTGGTTGTACTTGGCCGCATCTTTGCATGCAGCATTGATGAATGTATTGGTGAGCTTGGATATATGAGGCGGCAGATTGGTGTCGTAGGCCTGCAGCTGCGGCCAAATCGACTCGTTAAAGGTCTCGAGCCGATTCTTGACGGGTTCGTGTCGTCGCTTGATCAGGCTTGTCAGCTTGAATGTCAAGTCAATCTCGGACGGGCCCGTAGAAGCAGCCACCGATGAGTCGGGCGCGCCAGAAGCAGTTGCCTTGCCCGCCCATTCCGGACCCTGTGCGTTGACAATCTGGTTGAACATGTCAAACGCCGATGCGCCGCCGGCATTGGGACGACGGCGGTTACCGCTGGCACCACCATGCCTCGGCTTCTGGGACCCGCCATGATGACGCTGTACCCTACTTCCTTGCGTAGAGGACTGTGGTGATTGCCCTTGCTGCCTATCGGGTGTTGAGTCGGCGACGGACGAAAATGCCAGTTTGGCGACGGGCTGTCGAGCTGGGGCGGCGGCACGGAGCTGCGAGGTGCATCTTGAGCACACGGTGCGCGAGGAGAGCATGGCACCGAACGCTCACGCCAGCTGTCGCGTATTAATGTGTATGCGCTCCGGGTCGAGTATCGTCTACTGGGGGAGAGGGCATGCACACCCGCGACGCCTAGGGGGTTGTGTCGTTTGTTGCTAGGCAGGGACAAGCTCTCGATTGAATATTTGAAGGTTGAGATTCTGCTGTGGATCCTCGACATAATTTCGGTGGAGCCACCAATCGGCCAGCGTCCAGCCATGAAGAAGCAAGTCTATTTATTATTACTGCAAGGTAACCAAGTCATGCAGCTACAAAGTATTTAATTAGAAAAAAAAGACTGCATCTATTTTCGTAATAATGGCAACAAATATTTAGATATTAGAATATTCACCAATGGCATCTAGCTACATGACAACATACAAACTTCTCGGGGTATTCATCTACAGCGAAGGTGTAAACTTGCCGTCCAGCTCCTCCACCTTTGCAATGCTCTTCTTGAAGCCGGGGGTGCTTTCGAGGAGCTTAATGTATTCGCCGATACGGGGATACCTCTCATTCCAGCCGGGGACAACGTTGTGGAGGCGGGCCTGGGCGGCAAGGAGCGGGAAGCTCATGATGATGTCGGCCGCAGCGAGCTGGTCGCCGCAGAGGTACTGGCCGCCCGAGGTGGTGAGGTGCTCATTGATCATTTTGAGATTCCTCTCGATGTTGGGGGCAATATAGGAGGCGAAGATTTTGTTCGCCACCATGGATGTGATGGGGCGGATGAAAAAGGGAACCGAATTCGACTTGAGGCCTGTATGTCATTGGATCAGCAGCAGGTACTATGAGATGAAATGGGATCAGTGTGATGAATCAACTTACGTCCAATGACAAGGGTCATGACCAGGTAGGGCATCAGGCTGCCCTCGGCATAGTGCATATAGTATTGGTTGCGCAGGTAGCCCTCTGTCTCGCCGCCAATGGTGTTTTCCTTGCCGTCCTGCCACTTCTTGGGGACGAGTCGCTGGCCCTCGGGGAAGTGGGAGCAGAGGTACTCGGTCATGAAGCCGCTCTCGGCCAGTATGATTGGCTTGGCATCTGGTGCGGCGCCGGGAGGTGTGATTGCGATGACGGGGGATTTTCCGAGGGTGTGGATTTTCTCGAGCTCAGGGGGCGCAAGGTGTGTCTGCTTGTTGCGGTGGAAGATTTCGACCTCGTAGTTGATTTTGAGCTCCTCTAGGAGCCAGAGGATGCGCTGCGAACGCGACTGGTCGAGCCTGGCGGATGAGGTCCAAAGTTAGCTTTTTTTTTCTTGCGCAGAGCTTTGCAAGGAATCTTGTCAATTGATGCTAAATGAAAAGATAGTGGAAGCTGCTGAGGCGTGGATTGTCGACCGTTGTCTGTCGGAAGAGGCAAGACATGAGGGCACACGTACCAGTAGAGCTTGACTTTGGCCTCGTCAGCGGACATGTTGAGGTGAGCAGGTAAGGTCGCGTAGTTTCTCTTTTCTAAACTGCCAACAGATAATATTATTCAGCAAGAAACAAGCAGACTCGGTCTGTTTGAAATGGTTGTAAAGGTTAAAATTGGAACTGCCGCCAAAGATCGCTCGCAGTCCTTGTCCATTTGCAAGCGCATCAACTAGACCGGGATTTTTCTCACCAGGCCGAGGCCAAAGGAACGGGGTGGGTTCGTTAGCAGCGCAATTCTTCATTAGCGGCGGCGTTTAGTGAAGTCCATTTCGTCACTGGGTTTTTCCCTTGTTCGGGCGTATTTCGTTCCGACTGGATGGAGGGGGCAAATTTGACTTGTCGGACTTGTCCTCGCATTCGCTTGGGTTGCGCCCGATGTGCTGTGATGGCTGCATGAGGTTGTGTCGTTGAAATGTGGCTGTGGCGGAAAGTTCTTTTTCTTCTTATGTATTTAATTTTATTTGAGTACTCTCAGCTCAACTGCGAAGCTCATAAAGTCTGGCCTCTTCTACCAAAACAGTACCAACCCATGTACACACGTCCGTCTCACCGAAAGGCAACTGAATCAAATCTTCATCTTTGCACATGTCTGTGCCATGGATCTACTTCCTTTTAAAGGTTGCTCCGTGTCTCAAGCTTCTTTCGGCAGTGGCGCCACTAATTAGCCAACTTATCAGTAACCAAGCCTCCGTAGTTTGCGCCCTACGGCTCATCTCTGATGTCCGTTCCTGGCCATGGCCGAAGCTCCACCAAGCACCGTCTTCTGCCAATCTGCTTACATCAACTGCAAGTCTCAGTTTATATTCACAGGAAAAGAATATTCTCATTAAATCATTGTCAATTACAAAATGTGCCTATATGCGTGAGAAATGAAATCAACCTCGCTCAGTCGCCACCACCATCACCACCGCCTCCATCGCCGCCGCCCCCGCCGCCGTCACCACCTCCATCGCCACCATCACCAAAATCACCACCACCTTCAAAGTTCCAGCCTCCGTCTCCTCCTCCATAACCTCCGCTGCCTCCACCCCCGCCACTGTTCCGGCGTTTGTACCGATTGCGTCGGCGCCAGTTGTTTGTTCGCAGGCGCGGATGATCCCACACGGGACACTGTATCATGGCCACCGCACCCAGCGCAAACACCAACCCGCCCGCCACCACACTGACCGCAATCGCAAATGCCAGCGCGTTGATGCCGGGGTACGGCATGGTGTAGCTGCCGCGGGCCACGGATAGCAGCACCATGGGCGCCACCCGGAGCGCGGCCGCCACGAGCAGGATGATGCAGTGGAAGACGGCATTGCACTGCAGGCCGACGGAAATGGACGGCGCCACGTGGAACAGCCAGGCGGCCGCCATGACGATGCCATACGGCGCCCGCGTCCCGATGAACCCATACCCGGGGGCCGTGAACACGGCGGCCACAATCAGCGAGGCGCTCAGTGCGCAAAAACACACGAGGAACACGAGCGTTGCCAGCGTCCGCCGCCAGGGTTCTACCACCACCATGACGTTGCCGCCGCCGCCGCCGCCGCCAGGCAGGCTGCTCGCGAGCAGGATGCTGAGCCCGGAGACGGCGCTGGGCAGGAGGCCAATCAGCCAAAACTGAATCAGGAGCCTGCCGTCGCTGTCAAAGTCCGTAGACCCGACGTAGATGAGCACGGCCTGGATGGCGAGCGGAAGCGTCTCGGCGAGGACCGCGCCGAGGGTCCCCGCCAGGCCGAGCGCGAGGTCAAACTCGGAGGCCGTCCCGGGCCCAAAGTAGTACCGCACAGCCCAGAGTCTGTGGTTGGGCTCGAAGCGCTGGATGAGGCGCACGACGAACCCCGGCTGGAGGGATCGCAGGCAACCCCACATGACATTGCGGATGAAGCTCCCTGGACCCCACGATGGCCGCCGCTGCCGGTGGTGCTGCTGCTCCTGGACTATCAATGGTGGTGGTGGCCCAGTGGCGGCATAGTAACCGTAGTCATTGTATTGCCTATAAGGTGCGTATTGCTGAACAGTCTGCTGTCGTCGTGGGCTCCGTGGGAATAGACTTGGCAGCTCGGGCACCCACCAGATGCCGCATAAAAGGACCAGTGTCGCAATTAGAATGAACCACTCCAGACCCGTAACCGTGTAAGTCGGACTTTTGTCGCCAGCCATGACACCTCGGGGCGCTCACTTGGGGAGGGGAAAAAACCAGGCTCGAATTGTTTGCGTATTGCTTGAAAATGATAAAATTCACTACTTTGGATTTTAGAATTTCTACCTGGTTCAGACATGGTTCTTATGACTACGATCAAGTTTGAGGCGTGCCAAGACAACAGGGTCCCAAGACTGAGCACTGGCGTGGAAAAATGATCAGCTCGCTAAACCAGACCTATCAGCGATGCGAGAGGCGTCGCAAATCAGCCTTGCAGTGACCGATGGACTAGCCTTGCCTACCTGTAATGGAGATGCGCTAATATTCAGTTGGTGTAACCGAGTTGAGGAGTGACTACGCCTCAATTGGTAGATTGCCGAGTTTGTTCTCGAACCATGCCCTGTCAACAAGCTTAGAATCATGCCCTGCCATACCAGCTTATTTTAGTTTCAACGGTGTTGGTCAAAAGAGGCTCAAAACTAGTGACCAAGGAAGGATCTTCAGGAATGCCTTTGGTTTTTGGACTTTAATTATGCCGCGTTTTTTGGGCTGCTGAGGCCTTGTTTCGCAAAGCCGAATGCTTGGCTCTTGTTCATTGGGACAATCACAGACGGATTCGGTCTTGAGTGACAGTAGTTGATTTTTGTAATATGGACCACTGGCCGTTCCCATTGAGACGGGGCAAAGGCAAGTCTGCCTGGTGATTTTCCCTCGCGGTGTTGGCACTTTTGACCCTTGCTGGGGTTTTATCCGACAGCCCGCATCGCGGTTCACGTTGTGAATTCCCAGAGCAAGTTTCCGCTGGAAAATTGCACAGAATCTACACTGGATCCTCACTGAGAAGACAATGTTGCCTGGATGATATGGATAATCGCGCCAGGAAGAGCTGCTAGCAGTGGCGGCGTGCCCCAGAGTTTCCACAGTCAACTAGGCAGTTGTAGGCAGAGCCCCCGCGAAGGACCAGGTTCAGCTCGTTTGCGACAATCCTTGGCCTCTACCACCCACGACCGGCATTTATTAAATGGGACGGTGTTTGTACTTGTTACATCAACCAACTATAATTACACCTTCCCCGGCCTCTTTCTTCTTCAAATCATAATCCTAATCAAACAACAACACAGTCCATCAGCACAGTTTACAGGCATGGTCACACGCCACTTATGCACCAAGGCCGAGGCTCAGGCTCTCCGTGCTTTCCTCTTTGGCGGGCCAGAGAGGACAGAGAATGAAGTAGAGGCATTTGTCTCAACAATTGAAAACGATCAATCGGTTTCGACTGAAAGAGTCGCAAAACTCATGAGGGTCGTGCATCTCAGCCAAGCCATCGACGCCTACGATGTAAGCCGTGATTGCCAACTACGGCATACCAGTGTTTGCAAACGCTACAGCAGTAGAGAGTATCTAACCTCCGTCTTAGGCTCACGGTGCCACCATTGAGAGGCGTCCTGGGTACGGATTAGCGCTCGAGTACGATCCAGGGAAAGATAAATGCTTCCCGAGGATGGCCGCTGCAGACGATGATTACGTTTTCTCCTGGCAAGCCGCCACGCTCTTGATCCGCGAGCTCTGCATTCTCCGCGTCATTGAAGAGCTGACTAACAAATCTGATTGGTGGCTCAAGGTCAACGATGAGGAGATTGCCAAAAAATGGAGGCAGGAGGCGTTGGAAATGGATTACAAGGCGATTCTTGGTGCTTGGGCCATAGTCACTCCTGCAATGGCCGATGCTGTAAGTCGAACCCCGTTCAACCACCGACACCACCATCTCCTTGTTACAACAATGAGTTTACTAACCGAGGGCAACCACCAAGATCATTGATGAGCTGCGTGCCAAAGCAGCCTTGTATCAGAACACTGGTCTCATCCCTGTGATGGATTACTCCGCCTGTGCCATCAAGTCCGACAACCTCATGCCAGACCACCTTGTCCAGCGTCTAAAAGCTGCCATTGCCCCGTTTGAGAACGTGCCCGACGAGGCCAAGGACTGGCATCCCGGCAGTGACGGCAAGGTGCTTGATCTCGTGCACCCCTCTCTCTGGCCACTCTGTTATGGTCGATCGCGCGTTCTTCCCACCAAGACTATGGGACTCGCAGACTGCTTGGAATACTGCGGCACTGGCGTCACTCTCCCCCATCTCGAACCAGCGAAATCAACAAAAGGTGACAGCTGGAGTGACCGGTTTCGAACAGCATATTTCCAGCTTGATGAACCAGACGTCTCTACGCGCTATCAGTGGCTGCCTTGCGAGGTCTCCTTGGCCGAGGGACGAGCTAGCATTGCTAGCTACATTAACAACGTCCATCCCGTCAACAATGCTGACCTATATCCCGTCATTGAGTCATTCATCAACCTGGCCCTCCCCGCCTGGGATCTAGTTCTACGCTGGCCCAAGGAATTCGAGTTTAAGCGGATGCACTGGAAATCTATTTACAAGTTTGACTGCACCACTCCCGACATCTGCGACGGGGAGTGCAATCCCCGTAACTGCCCTCTTTCAGAAGGCGGCGTACCCGACCCCGATGACGCTGGGAGCGAAGATGAAGTCGACGAGGACGCTTATTGGGAAATTAATGCCGATGACCCCCGCGAGCAGTGGTTTGCACGCACACATACCATGAGTTTGCCCGACCCAGAGGCCAGTAAATACTGCGACACGTTTGTCAAGCCGGACCTTGTCAGGAAGGGAGACAGCGACGGCAAGGCATTCTTTGGCGGCGCCTCCAAGTGCCAGGTCATTGTCAAGCTCGCCAACATCCACCTGTCCCCGGACAAGCCCACCTACGACGGCGGCTCCTGGCACGTCGAGGGCCAGCTCAACGAGCGCATCGCCGCGACGGCGCTCTTTTACTACGACTCGGACAACATCACCGACAGCGCCCTCGCCTTTCGCACGTGCGCCAACAAGGAGGACCTCTCGACCGAGGGCTTCTACGAGCAGAGCGACGTTCTCGGCATCGGCCGCGCCCTGGGCATCGACCCGGACGGCAACATCCTGCAGGAGCTCGGCCAGGTCAGCACGCGCGCCGGCCGCGCCCTGTTCTTCCCCAACGTGTACCAGCACCGCGTGAGCCCCTTTGAGCTCGTCGACAGGACAAGGCCCGGCCACCGCAAGATCCTGGCCCTGTTCCTCGTCGACCCCAACCTGCCCGTGCTCTCGACCGCCAACGTGCCGCCCCAGCAGCGCCACTGGTGGGAGCAGGAGGTCAGCGCGTCTGCCGACGAGCTCGTCGCGCGCCGGCTGCCCGTGGAACTTCGGGACATGGTTCTTGACGGCATTGACTTTCCTATTTCGCTCGACGACGCCAAGGCCATGCGCGAGGATCTCATGGCCGAGCGCAAGGTCTTGATACGGAATACGGACAGTAGATGGGCAGACACCGAGTTTAACTTTTGTGAGCATTAAGACGTTGAGAGGGGGGGGAGGCGCTGGAGTAGATACAAGTCAGGTAGAAATGTACTAGTAAAATCACATGCAAGAACAACTTCCTTGTTCCAATGTTATGTGCAGCACGGACGTGAGCGGCATCAGAGTGTATGTGAGTTTAGTTAGGTCCGTAGCAAGCCGAAAGTGTTTCGATGTGAATGGAACTTGCGATGAGTATGATGCCGGGCATGCAATTGACATAAAGTCTGTATAATGTCATTCGGAGGATCTGTTGCCCATGTACTTCTGAGGCCTAAAACTTGCTTACTTTCATCAACAGCCACAACTCCATCGTCTCATAAAACCTCAGATTACAGACCATTATTTGCATACATGATTTTTTTCCTTTCAATTTTAAATTCTTTTCTGGTCATTACATAACAAAAGGGGAAAAGAAAATAAACAACCAAAGATGGTAAAAAACAAAACGTTCAAGGCCGGTCCGGCCCTCCCTCTTCTCTTTTCCCTCTACCCCTTTCAAAACTGTCCCCATCCCATGCATAACAGACATGAAAACGAAAAAAAAAAGTCATGTATCATGGCCAGTTTTTTTTTCTACTCTAAGAAAGCGCATAACAGAAAGACGCCCAAGCCTGGTGTGAGAGAATGCCTTTTCAAACCCCCTTTTCTGTCCTCTTTTGCGACCCTATATGCAACATTTGATATTCATGGTTTTCATTTCCCAAAAAAAATAAATTCATTCAGCTTTAACCACGGACAGCCGCTCCCAGAGCACCACCGGTAAATTGCGTGCCACCAGCCTGGCGCTGGGTGTTACCGCCGACGCGAGCACCGCCGCGGCCGCGACCGCCACCTCTTTGACCGCCACGACCACGGCCGCCCTGGCGCTCAAAGGCGTTGGACGTGCCTTGTGTGCGCTGCTCGAGCGTGCGCTCGTTGGTCTCAATAAGGGCACTGGCCTTGTCGGACAGCGTGAGGGCCAGCGACTGCAGGCGGCTGAGCTCGACACCCTTGCGGAAGATGACGGTCGAAGTGACCTGGTCGAGCGAGGCAGCGAGCTCCTCGTGCGAAATCATCTTGCTGACAACGGCCGTGACCTTGGCGTCGTCGAGCTCAAACATCTGCGACAGTGTCTCGGTAGCGAGCGTGTCGTAGAAGGGAGCATATGTGAACAGGTAGGTGCGGAGTCCCTCCTCCTGGATCTGCTTGGACAGCATCGTCTTGATGTCCTCGGCATCGGGCATCAGATCCCAGATCTTGATGCTGTGAATAAAGGTAATGGCCTTCTTCCACTCGCCGGCCGCGAGAGCCTTGGAGGCCTGCATGACGTGGTCACGCGTGTTCTCGGGAGGGCCGGTGAAGATTTGGCGCTCATGGTACTCGAGCATGCGGCGGTATGTCTTGCTGATGACGCGCTTCTTGACATCTGGGGAGGAACCAGTCTGGGCCAGCAGAGGAATCTCCAGAAGCATGCTGCAGGTGAGGTAGACACACTCGAGCAACTCCAGGTTAATGTGCATGTGGAAGGGCAGCTGGCGCTGCTTCTCCAGACGCTCCTGTTCGGGAGAGACCTGGCTGTATCGCTGAATCATGACACCCTGAGCGAGGAGCTCCTTCTGGCGGCCGCTGCCGCAGATCTCCTGGAGGGTGTTCTGGGCATCGTAGACAAGGCCCTTGCGGAAAGCACAGAGACCAACCTGTACGAGTGTGCGGTTGTACAGGATTTGGCTGAGAACATCAAAGTTGGGGATGTTCTCCTGGAGATGGGACATGAGCATCATGTCACGAGCCTTGTAGTACTCGTTGTGGAGAGCAAGGAAGTAGACCTGGCACAGCATAGCACGGGCACGGATGATGCCATCGGCATTGCTGAAGAGGTAGTTGCAGAGGATGTGGACCAGGTTGCTGGCGTCCTGGGACTGGCTGCGGGCAGTAATGACGGATTCGACCTTGGCGCCGGCGGCTTCCCAGCAGTTCTCCTCAAAGGTCTTGATGACGGCAGCGGGCTTGAAGTAGACGTGCTCTAGTCTGCGCATAACAATGCGGTTGACGCTGTCCTGGGGAGTCTGGAGGGTAGTATCCTTGCCAAGATATTCGTAGTAGAGCATGCCGCGGAAGATGATGTTGTAGAGGGCGCTCTCGTCCTGGAGACGCTCGATATACTCGGGAGTGTGGGGATCAATGTTCTGAAGCGAGCGGGTGAGCTCGTCATCTAGTCTCTCGACGTAGGAGACGATGCTACCAGGAACCTTGATATACTTCTCGCCAGCAGCCAGCGTGGGAGGCTTCTCATCATCATCCCACTCTTCAGCGTTCTCAACAACAATGTACTCCTTCTCCTCGCTCAGAAGCTGGAGGAGAGCAGAAAGCTCCTTCTCGGCGGCCTTCCAGTGATCAAGGGGCATGGCGGTGGCAGTGCCGGAGCCGAGATCGAACCGAGCAGAGACAAGGGCCAGCAGAGTGCGGATCTTCTGGTAGGGAGTGTTGGCAATCTCGAGCAGTTTCTCCATGACGGTGATTTGCTCGGGCCTATCCGTGTTCTTTTTACCACGCGACTCAAGGATGGCGCGGAGGTGCTTGAAGATGCTCTCAGGAGTGTACTGGAGGGTGCGGCCGCCCTTGCCAACGGTAGCAAAGCCATCGTCATCAACCCCCTCAGGGACATCCTCGGTGGCAATTCGGACCTTCTTCGCGGCCTTGGGGACCTCAACCTCCTCGGTTTCCGAAGGGGCCATGAAAGCATCCTTATCCTCACGGTACGAGTCGATCTGAGTCTGGTATTCCTTGTTGGTCTTCTTGATCTTCTGCTTGACGGCATTAAGGGCGCGGGCCTGAGTGGCGTTCATCTTCTTGGGGGTAACTTTTTGCTTGGCCAGAGACTCGTTCATAAAGTCCTCAAGATCGGCCAGAATGCGAATATAAGGCTTGGGGGTCTTGCCGGAAGCAGGAAGCTTGGAGATTTGTCTGGTGAGCTTGTCAAACTCTGGGAAAAGGGACATGTTAGCCGGCGAACATTTTCTGTAATTTTCTTCCTGGGCCTCAAATTGGACAGAAAAGAGTATTCTCACCAGCAGAAATGAGGGTCCAGTCGCCGTTCTTCTCGCCGTTCTCAATCTGCTTGATGGAGCCGTCGAGTTCGTCGGAGAACTTGGTCTTTGCACTCCTGACCTTGGCGCGGGCCTCGTCGTCGCTGTCCTCGCTGTCGGAGCTGGCATCCTTCAAGAATCTGTTCTTTCCCTGGGCGTCGTCATCGCTGCTGGAGTCGTCGCTGTCATCGTCCGAGGGGAATGCCGAGTCGTCAGAGTCCTCCTGGTCGGAGCCCTTGTCTTGGATTTCCTGCTCTTCGTTATCCGAGTAGAGCTCCTCCTCGTCGCTGGAGCTGTCGCTGGAGCTATCGTCGCCTCCACGGCGGAAGAATCGAGACATGTTGGGCGAGATGGGCTGGCGGGCAAGGGGTTTGGTTGATCGTCAGTCCTCGTTCTCGAGTTTAAATTTCAAGACTTTGTTCAAAGTCGCCCAGATGCGCGGGGTGAAAATTGATGATTTTTGGTGGGCAGGTGGGGCACACACCTTGGGGCTTAGCGACACGTCCAAAGAGTAGGAGCAGCACAGTCTAGGGAAAGAGTCACACACAAACACGTCCACAGTGCAAACTGTGTCCGCCTCTGCGCACTGTGCAGCCTATGCACCCGGTCCACCGCTGCTGTGTTTATTAGACACTTGACCCTGATTACCTCAGCTAACCGGCCAAATTTTTGTAGAGTACCCGAACAGGCCATTTTTAGTGGCCTGAGCACCGATGCTCTCACTGTAACTCGCTGTGACCTGGAACCACACAAGACAGCCAATGCTAGCCGCTCTATATCAGCTTTGCCTCAAATGTTGTATTAATAAGAGAAACCACACCCTCTCTCTACGCAGTCTCGCCGCCTCTACACCTCGGCACAACCACAATGACACCCCTACGATGTGTACACAGCTCGTGCTCAGCACGGGCATTTGTCCAGCTCGCAAAAAGACGGTATACTACCGCAAATACACCAACAATAAGAGGATGCCTCGAATTTCTTGCGCCACGAACGGCGGCGTCGCCACCTCGGACCAGCAGCGGTGCAGCTCGGCCACTCGCTAGACGAAATCTCATGGCGCATAACACAGCTACAACGATAAGCAAACGAGCATTTACGTCTTCGGCGCCTGTCAGAGCGACTGTGTGCGTACAAAACCCGGTCAAGGACGAGGATGGCAATGAGATGCTGCTGGAGATAACCCCTCGTGCCGCAAAGGTATGCAATTTTTGGAGCCATCACAGAACAAAAGCTGTGTCTTTGGAGCAACAAGAAAAACCACACGCATATTAACGAGCTTTTCCTATAGCGCCTGTCGGAGATTATGGCCAAAGATGCTAACCCGAATCTCGCGCTCCGAATCCAAGTCGAAAGCGGCGGCTGCCACGGCTTCCAGTATCTCATGAGCCTCATCACGGTACCGCAAAAAGACGCCGCCGATTTTACCACTGTTGTCAGCGAGGAGGATTCTATTTTCCAATATGCTGGTGAGGACCCTGCCGTGGGGGACAAGCACAACGGCGCCCGCATCATACTGGACGAGCCGTCGTTGGACCTGCTCAAGGGAAGCAAGGTGGACTTTACCATGGAGCTGATTGGGTCACAGTTTAAGATTGTGGACAATCCTCTGGCCACGAGCAGCTGTGGTTGCGGAACAAGCTTTGATATTAAAATGTAGAAGCGCCGGCGAGAGACGATGGACAACCACCACTCCAAACTGTAACTTATCACGACCCTCTCTGTGCAGATAGTAAATACAACATAGACACGACATTGAGTAAATGTACACTACAACGCCTGGACAACGGATACATCAAGGCAACATCTTACTCAACCTCTAAAGTGGATACAAGCTTGCTAGGGGTGAAGCATGGCACATTCACAAGGCAGCGTCACATGAGAGATCACAGTTGCAAGGAAGCTGGAGTGTCATTCATAAGGGGGAATTCAATTCCTCAAAACAAAAGCCCAAGTCGTGCTGACGAACGCCGAATCATCCATGCCATATATAAGTAGGCCTAAAGTAAAAACCCATTTTGCCCTACCAATCCCTTCATACACACATTTCCTTTTTTATTTAAACTTGTAAACCGGATTTTTTTATTTAGAAAAAAACCAGTTTAGTTCATCTGGCGGATGAGACCGTTGATGGCATCCTCACGGTTGCCGAGGTCACCACCCTCAATGTAGTGCTTGAACTTGCGGGTGCGGAAGCCACCGGTGGGGTTGGACAGCTTGAAGGGCCACAGGAAGTTGGAGACCTGCTTGAAGTTGGGGCCGACAGAGTAGATCTCGTGGACGAGATCCTCAATGCAGACGATGCCGTACTTGCCGAGGTTCTCCTCAACAATGGCGTTGTCGGTGAGAGCAATGCGCTGCTTGTTGATCTTTCCGTATCCACGCTTGTAGATGAGCTCCTTGATGGACTTGAGGTTGGGGTAACCGTAGGCGATCCAGGGCTCAACAACCTTGAGCATCTCAGTGGTGGCCTTGGTGACCTTGATGAAGACACCGTTGTTGATCTGGAGGAGACGGAGGAGCTGGAGGATCTTGCGGGGCTTGGGAGCAATCTTGTTGATACCCTTGATGCGGACGACGAAGATCAGCTTGGCCTCAGCAGGGATGTAGGCAGAGTCATCGGCCTTGGCGACGCGGTGAAGACGGATCTTCTCGCGCTCAGCGGCACGGTACTCCTGAACGTACTTCTCAGCACGCTTGAAGATGACACCACGCTTCTCCTTGTTGGCCTGTTGAGTAGCTGGTTAGCTTTGTTGCTTGACTTGAGCTGGCAAGATAAAACAGTGTAAGTCAGGCAGAATATCAGACCCGAAAGAAGGTTAATTTACAACAGCATCGACGATGTCTAGTTGAAAAAAGGTATGTTGTGCATCACATAAAAGCGCCACATTTGGAGGAAGAGGATGTGCAGATGATCAAAAACTTACGGCCTTCTTCTTCTCAGTGGCGGCGGAGCGCTCAGCGCGAGCCTTCTCCTGGCTCTTGCGCTTCTTGAGAAGGGTCTCAGGGACCAGGATGTGGTCGTTGGTAGGGACGGAACTGTAGCAAAAGTAAGATTAGTACGAAGTCCGGCACAACCCCGTGCGAGGGCGTGGAACAGAGAGCGCCGGTGCGAGAACTGTAGCTTGAGCGCGACATTCTGTGCTTTGGCTGACTCGAAACTGTATTTAATCGGTGAAAACAAGTCAGGTTGACTGCTCAAGGGCATTGATCAGCCATGGCCTGCGTGAAGTTTCATCCGACAAGTCCCCAGGCTTTCGCCCAGGAGCAAGTAGCTGGTGACGGGAGATGGTACGGCTCGTATCGGAAGAAGCATTTCTGCAATAGTTCCATTGAGTCACCCCCTAACACGCAGCAATAGATTTGAGAGGGAAGAGCAGTCTCCAAGAGACATAATGTTCTTCAACTCCAACACCCCAGGCAGCATTCTCTCAGATCCCCAAGGCCATGATTCCAGACACATGAAGAAGCGAGGGCAATGCACCACGGGAATTAAAAGTCGAGCTGGCAAAGACTCAATCAAGATTAAGCCTCCATCTTCCGAGCAAGGAAGGATAAGAGACCGATAGTCCTAATTGGAATTTGCCCAGCGAGAGAGGACCACGACAAAATCTGCAAGAAACTCGAAGGAAACACCCGGTCGATATTGGAATAACAATTCTCATCCGTCCATCCTTGAGCACGACTTCAAAGGGGAAAACACATACGTAGCACCCATTTCGACGGTTGGCTGTGGTGGTCGGTTAGTTGATGTCGAAAAGAAAGAAGAAGAGAGTGTGTGGGTGGGCAGCGGTTTTTGGGGTGATATTTTCCCTTTCGATACCCTTGCTCTTCTGGCTAGCGAAATGAAAAGCGCATCCACAAATTTTTTTTTTCACACCGCAAATGTTTTGTGGGGATATCCCCGTCCACAGAGAAGGCCTGAGAGCTTTTTTGGCTGTCCCGCCTAGGGCCAGGGCTATTTGGCTCGTCCACACATATTCGTTCTGCCACACCCCACCGCCCTTGGCAGCCCGCGAGTGTGTGTGGGCGGCAAACCACCAAAGAGCCTGCTGCTCTTGGTGCTTTTACGATTTTGGAGATTCCCTCATTCTCAACCGCCAGTCCGAAAACAGAACCAGTCAAAATGCCCCCCAAGAAGGTCGCCCGTGCTCCCCAGGAGAACATCTCCCTCGGACCCTCCGTTCGCGATGGTACGAATTGCCCCTGTCGAATTATTTCCTGAGCCTAGTGAATGGCTTCGCATTGGGAATCTGCTTGTCGTTGTGCTAACAATTTTGTATAGGCGAGCTCGTCTTTGGCGTTGCCCGTATCTTCGCTTCCTTCAACGATACCTTCGTCCACATCACCGATCTCAGGTTGGTCTCTTCCTTGGCATTGCGAATTGTCGAAAATTGTCCCAAACTTTATATATCCAGTGGCTAACGCGGGGTTCACACACGCAGTGGCCGCGAAACCATCACCCGTGTCACCGGTGGCATGAAGGTCAAGGCCGACCGTGACGAGTCCTCCCCCTACGCCGCCATGTTGGCCGCCCAGGACGTCGCCGCCCGCTGCAAGGAGCTCGGCATCAACGCCCTCCACATCAAGATCCGCGCCACTGGTGGTAACGGTACCAAGACCCCCGGCCCCGGTGCCCAGTCTGCCCTCCGCGCCCTCGCCCGTGCCGGCATGAAGATTGGCCGCATCGAGGACGTCACCCCTACCCCCTCCGACTCTACTCGCAGAAAGGGTGGTCGCCGTGGTCGTCGTCTCTAGATGCACCACAAAATTTCCCCATACCCAAAAAGAAATTTTTATGCCTTGGAACAAAAACAACAAGAATTTACGAAAAAAGTTATGTGTTTTTTATATTCAAGCAAGGGGTTTGTGGTCTTTTATTGGCTGGGACTTTTTGCGCAGAAAAGTCTCTTTGGTCTTAAACACTGGTTTCCATCTGTGGCGTTGAGAAAACGAGGAGAACGGCATTTATCGCCTGGTCTCCAACCTACCGTGCTGCACTGTCTGCCTTGTCTGGGGCCGGCAGTGCTCCAGTAGATAGTTACAAATATCGCCCGAAGAAGGCCCATGACAAAGTTACTTCTGCCATAATTACGTCTCCTGTGAATGTGAGGTCCCTGTTTGCTAACCCGTGCGTAAATGAGTTCTGAATTAAATCGTATTGAGGCAAGGCTATCTAATGCAAAGATGGGAAATAAATGTCTAATGCATCTGGGTATGACTCCAACCCCAAGTACAGAGCTGGTCTCTCTAATTAACCTCAACGCCCAAAGCAAAAATGTCAATTAGTTGAATTACTTAAAGCCGGGCTTTAAAGACCACATGCCTCTCCCAGCACCCCCAGTCTTACTCAACATCGCAATAGTATCCAGGGCGGATTTAAACTCATCGCTCTGCTTCTTCCCTGGGCAATAAGGGTTGAAATGGTCTACAAGCATCTTACTCGGTACCTTTCCGCCATGTCGGTTGATAAACTGTTTGATCAGCAGCATAAAATCCTTGGCCTTGAGGTTCTTGTCTGCACCGGGTGTGCCAGAACGAGAGCGACTGCTACCACCACCATCATCAAGACCCTGTCGATCGGCGAGGTTGCTGAGGATGCCCGCCGAGCTGGGGCCTGCACGGCGGCGATTGCCTCCTGGTCGGCCGCCCTGGCCAACCTCGCCCGTCCACGTCACAGTTCCAATTGGTATGCGGCGGGCCTCCTGGCCAGCTCGGTGGAGATGAGCTGCTGCCTGCTTAGCTACTTGGTTCGCCTCGTAACGGAGAACGGAAATGTCAGCTTTAGCCTTTGTCGGACCGTTGACGATTTGTTCATGGTCGTAAGCACTATTGACGGAGCGGGCAAAGATACCATCCAGCATGCGCCGTTCATCCGTGGCTGCCTTATCTTCCCGAAACTCTTCCATTGCAGCAACAAGATCCATTTGATTCAATTCTTTCTGCTCCTCATCTGGGTCTGTTGTTTGAGCTGCTTCTGCATTTGTAAAATCAACCTCTGCGCCTTTAAAGACTTCGCTTCGTTCAGCCGCAGCATGACCACCGTGATTATAAGTAAAGAGGTCATACAAATCCGACAAATCGTAAGAGCTGCGTTGCTTGGGATCCTTCAGGACCTTATTGGTCATGAACTGCTTGAAGATCTGGCGGTGGTAAATCTTTTCCTCGATTGTGCCTTCGGTCATGAGTCTGTAGATTTTGACGGGTTTGTTCTGACCCAGTCGCCAGGCTCGTTCTCGTGCCTGCAGATCCGTGGACGGGTTCCAATCTGGGTCGAAAATGATGATTCGGTCAGCGCCAGTGAGGTTGGTCCCCAGGCCGCCCGTTCGTGTGGTCATGAGAAAAACGTGCACAGTTGGGTCGGTATTGAAGCGATCAATCATGGGTTGTCGCTGATCCACTGGTGTTTCTCCATCCATTCGCAGATACGATATTCCGCAGTCACGCATGCAGCGCTCAATGATGTTGAGCATTAGTTTGCCCTGAGAAAACAGTAAAGTCTTGTGGCCATTCGGAATCATGACATTTTGCAGTAGATCCTTGGTGAGCTGCAACTTTGTCGACAGTCTCGGGCTACCATAGTCATACCCAGCCTTCTGGCCGAGTTTCTTGTCTAACAAATCAGGATGATTGCAAATCTTGCGCAGAACATCAATGCCGTATAGCGATTGCCGTCTCCGGTTCAGAATCGCCGACACCTCGTCTGACTTTAGAAATGTCTCATACGCTTTACGCTGGCCGTCTGTCAACTTGCAGAACAAAACTTGCTCCGTCTTTGGTGGCAAATCTGCGGCGACATCGACTTTGAGTCTCTGCAGTAGATACTCGCTGATCGTCTCTTTGAGTGCTTCGGCGCATTTCTCGGCCGTCATGACTTGAAGATTTGATGCATTGGCGTAGCCTCCTTGGCGGATAGGAATCTCGAATTGGGTTCTGAAATTGACCAGTGTGCCGAGCCGCATTGGATAGATAAAGTCAAACAGCGACCAGAGCTCCGTCAGGTTGTTTTGTACGGGAGTACCGGACAAAATGACACGGTTCGGCGTATTTAATTCTTTACATGTGACGGTTATTTCAGCATTGGGGTTTCGGATCTTGTGGCCTTCGTCCAGGACAGCATATTCCCACTCCACGCGTAAAAGCTCGTCAGCGTAGGTCTGCAGACCTGTGTAGGTAGTGACGAGCACATGGCCCTTGTCAGCAACACCACGAATGATGCGTCTCGCCGCCGTTTGTGATTTCCCAGGCACAGGGCGATAATGCTCCACATCGTAGTCATCCTCGGCAGTGGGATTTAGCATGCCGCTGCCCGATGAATGCAGAATAGAGACGCGCAGCGGAGGCCACCACCGATGAAACTCGCTGACCCATTGTCGGAGCAGTGTGGCGGGAGCCACTACAATGACGGGTCGTTGTAGTTGTTTGCTGCTATGTAGGGCTGCAATAAAGGCAATCAGCTGGACGGTTTTACCCAGACCCATCTCATCGCCGACAATGCCACCGACGCGCTGCTTGTATAGTTCAGCCAGCCATTGGACGCCGGTTTTCTGATAGCCAAATAATGATGGATGAATATCACCCGGAAGTTTGAGGGTTTCGTCGATGGACCAGTCGGGATGATCAGGTGATGGTTTTGTCCATTCATCTTCCTCTACGTCACTGTCGGCCTCGAGGTGGGCAGATTCCTGCTCCTGCCTCCGGGCTCGTCTGGCACGGCTGCGTCGAGAAATCCAGTCATTCAAGCGGCGTTTGTATAGCTTCTCGTCTCCATCGTCAATTTTTGTCAGGTCAATCTGCTCTTGCGCCTTGGCGGCAGCCTTGGCCTTGTTTTTACGCCGTTCATCCCGAATCAGGTCATCCTCTGTGCCCTGCTTCCATACTGTCGAGTCAGCCGAGTCCGACGCAGCAGATGCGTCTGGCTCGTAGTCCTCGGATGGGCTGCTGGCTTTTTCCCGCCGTTGCTTTTTTCGCGGTCTAAGCGAGAATTCAGATTCAACGGCACTGCTAGCAGCCGGAGTACTGGCTGTGGTTGTTGGTGCTTCGTCCTCAAAGCCAGGGCGGCGCAGCAGCTGGTGCGAGGTGGGCTCATTGTCAGAAACGTCTAGTTGCTCCGCAGCGGCCTCCTCTTCGGCATCTAGAATGGCTTCTGCTAATTTTCCCTCAATCCCATGTGGTCGGGGTCCTCCTACGCGCGCAAATGGGGTGATTTTTCCGGTTCTGATGAGATATTCACGCTGACTCTCGCCAGGTAGCTTGGCAGATTTGGTAGTTGCTTGCACATCGTGGGGCCCTTGGTCATGGCGCTTCCTCATGCGCGACTGAAAATCGAAAATATCACTGGTAATGTGCAGGATTTCTTGCTCAATCTTGGCAACCTCTTTGCGAATATTGGCGGCCTGGTATGGGTTGGTGGCAGCACGTTCGAGACGCTTCTTCTCCTTGTCAAGCTGAAGTTGCAATCGGTGGCGGGACGCTTCTAGTTTCTCGATTCGAGCTTGATCCTTCTTGTCTTCTGCTTCCATGATGGCAGCGTTGGCCTGCAAAGTAATATCGCGCTCTAGCTCAGCTTGGTCGCGAACCGTTCCCGTCAGGTTTTTGAGGGCATCTTCCTCCGTCATGCCAGCAATGTCGGTCTGCTCAGCAGCTGCCTCTCCAGCTTCTCCATGCGCAGCGGCGACCATCTTGTCGACCAAGTCACTACGGCGTTCAGCATTTTCAGCTGCGCCACTCTCGCCTTGGTCCATGATAGCTCTCGAGGTCCACGATGGACTGCGGTGGAGGCTAATGAGGTCGAGGAAGCAGAAGATGTCTGTAACGCAGAAGCCGCAGCTCACGGTTCAACCCGGCCAGCCCGAAGGCTGCTATTAGATGACAATGTGTCGTGTTCCCTTTTCAAGACTGATGCATTACAGATGGCTGATATCAAAGACTTTTAACGGTGGGAGAAAGTGGCAAACGGGCGCCGTGAATGCGACTACTGTTTGGTAGACGGGAAAAGGAGCACTGCGGCGTGTTCAAGCTCGATGCCAGTTCTCTGAGAAATATCCTCAAGTCTTCATGACATGCCTAAGACTCAGTGAAGGATCTCGGCGTGGTTGTTGGTGCCGATGAAATAAATAAAAAATAGCCGTCTGTCGGTTCAATGACAAGAGGGCGATGTGAAATCGTGAATCTCCAGGCAGCCTAGCCCGCTGGAGTTTAGTGGCAAAACAGTGCTCCAAGGGCACAAGGCAGCTACACCACAGTCCCTTCTCCACTCACACGTACAGCCACTTCACGCGGGAGGTCAGGCCATCAACTGCTTGACTCCGACTCCTGCAGCCATCATTTTATATTAATACATAGGGTGTGATATATATAATACGATCACCTGCGCGTGAATCTTTGTGCCACACCTCTGCAATATAAATTAATTTAATGATTTTCAGGCCCAGGCATATCATAATAAGCCACATGTAGTGGCAACTTGACGCCCTACGGCTAACAGGTATGCCTCTAACAGGCACCCCGCATAAGCACAGTTTGGTTCAGTTAGTATATGTTGGTTACCTTATTAGTAGTTAGTAGCTCCGCTCATCGCCGGCAGGGCGCCGCCTGTTTCAACTATTCCAACTAACACATGAGGCGGCTCAAGGAGACTAAACCAATTCCATCAAGCCAGAGGTCACTTTGCATCTACGTTTCATCAATTTGCGACCAGTCATGTTGACGAAACGAGCACGCCCGTTGCTGTCACATTGCTCTCGCCTCACCAGCAGCTGCTACGTCGTCTTGGTAGCCAATGCGGCGACAACATCAACGAGACGCAGAATGGGCTCTCAAGCTACTACGCCGTCATGGCTCATTTCTCTACTGGAAAGCAATAATCCAGCCCCAAAGCTTTACGCATGGACACCGTCAAATCTAGGACTTTCTCCAAAAACACCACCACCACCATCCTCATCATCATCATCAACCGTGGTGTCCAGGAGCAAGGAAGATGATGCCAAGCGCCGTATCTACATTCTGGGCATCGGCAATCTAGGTCGCATGTATGCCATGTACATGCGCACACGCGCGGACCCGCCTCCTATTACACTCATCGTCCACAGAAAGGAACTCCTGTCCCAATGGCACGAAGGCAGCGGCATTGAGATTACCTACAAGGGCCAGGTCCAAACCTGCAAAGATTTTGATATCGAGTGGTGGACAGAGGAGAAACCGCCGCCGCCGCCCCTCAGCAGCGGCGACACGCATGCCGCCATCCGCGAGGCTGCAGACGGCGGCACGATTCGCAACCTCCTCGTGACGACCAAGGCGCAGGCGGCGCTGCCAGAAGTGGACCGCATGCGTCGCTATCTAGACCCCCAGAGCACGGTGGCCTTTGCCCAGAACGGCATGTCCAAGCTGTGGCCACCGCACGGCGCCGCGTACATGGCGGCGCGCTTCCCCCGCGGCGGCGGCTTCAACGCGATCCTCTGCGTCACAAACCACGGGCTGTACGCCGAGAGCGGCCGTCCCTTTAGCAGCGTATTCGCCTCGCCGGCCGACGCCTACCTCGGTCCCGTCCTGCTCCAACCCCAGCCCGGCGGGTCGCCCGCCGCCGCCGCCAGCGTCGCGTACCTCACAGACCAGGTCGCACGCACGCCGATTCTCGAGGCGGGCGCCTTTAGCAGCCTCGACGTCTGGGTGCTGCAGCTCGAGAAGCTCGTCGTCAACACGTGCGTCAATCCGCTCACCGCCATCCTCCGCTGTCGCACGGGGGGCCTCTTTGAGGAACCGACGGGCGTCCCCGCGCAGGTCATGGATCGGCTCCTCGCGTCCACCAGCCGGATCCTGCAGGCGCTCGTGGACGACCCGAGCAGCCTGGCCATCCTGGAAACGGACACGCGCGGGCGCAGCGTCGACGCCATTCGTGCCGAGCTGCGGGACCGGTTCGCGGCCGCGCGGCTGCGCGATATGCTGCATCGCACCGGCATCCGCGTCAAGGACAACAAGAGCTCCATGCTGCAGGACGTCGAGGCAGGGAAGCCGACGACGGAGATTCGCGACTTCAACGGGTGGCTCGTCGACATGGCAGAGTACGTTGGCGAGGAGGAGCACGGGATTGACGTCGCTGCGCATACAAAGGTGATTGATTTGGTGGAGCGGCGTGTCGTGATGGATAGACAGCAACTCGCCGAGTACTTTTTGAAAGAATAATTTTAAATTAAAGGGGAAGAAGAAGAAGAAGAAGCAGAGAAAACAAAATGTCCATGAAGAGAAATCAGGAACAGAAAAAGCCGCATAATATTTGTTTACGCTTGACATACAATAGCAATCATACTATGATTTACTTTTTAAAGTGCTTGCATATACTTACTTACACGCCACACACGCCCCCTCCAATCTGCAGAAACGAGGCTGTTTTAATTTTTAATTTTTAATTTTTAAACTCTTCTCATGTCAGTGTCTTAATACTCTCTTGTTATTAAAAACTGGGGAAAAAAAGAAAAGGCGATGAAGCAGAACAAGGTGGCAGAAAACGGTAATAAAGATGAAACAAAGCAAGCCCGATCAAATCGCCGGCATTGCCCGATGTTTCGCCTGAATAAAAGTGATGCGTTGTACAAAATATACAACTCCCTCTCCAAAGAAAATCCTTGCAGACCAACAAGTATAAAACAATAATCTATTCTATTTTTACTTTTATTGTTCTAGTTTCAGCCCTTTTTGCACATGCGCGGTATAAACCAATCCGCGGGAGTAACAGCCAATACTACGTTCCATGGTTGGGTAGCAACAACCCATGCACACCAACACTCAATCAACCAACTCTCTCTTCAAGGAACGTCCAAGCGCCCTTTTTCTCGGGCAGCCTCGTCCAATCGGCAAAAACAGGCTCTAATAAGGCACAAAGTCAAAATAGGCCTAGAAAGTTATGAACATTCATAAAAGCATAAAAGCTATAGTAAACATAATTCAACTACTTTGTTGCAATTATTATCAAGTAGAAGCCTTGGCTTATTTTTATTCTAAATAAAGGAGAGAATTAAGTATGTTAAAAAAAAAAAGTTTGTAAAATATAGAAGAGTACGAAGACGTTTGGTTTCGTAAAGTATAGAGTTGGTTTCCTTTTTTCCTATTCATTTGTGTTTCCCCCCTTGTGAAATCCCTCCTGTTCCATCCCATCCGGGTATGTTTGTGGCTTCCTTGTTGGCCCTTCGTTACTAACTCCGCAAACCCAATCCTCCCAAAGTTGAATAATAATATACTTTGTTTTCTTGCACAGAAGAATGCCAAAATGACAAGATGCAAAGTTTGACAAAAAAAAAGCTGCCCAAAGAAATAATAAAAAAACGCCAGCAACTTTTTTATACAACCCATTGTGTTATAAAATGTGCCTCCCATTTTGTAGAAAAAAAAGGGTTTCAAAAATTCAACAACCCCTTTCCGTTTCCGTTTCGTAAAAAGCGTAGTACTTGATTTCGCCCAAATACACCAGCACACAACTCCCTGCACCCCTCCCCCCCTGAAGCTCTTGGGCCGAAACTTGAAAAATTCCCGCAGAAGATTGATGACTGCCCGGCGGCGCATCCTTTGGTGTCTCTTCCGGCTGGTCCCGTAGTTTGCATCTAGAAATAACTGCAAGAGCAATGTTCATTTTCAGTTCGAACTGTACATCATGAAAAAACAAAAGACCAAATGGAAGAAATCAGGTAGACTCCTCCCATGTCCAAATCCATAACTGAATGGTATCAAAATTAATAAGTGTAAAGGAGTGTAAAGAATGTTTCTTTTAAAAAAAAGAACAAGAGGCGAGTATGCATGTCGACGGCTGGAAGGCGCCAAGTGTGCTGAGCAGTTAACCCACTGCACTTGAATCACTGCTCCGGGTCAATGGTCCGATGTAGTTATTGTCGATGCCGTTTCTTTGTCTGCTGCACTACTCAGGTACCCCCTGGTGGTTCTTCTCTGGAAACGGCAACTGTCGAGTTTCACCTGGGTACATGACGATGCCGCTCTCAGACGGCCCAGCCTCGGGCGACAAAGGAGGTTGGTATTCCTCGTCGGTGAGTCCAGTTTGCGCGGCGCGTTCCCGGCAGGCTGCGGGTGTAAATCCAGTGCCGACTTTGTGGGCAACGATTCGCCATTTCTCGTTTTCGTAGTCCTGTAGAGCGTTGCGAAGCTTTTGATCCTGTTTGGTTTCGTCTTGTTAGTGATCAACGACAACTCTACGGCACAAGCAGCGTATAAAAAAAAAATTTTAAAAAAAAAAAAAAAGATTGCTCCCTTCCAGGAGACAGTTACTTACCATGTCGTCTGTCCACAACGTTGTTTTAGCCTTGAGTTTTGTGCAGTATCGGACTTGCAACGTTCCAGAGGACCGCCCAGGGAAGAAATCGGCAATTTGCTTCCATGTCAGGTTCTTTTGCTCCTTTAGCAGGATCAACAGCTGGTCATCCTCGGCTGTAAACTTGAGCTTGGGTCCCCTCGGTCTCGGTGCTGGCATCGGCATGCCTTCTTGTCCCACCATGCTCGCGGCAGAAAGCTGACCAGACTCGTCTCTTCTCATCATCTTGGACGGCGGACCCATGTCCGGCATGTGATGGTGATGCGTCAAAGGCAGTGGTGGCGTACCAACCATGCCGCCAGCCGAAGAATAGCTTCCCCCCATTGGTGTTGTCGCCATGCCAGTCATTCCCGTGTGCTGAAGTTCCGGCATTCCTGCTTGGCCCAAGTCAAAGTCGTCTGGACGGGGCCGCTTCCCCGTGCCACTTCCTTGATGCGGTGAGGCTGGCGAATGGCGAAGATTCGAGGGCGACATGTTCGGGTGGTATATAGGATTGATGACAGAACCATGTTGTCCAAAGGGGTTTCCCATACGGTCAGCTCGAGGAGGGCCCATGGCCGGACTAAAGAGAAGCTGTGAAGAGCCATGGGGAGAAGGATGCTGCTGCTGCGTGAGAACCTGTTGATGATGGGTTGCAGTATTGTCGCTTGCCGAGTCTGCCGGGATCCTAGGAACACTAGAGTCTGTTATGGAGTCCCTTTGATACGGGTTTGCAACATGTTGGTGGTGCTGGTGCTGTTGCTGGTGGTCTTGGCCATGCTGTCTATGCGCATCTGAGAAGGTGGACGTGTCGTATGGGGCGTGGACTTGCCTCTGGCCATGGGAAGGGGATATTTGACCAGAGTAGTCCACATCGTACGTGTTCCGATAATTGTCAGCCAGCGTGGACTTGATGCATGGATCCCTCCAGAGCGAGCCGCCCTGAACGGTCGCTGGTCTGTAAATGGAAATAATGTTCGATATGGCGCCGCAAGACGGGCGACTTGGATAGTGTAGAGGAAAGACAGAAGTGGGTGTTGTAAAAGGCAAAAGAAATAATGGTATGGAAAAAGGTAAAATCCAATAATAACAGCAGACAAGGTCTCTTTTCTTAGTTCAAGGCAGATGAAGAGAGGAAGAGGAAGAGATGAGCCAAGCTACCCTGGCCGGCCTTGCACTGTGGGTAACGGGCAAGGGCCGATTGGGGGACGGCGGTGGTTGTTAATAACCTGATGGGTGAGAATCAATGCAGCCGCGAAAGAACAGTAAAAGACTCGCAGAGGCGCCTAGTTTGGCTGAGATGTCGGGCGGCAACACGGAGTCAGTCCCGTTACGTGGCCTTGCTTTGGAAACTCGAAACTAATTTTTCCGATGACAGTTCCGTAGAGAAAGTCTTGTTGGCTTCTTCACAGCGGGACAGTGGCCAGGATTTGTGTAGGATTTGTGTGTAGTGTGAGAGAGCGGCGCTGGGCAGGGGCGTGTTTCGGCGTCGTCTCGAAAGTGGCGGGATTGAGAACAGGTATAGAGCATCGATCTGCGCTAACCCTCACAGTGTAGTGTAAGTTCTTTTTCTTTCTCTTTGGGTTGAGCTATGTCAACATGTTACAATAGTAAGATTCTAGTAATCGGGGCATGAACGATGGAAATAGGCTCCTGGAGACTTTTGCTTGCGTGTATCACGGCGATACTTGGGACGGACAGGTGTCAGAGAATAGTGAGAAGCAAGCACATAAGATCTGACGTTTATAATGCCGTCACAAGGATGATATATAAACGACCTTGGGAACAGTGGAGTCCCCGAGCATGAATATTAATGGCATAGACTCATTATACAGAGTTGATGCTGGGAGTGAGGGCAATAGAGCTGGAGGTGTGGTATGGTGTGTGTTGAGTCCTAACTTATTAAGTTAAAGAGGCTTGAGAGCCGGCGACTAACTAGGTACCAGCCCAGGGTGTGGCAAGGCACGGTGGGCTTGCGAGTCTCGATGGCCTGCCTTGTGGAAAGATAGATGCACATGAGATTCTGCCATGTGCACGAACCCATGTTACCTTGAAGCCGTTGCGGGCATTTTTCCAAGTTCACTCGGGCTGGTGCCGAGGGCATGAGGGGTGAGTCGACATAATTTCGGTCAAGTTATGCAGCTCACCCAGCTCTGGGAAGCATTGCAGACTATAAACGGGGCCTAGAGTCTCCCCCAGAATATCCATACGAGGCGCGATTGGCACGAAAATATGTATGTACGAAGCAAGTGGCAGGGCAGGTCCATTGACACTGGACAAGGAGGGTATAGTTGACGGATGGTGGGAAAGAGACCTGGAAACAGGCCTGCAGATGAATGCATATATCGCCCGGCCGCCAACCGGCCACTTAACCAGATGCGTAAAGGTTGGTTTTCTTGGGGGAGTATGGTTAGCAGAGATAGCAACGAAGCCTCAAGACTGCTACGGAGCACATACACATCACCAATGCGTACCAGTACTAGTAAAAACGTCGAGACATTCCGGCACTTTGTGAGCGAGCGTGGCCGGGGCAGTCTAGTTTGAAGCCACGACGGAGTAGTTGGCCAAAAGACGGTCTTCAGTGGGGCCTAGAATGTAAGTGTGGCTTTCTGCCTTGCAAGTGGACAGGCAGTTGACAAGGACCAGGTAGGTTGCCAATGTATCTGGTAATACTGGCTCTGGGCAGTTATTATTAGTAAACAGTAGGGGTTGGGGGGTTGGAGAGTCTGGCCTCTTCACAATGGATCAAGAACCTGCAATGGAGCAACCAGCGCACGCGGAGCAAGCCCAATGCAAGCCGCGCATGGGCAGGATTGTCCGGATTGGCTGTACTGGGTAAGCAAAGAGGCAAAAAGCTGCAAGGAATAGAATACAAGCAGAGATGCCAGTTGGTGGAGACTCGAAAATGACAGGGGTTGGATGGGAAAGATTTTCTGAGGGTGTGGTTATATTGCACAATTGGTTATATGTATGCAACCAAGGACAATTTTTTTTATCAGTGGAGGGTGTCGGGAGGTGGGATTATTTACCTTGTTCCCTGCTTTGAAGCCAAGGAAGAAAAAAACCCTTTGCCTGGCCACCAAGTCGCGGACCACTGGTGTCGAGCATTGCCATAGAAACAATTCGACATGACAAAGTATGCATATTCATGGAAGCGGAACCAGCGGGCCGTCACAGTCTCGAGTTTAGGTAGCGTGGTCGGGATGATGAGAAGAGCTCCGCACAAGGAAGGATTGAATGGGTTGCAGTGTCAGAATTGTTTGGACGGTTTGGAGTCTCGGGTTGGCGCGCGTGTGTGCTTGGTCAGTGGCCCAGGTCCAAACCAAAGGCAAAGATGTACCTGGCTGGGGGGGCATGGCCAGTTCGACTAGCTTAGTGAGTGGCTGGATGAATGTCACAAGCCATCGGCAACTAAAGATCACACAAAATGAGCTACAAGGCCAAATGAGGATAGCTTGGTATATACCAGCAGCCCTAATAATTAGAACGGCAGAGCAAAAAGATGTCCGTGCATCCTCTGATGAATGCAACCCAAGGTCGTTTACGGTGGTGCTGGAAACTGGAAAAGGCTCAACGGCAGGGTAGGCCGTACAAAAGAACTAGCCGGAGGTGCAGCCCAACTAGGTGCGACTAGTTGCGTCTTGGGGGCGGTGTTGCAAGAAAAAACGTGGATCTGGACCGACTCGCTTGCGTAGACCTAAAACCCGGTTGGTGCTGAGAAGACCGTCACAGACTCAGCAAACTAACTAACTAGTTGGCATGTGTATTAGCCCGGGCTAGGCGCAAGCCAACGGCGACAAGTTCGTCTCAACAAGATGAGGCCAAGTCGTGAGCCGGGCATAATTCTACTTGCCAAATCCATGCTGTGCGACACTGAGACAAGCGGCCCAATGGGGGCAACTGAATAGAGCTCCGTTGTGGGGGATCGAAACCAGCGGGGATTGGAATGCGGCAGCTTTTACAAGCAAGGCAGTTATTAGTGTCGTGTGTGTCTGGAAGTGTGCGTTGAGACAGGGCGGCTCCTGCAAGTACCGTAGAGTTTGTACATAGATAGTCAAGCACTTGGTAATCCAGACAGCGAGTTGTGCAGGGATTGTGAGCATGTGTTGGTGCAAGCTCTCGTCCTCTGGTGCTTTGTATGTATGTATGCCGAGCCGAGCACCGCAGCAGCTGATGGGATGTGCATGCATCGATGGAGGTCCCAGTCGTTGTAGTGGTAGATGAGCTAGGGGGCGTGAGATGCTGTGCATGTGAAGTGGATGGACCGAGTAGGAATGAATGGGGAGTGGGCTGACTTTTTTTTCCCTTGGTCTGCAATCGGTGGCCTTTGCCTTGCTCAGTGTCTCCATTCGCATTGCCAGTATTTTACATCAATTCTTGGAAGCGAGGTGTGGAAGCCGGTGCATGGCAATTCGGTGATTGCAATCTTCATAATACATAAAGGAGACGGCGAAGGCGGAGGCGTGGACAGCGGAGATGACGATTGATGATGGCGATGGCGATGACGATATGGGTCTCTTGGGAAATGAAGTGAGGTTTTTTTTCCCGCGTCAAATTTTCTTTTCTTCTGCCTGGCCTTGTCTTGATGCTTGTCTCTCTGATTGTTGGGGCTCTTCTACTTTGGGTGCGTTTGTCGGTGCCCAGACAGGGAAGGAAGGAGCTTCCAAGTTCCAACGGGCGCTCGACGCCCCACCTTCCTTGCTTGTAACTAGACTAGCGGTAGCCGTTGCCAACTAGGGACCGCTATACTTTTGGTCAGGTCTGTTATTAGAACCAGTACGCTACTGCCCAGTAGTGCCAGTCAACCAGTGTTAGTAGTGCTCCGCAGTCCGTATGTAGCTACAGGTATGCACTAACGCAGCTTCGTTCTGCTCGCCAAAGGTACCTAGGGAGCCCCAAACTAACTATCTAGTAAGTCTGTTCTTAACTCACATTGTTAGTCCAGGCCGCTGCTGGTACCTGCCACAGCCTCAGCCGCGTCAAGACCAAAACCCCCCCTCCTTCTCCTCCTTCTCCTCCTTCTCCTCCTCCAAAAAGAGGCTTCCACGCCCAAAATCTCCACAGAGCCAGGGGCCTCCCCAGTCCTTCTCATTTCCTTCTTCAACCACTGCCGGCGCCGTGCAAGCAAGCCTCCCACGAGTCCCACGCCCTCCCTCTATACCTCCCGCAATCCCGCCTCCAACCAGGATGTCTACAAAAGTTCTATGGCTAGCTCCGTGGCTCGTCATCTTGAATTTAAGCCCATTTCCCTGCATAATGCAACACAGCAGGTGCACCGCTGCCACTCACGGCTAGCCCCGGTCGCCAATCTGCGACACTCTAGCATGACGACGAAGAAGCAAAAATATGGAACAACAGTAGTCCATGGCATGTCTCTCCCTCCGTACTCCATATGTACATACGCATAACCAGTGTTTTGCACAGCCAAAACGTCTTTATCCTGGCTTACACTAAAATTAGCCCTGTGCACCTGTCAAAATCGTCTAGTGGCGCAGAATGTCTGAGTCAATCTCTCCAAAACCATAGCGCCATTCCCGCCCGCTGCTTCGACCAGAGCTCAACCTGCCCCCTTGTCAGCTGCACCTGTGCCGATTATCGGATTAAGGATCAGATTGAAGCTGCAAGGACGACAAGCCCACCGATGTTTGTGGACGCAGCCGTCCCTCCAAGGGTCTGGCCGGCTTCTTGGTACTGGTACATCCTTTTGCGTTTTTTTCCATTGTTATGCACTGCAGATGCACGATTTGTGTCGTCCTGGCCCACACACCATTTGGTATCATGTAAAAGTTGGTTAGCTTCAACAGGCTCACCGTGCCATCAGCAGCCTTTACGAGAGGCTACTACTAACTAGGAGGGAAAACTAGAGCCAAGGTCAGCCAGCGGTTGTACATACTCCCTCCGTACTGGCAGCCTTGAGGCTTGACCTAACTTTGCGCTACCCAAGTGCACCGTTGCTCCTCAGCAGCCTTGCTGGCCTCGGCTCACTACGGGCAATTTGGACACGGGCGACGTCCACACCCCCCTGCACTGCCCGCATCCCGCCCCTGCTGACCTGACCAATTGGGCCTGGGATGTGGGATGAGATATGGGACATGCATGATGCATAAAATGACCAATTTGGCGCGTTCTCATCCAGAAGACTTCAATCTCGGCTTCCTTATTAAAGGCGTCACGACGCCACGACGCTACCTTCCGGCCGTCGTCCACCGCGTCGCCTTCACCGTCCTTGCTAAATTGCCCCTTATATGCACACAAGCCTATCAATCAAAAGTCAAAGCACACGGCGAGTCTTCAACGTCATGCTAGATAATAATATCCTGTCGTAGATGTGGAGTTAATACGGCAGCAAGCTTCACAATGCGTCCACCAATGTGCTTTCATATCATGCAACAAATGTCCGAAAAAATCAGGATTGACTGAATTTCCGAGGCAATTTGAAAACCGAGGTCTACATCAGATGACCACTGGCAATCTTGATTACCAATATCTGATACTCGCAGTTGCGTGTGTCACTTATCGCCATGGAGTACAACCTGTCCGTAGCGGTAACAGTAGAAAGTATCAATACTCGTTGTTCAGCTCTCTTTATTTTAATTTTACCCCTTGGTGTAAATAAATTGCTAGTATTACAGTAGAATACCTTGGCAAAACAAACTGTAATGCCCCCGACAAGCATGAAAATGAATAAAAAAAAAAGTACAATGTTGTAAAATGACAAAACAATGCGAGTCTCAATTTTCAACGCCAAATTCCTCCCAGTGATTTCGGACCTGAACTGCTTGCTGCCTTTGATGCTCACGACCCTTCCCCCTATGTTCCTTGTGTGTCAATTACAATGTGGTTTATTCTCGTCTTCTCTTTTTTTTCCTTGTCCCTTTTCTCTCTTTTTTTTTTTCTTCTCCCTGACATTCTCATTCGTGAAGCCGAATCGACCGGTCCATCCCAGTGTGTGTGTACTCAACGAAAAAAAAAAAAAAATTACACCCCCCACACCCGGCCCGTTTACGCGAAGTTATCCGACCGGTCGACACCAATATCCTCGAGTTCAGCAAAGCTGTGGAAATGGACCGGCCGGTGCTGGTCGCTGTAAAACGGCATGGGCGTGTCCAGCTTGACATGCACGCTCTTCTTCTCCATGCCGGCAAATGCGCTGCCCATGAAACTGTAGTTCCAGCGTCCGTCGGACGGCACCAGGAAGAAGCCCCGGAACCGCGGGCTCAGAAGCAGCTTGCGTTTCTCGCCCATGGTCGTCGTGAACCCTTGCGGCTGGTCGCTCTGCAGGTCCCTGTTCTCGGCGCCCCATTGGTAACCTTGCGGTGTGAGGCCCCAGGCCGAGAGAGAGACACTGCCGGGCGTAAAGGCCACCGAGACCGTCACCGTGTTGTCCCTGTTCCATTCTCTCTGTGTGTCGAGGAGCTTTGAGTGCTCCGTCACGTCGGCGGCACCCATGTAGGGGAGCTCCGTGCCAGATGCAGTGTGGATGACACCAAGAGGCTCCATGCCGTCGAGGAGCTCGCTCTGTGGTAGTTCCTGCGGCAGCTGGACGTTGCGGAGGCCACCGACCTGTGGCATCATGACGATACATTTGATTTCCTTGACTTGGTCGTTGTCTGGCGCAGAGCCTCCGTACAGGTAGCCAGCGACTTGAACGCGCAGGTCGGCAATTGTAATAAACTTCTTCAGGATATTGTTGGGCATGACGTATGTCACATCATCCAAGTCGTTGTCGACGGAAGAGACGTAGATGTTCTTGGCTCTCGTGCGCAGGTTCGATGTAGCAATGGCGCGCGTACGCCACTCCGTCTTGGAGGCAAAGGTTTGCTGCTCAAACTGTGACGTTGTCGTAACAATGAGATCCTCGCCGTGAATGTTTTGTGTCTTGGTGGTGACGGCCGTGAGTTGAGCTTGCTCCTGCTGCTGCTTCTCAATCTCGGCGGCTTGTTGTCTCTGCATCGACGGCGCAGAAATCTCCATACCCAGAATAATGTCTCGTACTTCGCTGCTCGTCAAACTAGACACGTTGACATTATTCTTCTTGCCGTAGTCGTTCAAGATGAGATCACGTAGCTGCGTTTCGACCTTGATCCATTCCTCGTCCGTCAGTGAAGGCCAGATGTGATGCTCCAGGGTGATGATGGTCTTGTCTGGGCGAAGAATCAATTTTGTCTTGTCAGGGTTGACGTGGAGAGCACGCAGGATGAGAACAAGACGCGAGAATGCAGTAAAGGACGAGATGCTCTTGAGCCACTCATCGTACAGGTTAAAAAGAACCATCTGGGGTTCAGTGGCGCGCAGGATCATGTCACCAAGTTTCTCAACCTTCATAGCCGCCTGGAAAGGAAGCTGCAATTCGGAGGCACGGATTGAAATGTTGGGGAAGTCAACCAATTGCACTTCGAGAGGGTCAAGCAGACCCTTGCGAGTAACGATAAGCTGCTTCGGCTGCTCTTCAACAGGCAATGATCGAATAAGCGCGGCGACTTCCTCAGCAGTCTTCCACTTGGCGAGCTGTCCAAGACGCTTCTGTCCGGCCCAAACACTGGTGTGAATAATCTTCAAGAAAAGCTGACCCGTGCGAGGGTTGAAGATGAAAATGGCACC
Source organism: Zarea fungicola (assembly GCA_900169235.1). NCBI lineage: Eukaryota > Fungi > Ascomycota > Sordariomycetes > Hypocreales > Cordycipitaceae > Zarea > Zarea fungicola. The sequence continues at coordinate 104,667 of FWCC01000120.1, read as the reverse complement.
GTTGATGGGCTTGGTGGTCAAGTTGCCTTCAAACGTCTTGTGAATCGTAACACGGTAAACATTGGTATCGTCGATGAATAGCTGCGTCTTTTGACTGAACAATTCAGAGTAGTTCTGAGAGTTGAGGAACTCCTGGTTGCTCTCAGAAGCGTAGAGCTGAAGACCCTTGCGGATACGCTCGCGCAGGACATAAAGAGCAGGGTTGGCCTTCATAATCTTGGCCATGGCCTGCTGAACAAGAACCTTTAGACCAGGGAAGAACATTCCGTAGGCCGAGTACATGTTGTATGCCAAGTCAATACCAATCATCAGACCAGTAGCAGATGGGTAGATACTAGCATTATCAGTAGTATAGTCAAGGTACTTGGCTCTGGTGTAACGATCAATGTCGTGAGAATCGTAGTCGCCATAGCGCAGCTGAATATCAATCCAAAACTTGTTGGTCGTGGTTGGCTCAATCACATCCTTGGTGTCGTTGAGATGAGATGGGCGAGTAACATTCCACTTGTGACTTGCGAAGAGGAGAATATCAGCACAAGATGAGTTCATCTTGTAAGACTTTCGCGGATGAATCGTCTCCTTCTGAACAGTCTCGATACCAAGAGCTTCCAGCTCCTGGTCAAAGACTTGACACACATCCATGACAACGGATTCGTGAATCTTTTGCCACAAATGAGCACGGAAGATCTGGATAAGAGAGATTTTGAGCGTAGGAATCTTGCCGTGAAGGAAGATACCGGTCAAGTCCAGCTGGACCTGGAAACCAACATAGACGTTGGCTCTGTTAATAGTAGGTGACCACCAGAGTGTGAAGCGACGGTTGGGAATCTGATTGAGACCAGATCGCTGGGCGTTGGTCAGCTTCTTGAATTTCATTGACTCTTCGAAACCAGAGTTGTGGAGCACAAGGTAATCGTGGCGGAGGTACAGCTGATCTCCGTCAACACGGAATCCAGCCCATTCCGTTGCTTCAGTTTCCAGCGTGATGTCATTAACAGTGAAAGTGTTTGCGGCACTCCTGGTAGTCTCAGATGCTGAGAAGCCTGGGGAGCGGAAGAGAACGAGCTGTGTTCTTTCTGCGGCGTCGAGAGCAGCGTATTCTGCAGCTGTCAATTCGTGCATTTCTGAACTGCCAGCGCCCTTGTAGAAGACGAGGATATGGTTGGTTGTAACGACAAGATCCTCCATGCCACCATTCATCTTAATGCGGTAAAGGCGATCCTTGCCGTTCACAATGTTAAAGGCACGTCTGGGTGTTCCATCAGGTCCGAGAAGCAGATCACCTTCCTTAACATCCTCGACAGCAACTTGAGTATGGTCATGTCGAAGGAGCATGGTGCCGTTGGCGAGACAGGCCTTTTCCCAGAAAAGACCCTCCCAAGATGCAAAGCCTGTGGCCTTGAAAAGAGTATGTTCGAGAATAGTCTCAACACCACCAAGCGCTTGGATGACATCGGTTCGGTACGCGTTCAGGTTCCACAGCTTTCCGTCGTGGCGCTGGCTGGTCCACCAGAAAGGATTGCTCTTCATAAGCTGGTAAATCTTAAACTCGGCGCGGGCACGGAAACCCTTGTCAAAACTGAGCGTGCTGCGGTCTTTCTGGAAGAGGGTATTGATACGAGGCAGACCACGGTCCCAGCTGTCTTCGAGGTCTTCCAAAGTCAGACGACGGTTCTGCTGATTGGCCTCGAGGCGCTTCTGCGAGTATTCCGTCCAGACACGCTGAGAATCGATGAATTCAGCCTCCCAGGGAATGATGTAACGGAAGATGTTGGGAATAAGCGTCTCTTCATCGTGCGTCATACCAGCTCGGAAGTGGGTGGTTCCAGTGTCTGTCTGCTTGTACCAGCGTTTATCACTGGCAGGAATAAGAATATGAGATCCGGAAATCATGCCAAGACCACCTAGCTCCTTGGGGGTATAGAAGACAGCAGGCGGGAAACGTGACGGCATCTTGGAGTTCAGACCAATCTTGACACGGGTCTGAATTTTGGTTTCGCACTTGACAATCGTATCTAGAAGCTCCACAGTCGACACAGCAGCCTCGCGGTAGTATGTAAAGAGAGCAATCAGCGCAGTGTTCCACTTGTTGGCAATCTTGGTAAATGTGGTAGAACCAGAAGACATCAGAATCTGGCGGATTCTATTGTTAAATTTGGCGATATCATCGTCTGTTACTTGCAAGAATGCATGAGCGGTACGCTCTTTGGTGGTGTTGTCGACAAGTGACCACACGCTATCCTTGACAGGGAATTCGTCATTTTGGTTTCGGATCTTGGGCAGGATACGGACCTCGAAACCGCTCATGGAGAAGAGCAGGTTCGGGTTGTCTCTGCTGTAGACACTCGCAAAGCTGTCATCCCAATCAATGGTAGTAACAGAGCGAGGCAATCTGTTCTTGAGATCCCAGAAAACGGCACGTCCGAGGTTGACATCGTGGCGCATCAAGCGCATACGGGAGTCACGCGGCCAGCATTTCTTGCTCTTGTAGCCAATAACGTTCTCGAAGTTGGGGTCAGGCTGCTCCGTCAAGAAGCGCTGAATGAGATCTCGAGATTCCTCCGCAGTGAATCGAAGGAAGACCCAAATCTTATCAATGTATCTGCTGTAGAGGCGGATGGGATGTCGGGTTTCGGTTTCACGATCTCTGAACTGCAGGAAATCGTTGGGGCTCTGAGGGGGTCCGGCGATTTCACTCGCACGCTGAGGACCGAGTAGCAGCAAGTCGAGAACAAGACCGTAATATTGGAAAACAAAGGCGGAGAACTGCAGACCACGAATCATACCGTAGCTGTTGACATGGTTCATGTCTTTGTACGTAAGCTGGACGTTGTTCTTGGATGTAATGTAGTCGGCAAGGTTGTGGTCCATAATCAGACGCAGGAGGGAGTTGAGTAGCGTAAGTTCCATCTTCTCATAAACCTTGGAGAGCTCCGTCTCGATCATGACGTTGCATTCACCGTTCTCGGTCTCCCAGACACCGCTCAGGTTGTTGATACCCTGGGCCCATTTGTAAACCAGTAAAGGCGGTACCTCGGAGTCAGATGGCTTGATCCAAGCAGGGAACAGATGTCTCTGATCAGCCTGGTACCAGAGGTACTGGTCAAGGTACGCATCGCTAATCTTCTCAATGGGTTCAATATCGTAAACGGGGTTGATGGTGCTATAGTTATCGTTCATATCAATGTTAACTTCCTTGAAAGCACGCTGAGTGAGCAGGAATCTCTTGATGCGCTCCAAAGTTGTGCCCGGGCTATCATAGGCTTGCTCAATCAATGCCAGCTCCTCACGCTGACTCTGATTTAGGCGGCCCTTGACTGAATATGCCTCACGTAGGCGTTCCAGGGCCAGAATGAGAATCTTTGTGTCATGCTTGTATGAAACACTGGGGAAAGGGATCGGCGAGAACTTTCGTGATTCAAGCCAGTGGACAGTTGTTGTGTAGATGGCGACAGCCTCTTCAGAAGAAACGTATGGGCCATCCTTCATATGATTGTGCTGTCTCTCCTGCTCAGCCTTGAGCCAGAGACGTGTCAGACGACCAACGTTCTTCTTCGCAACCGTTTTGTCGACCGTCGCACCGCGTCGAATTCGCTCACGGTTGTAATGTGTAACGGAGATCCACCAGTCGGCCTTGGACTTGACATATCTCAGAATGATATTCTCGATAGGTGCAGGAAGTCCGGGAACCTTCCAGGGAATATTACTCTTCCAGCATCTCCATGCTTCAGATAGATGCTGAAGCACAGTGTTGACCTTGCTCTGCTTGATACCTTCGGGCATCATGTCCATCAGATCAGACATGACCGAGGCACGAAGTTCGAGATCAAAGTGAGACTCAACACGCTGTTTCGTCACAGTCTTGGCAACGCCCTTGCTGTGTCGGCCCTCAAACTGTCGTGACAAAAGGTTTCCAAGCCATCTCTCCAGAAGGGGAATGATACCTCTCATGAAGAAAAGCCACACTCGCCACGATGGCCCCCAGAAGCCACATCCAGGGCCCTTGCCAACAGGTGCAGAGTTAAAGCGGTAGTATATCAGATGCTTCAAATCCTTGCAGGTTCGGATCTGGTGCATGAGCTTATATTTGTATCGGTACATGCCCGTCAGCTGGCCAACGTGGTTGAATGCATAGTGAATACCATCAGCAAGCTGGAATGCGTCGATATTGCCAAGTCGGAACTGAACTTGCGCGTCTACAATCAGCTTTGTCAATCTCAAAATTTCTCGCATTAAATGGAAGGCGTTTCCGAATCGGGACTTCTTTCGCTCTTTGGTTGTGAGAGTCTTGACTGGCTTGAGATTGAAGTTGTAGTCCAAGTGCAAGTATGTGAGGTTCTTGCGGTGAATCAACAAGTTAAGCATGTTGAAGCCCTGTCGACAAACTTGCAGACCTGCTTCTACCCAGTCAATTGTAGTCTGCTGGAAGAATTTAGTCTGCTTAAGGGACCGTAGCAAGTTCTGGTTATTGTGCGCCTTGGGCTTCTTCTTGTGGAGCTCATTGAGAACGTAGTTCTTAAGCAGCTTCTGGTAAGAGACGCGGACCTTGACAGGCGGCCGGTCAGAGGGAGGGTGCTCAAGATACCACTGTTTAATCAGGGGTACGTCCTGTGCTCGGACTGTGCGTCCTGATCGTCTATCAAAGGGGAATGGGGCCCACCAGAGCTCGATGGCCATAGAAGTGTGATCGTTGTCAAGCTCTTCGTCGGCGAGGAATGGCTCTACATCCGCCGGAAGGGTGAAGCCATCTTCTTCATCCTCTTCGTCGTTTCCAGGACCAAAGAGCTCATCTTCAAGAGACAGCTCCACATTCTTTGGTGCGACCGTGCGCGAGGAGATTGGGCTAAAGCGACGATCAAAGTAGAAAGTCGGCAGATCGGGTTCGGTTGCCGGGCCGAAGACAACCTGGGGCTGCGAGTGCCAGGACATGTGAACACTTCTGGGGAGTGAATTGTATAGGAACGGGTATGCGACTCGGGACTCTGTTCGAATAGGGCCACGGAAGATGATGCGATCAATTGCATTAAATTCGCCAAAATCTTCTTCGTTTGGGTTAACATCTTTGTGGAGAGGTTCGAATCGCGGACCACCAGGCAGGGCCACGTTGAGTGCTTTGGCAGTTAACAGACTCTTAAGGTCAAACAGATAAAAGTAGTTCTTGTCGATTACATCGGAAATGAGGGAACTACTAAGTCGATGGAGGGCAGCCATTTGCGGTAGTGTCAGGTTCCATGATTTGTAGCTAGGTCCATTGACGTGGGGGGTATCGAGTAGGGGCCGGTGGTCATAGAACCATTCATAAACAGCTTCATCTTCGTCTTCGTTAAGTTCCATCTGGATTGGTTCGAGTGGCTCGACGTCTTCGATGTTTTCGGACCAGGACAGTGGCGGTTCTTCGTCATCGAAGGGCGGGAATCGCATGCGCTTGAACAGGCGTCTATCAGCCTTCTCCCTACGCATGAACCTCCACATCATGGCCCACTGCGCAAAGAAGACGGGTTCAATAACGCGAGGGATCTCGTTAACGAGGGTTAGGCAGCCATTGACGTGGTAGAGAACCTTGACTTCGCGCGCCGACTCCCATGGCATAGGCATGTTTTCTAGGAGCTTCAGGACGGCATGCGGCATGAACTTCAAGGCACCAAGGTAGCTGCGCTTGTCGTTGGTATATCTTCTTTGCGACACATCGCCAATATCGCGTACAATCTTGCGCAGATGCTCAGGAGGCATGTCTGCCTTTTGTGTTTCGACGAATCCCCCCTTTCTCTTCTCGCCGAATCTGCTGCGCTGGTGTCGGAGCCATTCCTGCTTCTTCTGTGCAAACTTGGCCATGTGAGGATCGCTTTGCTGAAAGCCAGGCGGAGGTGGCGGTGCCGGGGCCGGTCCTGATGGAGGAGGTGGTAGTGAGGATGGCGGCGGCGGAGGGGGAGGAGGCCCCCAGCCTGGAGGTGGTGGCGGCGGATGCGACATGTTGAGACTCGACGACCAGTCGTGATGGTGAGAATCGCTTTCCAGTCTAGTCTATGGCTTCACGCCACGCGCGTGTCACGACGCGCAAATTGCTCCGTTCTTCAAAAATGAGATTGAAAGGCAATCGGTAGTATCGTACACTGGTCTTCTCCCGATAAAGGAAGTGCCGTTTTCACAGCGGCGTACGACAACGACCAGATGTGGTGTTTGATGAAATAAATTTGGCGAGATCGCCCTTTGGAGATGATAATTTTCTATCAGGGACAAGCAGCTCGCGCTAGCTCACAGCCACCGGCGTTCCATCACGTGACTTTCAATGTGGTATCTGATCGCGTTTGATCTCTGTAGGACATAGTTTTCGAAATATTTAATTTCTTGACTTGATATTATTAGTCAATTGTTATTGTCTGTATTTTTGAGCCTGAATGACTTGTAGCTCAGGTGCTACAGTAGGATGCACCATACCGACGTTACTTGAGCTCCATGATACTGGACCCAGCCTTGCACCCAAGGGCCGTTTGACGTGCCTGCGAGTCAATGAGTACAAAACGAGCAAATCAGTATCTTCAAACGTAATGAGTACCTCAAATACATACAAGGAAATGGCTACCATAAAAGAACCAGTGTGAATTTCCCCGGTCCAAAAATCGGGCTAAAACAGCCACTCTTGCTAACAAGCGACTGGTACAGGGTAGTTCAATGGTACGACAGACCGGCCAATCACGTCAACCAGTTTTTAGCTTATGTAATAGTCAAACGCTTGAATCCGCTCGCAGGGAAGATTATCGCGAATTGAAGCTTGAACAACTCGAACTCCACGATCATTCTATCGTCCGAAGACCTGTCACAATGGCGCACCTAAGTACGTCCGAATGATTCAATGTCAATTGGTCCATGCTAACCAGTCTATTACAGATGTCAAGCCTGATCCGGCCTACCTGAAGCTGCAGGGTCGGTGCCCTTTTCTCCCCCGAATGCGAACCGACCGGAGCTTGCTAACGTGTAGAAAATAGCCATGCAAAAGAGCCGTGTGCAGTACTTTCGCTGGACACCGAAGAATGCCCGTATCACATTCATGTACGTCGCGGTCATTCCCGCCATCATGGGCTACATTGCCTACAAGACAGACGTAAGTGCCCATTTGGCCCCAGGGAGGAAACATGGGCTACGGCTAACACGGTCAATCAGGGCCTCTGGGATCTACGAGCGAAGAGAAAGGGCGATACGGCGTACGAGAAATAGATGAAGTGCAGGACAGAGGGTTTGGGAGAGAAACCGTGTACATATATCGAACCACTGAGTGCAATATAATCAATTGCGGACACACCTCGACGTACCGAACACAAAGTGACCGATCGCTTTGGAGAATATCTCAGCCGTGGGAAATTTACGTCGACGATGAACACAGGCTGCCCAAACAACGCGCGGTGACATTGCTCGTTACTGCTTTCTATTGCATTATTGAGGATGCCTGGCAGGAAGGACACAACAACCTGCCATACGGGTGGAAAGCAACGATGTCAAGTCTCAAGCTTTGCCAAAAAAAACATGGAGAGAGTGTATTGCGATTCCAACTTGGCGCTGCAACTGATCACAGGATTTCCAGTGCAGCAATGTAGTCTGTAGATATCAGGCAGGAAACTGTGAGTGCCGCTAACCGTTCGCAATAACATTCGGATTGGGTTTCTTTTCAATTCTGGGCTCGATCTTAGAGAGAAATGCGTGGCAATGATGGGTTGAAGTGACTGAGGAGCTGTGCGGCGAAATCAATGGTAATCTTGGGGTATTGGGGTGCACAAAAGCCATTCCAAAAGCAGGCCGAGGCCTACCACAACAATGAAATTCCCTAATTCGCTTGGCTTGTATCCTGTTCCAGCTCCCACGTCGGCTTGTAGGGAAAAGAGCCACGGTGACGTCGACGAATACGGCAGGCCATCATTTACCGGCGTAAATATGTGAAGACAAAAATCAACTAGACCTTAGCAGAAAAACATAAGGATTCATTTGCTAAATCAAATTTAATAACCACACACGAGACCAACTTGTATTCACCAGTGGCCTCTGCCTCGACCCCTTCCTCTGCCACGACCAGGATGCTGCCGTGTGTTGTGTCCAGGGCGCCAATCACCTCGCGGCATTCGAGCACCAGCATCTTCGTATCCTCCTCTGTAATTACGGACATGGTTACTCTGTCTACCCCCAAATGCAGGTCGCTGATCTATCGTACGAGGAGGAGCCCGTTGTGATTTCGTGGCGTCGTAGGCTGGCGCGATGGATCCATCAGCCAACGGCGGCAGCACCGCACACGAGATGTAGTCGCCAGCCGCAAAATGCGCATCTTGAAGGGTACGGATACTTCCGGCGCGACCCCTACCCGCATCAATGGGATGCTCATCCTCGTCCTCTGCACCGGGTCCCCCGCCCCCTACAACCACACTGCCGAGATCTTTCACGGCAAATTTTGCACTTCCGGTTCCGCCTTTCAAATCTGGATAGACGAGCTGGAAGACTAATCGGGTGCCGATGGATGGAGATGGAAGTGGGCTTGGCCGGGCATCTGCTAGCTCATATGCCAGTTCCTGAAGAGTACATGAGGGCCATGTGTAAACGTTGATGGAAGTGAGAGATGCTGCATCAACAAAGCTATCTGGGCTAGTTATAAAAGGATTAGCCTGTTAAAGATGCTTAAAAAAACTAGGATCGTTGACATACTGGATGAATGAGCCGGTGTTGTAGAATAGGTGAACTAGGAAAGGTGGTTCTGGCTGTGATTCACCCACGACTGACATTTGTACAAAAAACAGAGGGCAAATAATTGGGGATTTCAAAAAGAATCAATATCTCAATTCTAATAATGAGATGGATGTTGTGTACCTGCTGCATGAAGATGACCGAGTAGCGACAACCTCACTCTTTCCGTCTTGTGGAGTTATCCGGCGAATAGCCGCAATCGATAACTTTTCGATTGCGACAACCGAGCGTCGACAAATTGGCAGCTCTCTACTTCTTTATTCCAACATTACAAGCGATAAATTTTTGTCTACAGTTTCTCCTCAATTTACCCAAGAACATCCGATCATAGTCTAGGCCACAAAACCGCAAAACCACCTACGGACGGCGCAGCGCCGATAAAAATAGAGACACAATGGACTTTGCAGCCTTGATGGGCAAGGAGCTGTCCAAGGGCAAGAAACCTGCCGCCGACGACGGCGCCGCCACCCAGAAAAAATACCTAAAGCGATCCGAAGTCGAGGCCGAGCGCCAACGGGCCTATCTCGCCGAGCAGGCCGCCCTCGCCACGGAGCGCGAACAGAAAGCCGCCGCGAAGCGCAAGCTCGAAGAGGACACAGCCACCGAGAAGGAGGCCCGCGACGAGAAGCGACGGCGACTGGCCGAGGAGTCCCGCCGGCGGCGCGAGGACGAGGAGTGGGAAGAAGAGCAGGCGCGGCGGCGGCGCCTCGGCCTCCCCGAGCAGGAGCGGCCCACGGCCGGGGACGACGACAAGGACGACGCCGGCGCGCTGGCGGACGACGTGGCGGACGAGGAGCTGTGGACGAGGCTGCGGGCGCTGGGCCACCCCGCGGTGCTGTTTGGCGAGAGCCACGCCGCGCGGCTGCGGCGGTACAGGAAGGCGAGCACGGTGCTGACGGACGGGCCGATCCCGACGACGCTGGCGCTGGTCGAGGAGAAGGACATGAAGGTCGACGCGGTGCCGGCGGACAAGGAAGGGCGCGCGTGGCTGTACAGGCAGCTGGCGAGCTACTTCACCATGGTGCTCAGCACATATCAGCGCGCCATGGAGCAGGAGAAGCAGGACACGAGCACGAGCAAGATTGCCTACAGCGTGATGCTCCAGACGATTGAGAATATGAAGCCAGTGAGTGCTCCCCGCAAAGTTCCATTTTTCTTTTTAATTATAAAATTGGCTTCAAAATTTGTTACTTTCTGTTTAATTTTTGACTAACAATATGCAATAGCTATTTCGCAAGTTTGAAACCGGCGACTTGGACGACTCACTTCTGGATCCCATTGTCGAAATCGTCAAGGCCCTCCAGGAGCGCCGTTACGTCGACGCAAACAACGGCTACCTACGTCTGAGTATTGGCAAGGCTGCGTGGCCCATTGGTGTAACCATGGTTGGTATCCACGAGAGAAGCGCCCGAGAGAAGCTGCATAATGGTGAAAAAGGTCATGTCATGGGTGACGAGGTGACGCGCAAGTTTTTGCAGAGCATCAAGCGCTGCCTGACTTTTGCGCAGGTCCGCTGGCCACCCGAGGATCTACGACAGCTCATGGGATAACTGAACAAATACGCAAATAAATTAAAGAAGATGAACAAAAGACTATTACTGAAGTGTGTCGGTAAAGGTTCATAAAATAATGTATTATGAAGAGGAAATATATATACCCTTGTGCTAAGCACATATTATTTCAAAGTCCTGTTGGAGCGAAGAGTAGCTTTTGTGAATATCATGACATCTTACTAAGTAATGACAATTTTGCTTGCTGAGAATGGATGTATATTTATGGCATTCAATGCCACGATTCATGATTTAGTATGCTTTATGAAAAGCGAGTACGTCTAGATTCGGAGCGTAGGATGCGTCATGTGCTGCATCATGTACGCGCAAAAGCATGGGTGAACAGACTGCTCTAAGTCTCTTGGTACCCAGCTCCTGCAGCCTCTACGCCCTCGACCATGGTCAAGGACCGTGGGTCGTCAAACCATACTTCTGCACCGGCCCCAGGTCCCTCCTTCTTACCGGGGACAACCTCGAGACCGGCAGATAGGATGGAAATACGGCGAAGTTGCTCTGTTGCCTCCTTTTCATATTTTGCCGCAGTTTCCAGAGCGGCTTCTTGCATCGCGGCGCGGGGGTCTGGCAGAACAGCGACAAGAAGCTACAAGAAGATTCGTTAGTATTGCAGACAATTTTCCCCTTGCTTTCAAATATTCGTACCTGATTTCTGGCATCAATCCGAGCGTTTAGGAATCCATTACGAATCATCTCCATGAGCTCATCCTGGAGCGACTGGCCTGGCAGACCAAACGCAGCTTCCAAACTTTGCAGCGTTATGCGAGAAAAGGCAGCAAAGTATTGCACAATACACTTTGTGCGGATGAGGTTAAACAGAGCATGTACATGTTTCTGCAGATAAATGTCCAAGAGGAAGTCGGATCGGTATGTTTCGAGAATGGAGAGGCAGTTGGAGTAGCGGCCGCTGACAAACAAACTCACGGCCTTGCGAATATGCGGCTCCTGTTCCAGAAATGTTCGGAATGATTGATTCTCGAGGACACGACGCTGGAGGCTGGCCCTGTCCATAGTAGCCAGGGCTGCTAGTCCACCATATACAGCAATGTCGTTGGGGCTCGCAACGTGGCTGTAGGCAGCTGCGGGCACGGAAAAGTCAGCCAGTAGCAGATGCTTTGCCGCATCAGAATAGCTGCCTACACTGAGGTAGGCGACGCCAGCCATGACGCGGCCAAGAGTATGATTCAGCTTTTCTTCCTCTGGCGACTGGCCACCGGTGATTTTGCCAACGTGGGTAAGAAGCATGTTCCAGTCTCGGCGGTGCAGCGATATGTTTGCCAATTGAATGACGCAGTCTGTTACGTGTTTTGTTGTGCCGACGTCCTGGCGCATTTTGGTGTATGCATCAGCTGCTTCGTTGAGCTTGCCAATCGCTTCAAAGTGGCGTCCCAGATCATCGTTGGCCATCTACACCGCCGCGCGTTAGTTGGCTCCTTGCAATTTCCCTTGCCTATCCCCATCTTGAAGTATGGTGGTGACGCACCCTTATGCTTTCCTTGATGAGGTTGTGTTTATAGCCCTTGAGTTCCGATTCCAGACGATGCGTCTCGGCCTTGTTGGACTTTTCTGTTGCGTCGATCCAGGCGTCGTCCTGCGTGGCTTCCGGCTCGTTGGGTGCTACCTTGCGGATGCAGTCCCACGCCTGCTTGTAATGTGATACATCGGTGCCATTCTTGGCCTCTGAGATGGCAGCTTTCAAGGCTTCGAGCCGCAGCGGGACGCAGCATTTGCCTATTAGCAGCAAACGGTCGAACCGTGTGCGACCTTGGAGAGCAACGAGATCAGCTGGGGGGCAACGCGCGAGAGCAGGCCGCCAGGGCCGGGAAGAATCCAATACACACCTGTGTAGTTTTGAATATAGAGATCGAGGTCGAACTTGGGAAGCTCTGCAGAACGAGACCCATTAGCATGGCCATGCAAGACACCTCTTCAGGGTTGGGGATAGCTTGGGTACCTGTGACTCGCACCGCCTCCAATGCGGCCGCCTGGGCTGGCACGTCCGCAGGGGTGCTTGAAGACGCCATGAGGAACTGGAAGTTATCAAGGTACCCCAGTTAATCCTGCATTCAGCTCTGACACGTGCGGTACCGGTTGTGTTTGGTGGATGAAGGATGTTCGGAGCTTGCTTGCGCTGGCATGCCGCTTAGCAGTCAATGGCGGGGTGCTGCCTGTTGCCTGGTGGAGCAATGAACCGTGGAGGGGCAGCGAGGCTTCTCCCCACCGCCCATGCAAGTGTGACAGGTATTAATTAGTTATAATTGATAGTATCCGAACGGATAGAACTATAAAAACGCCTCAACTGTAAAATATATTAAAAATTAATTACTCTGAAAACTATGGCTGGGTGTCTGAACGAGGGTGGCTTTGGATTGGGTAACAGATGCAACACCAATTCTAAAAACTGTCGACTATAACGTACGTTTAACTCGCCAATTGGGCAGCCAAGTATTAATAAAAAAAACTGGGACTTTTATCTTCAGACGTTTTTTGAGGGTAATACTCAGACGGAGTCATTTCCATTAGCGTATAGAGGTACTATGTCATGTCGACTATACTCTACGTTGAACTCATCAATTGGTCGGCCAGGTATTCTTATCCAAAATTGGGACTTTTATTCTCAAACGTCTTTCTGAGGGTAATACTCCAACGGAGTCATTTCCATTAGTGTACAGTGGTACTATGTAATAATTGGAACCCAGATTGACGAAATGTGACTGCTCATTGCAGCCCGCAGGATGCGGGTTCGACAGCATTCTACTTTCAGCACGCGGCGCTCATCCTGGCCGGCAACGGCTCACTTCGGAGTGTTCTCTTCTTGCCAAGCCAACTAGTTTGTTCATTAATGAACCTGCCAATTCTGTAAGTAAGCCGCCCATCTGGGGCTTGATGGGTCCCGATTGCGCCGCCGGGACCTCCGTTGATGCGTATATTGACCGCAAACCTAGCCTCGTTCAACTAAACTGATCGTAGGGCGCTTGGACCGGCATTTGTTCTTGCGGTATCCTTGAATACTGGGTACGCAGTGGTTGACCTAGTCTATCTATTCTTTGCAGTTGTGAATCGATGCAATCCCTCTAGCCCACCGAGTCAGTGGCTGACGCCAGGCTCTAGACTATTCTAGCTCGCCGCCGGTGCGAGACGAAAAAGACCTTGGCAAAAAGCCGGCAGTTTGTTGTTGCGTGTTGTTTTCCATCTGTGTTCTTGTCAAAAATTAAGAAGAAAAAACAACGACAACAACAACAACAACAACCACAGCTCCATAGACATGGATTCTGCAGAAAACCAGGATCAAGCAGGATACCTCATCCTTCGTGCTTACAGGCTGTGGAAATGGCCTCTCCTCCAATTGGCTCCCGGTTCCAGAGGTTAAGATTGAGTTGCAAACGAAACGGTACAATGGTACCTGAAAATAGAGTTTAAACCTACAAGGCAACTAAGACTATATGTCGCTCCGGTTCATGCTACGTGGCTACGCGCATGCAGGGGCAAGACATCGAGCTGCCTATTCGGTCGCTGTTGGATCTATGGCGGCCATCCAGCCACCAATGAGGTCGAGGATCCCATCCTAAGTCGCCGCGGCACCCCATAATAAGCTTACGGGAATGGCTTCGGCCAAGGCTTAACGTGTACTTCAGCAAGCCTTTGGATTGGTGTCTAGACCAGGGGTTCAAGCCTCCTTTCACGAGCACACTGAATTGGGGAAACTTAGCGTTCTCTTGTCAATTCAGCCGTTCGTGGGGGTGGCTGGCTCGAATCATGTTGCAACAATTGGTGCCGGACGGGAGTCCGACGCAGGTGAGACTCTGGTGGACTCTTGGAAACCTCATGCCAAGCCCGCTCGGATGCTTGACAGTGACCGAACATTGGAAATCAAACGTTGCGCTGCTATGACTAAATGGGATAGAGTGATGAGAATTGGATGGAGGCCTCGGTGAGGTTCAGCAAGGGAAGACTGGCTCTCGGAGAGAGTGTAAGTGACGGAAAAAAAAGTATAAAAGGTGCTCTCAGCTCTCCCAAGTTTGAGAATATAACCTCTACAGAACAGACAACCACACACTTACACCACATCAAAGCATCTTCATCCTTCTCCAATCTCCAATTCACTTAGCATCAAACAAAATGCGCTTCACTGCCATCACCGCCCTTGCTCTGGCAGCCACTGCCTTTGCTGCTCCCGCCGCTGAGGCTCCCTCCGCAGACACCATCACCATCGAGATTGATGGTGTTGAGGAGGTCATCACCGCTGGCATCGCCAAGCGTGCCTCTGGATCCAACCAGAACGGCTCCATCTACGCCTTTGGCAACGCCGCACAGTGCAGCCGCACCCTCCGTGACTTTGGTGCCTGCGGCATCAGCACCTACTTCAAGAACGTCAACCAGGGTGCCACTATGGTCGCCATGCCCTCTGGCGTCTTTGACCGCTACGGCGCTGCGCAGCACAACAAGCTCTGCGGCAAGACCATCACCATGACGCGCAATGGTGTCAGCCGCACTGCCATTGTTGCTGATCGCAACTTGAGCGTCGACAACTCCATTGACATGTGCCTCGACCTCTGGAAGGCCTTTGGCGGCCGCGACGGTGACGGCTCCCTCATCCGCGGTTTCTCCTGGAACGTCCCCGGTGTTTAAGCATTATGCACAAAGCAAATTTTTTTTTGACGTGTCACGACCTTGAATGGTATATAGTGAACGGCTCGGTTGACCTGATGGTCACTGGTACTGGGTCTTGTTTATTCGGTATAAGTGGTCAAATGGTCTTTCCAGTGCCGCGGTCCGTGACACAATAGTAACATATGATGAGAAATAACATTCCTGTATATAGTTTATTCACTCATAAAAAAACCAGTATATATCTTCAATACAAGATTACATAGCATTAAATTGGTTTCTGAACAATTGAAGTGCATTGTGGCGTCTCTATACCTTTCTTTAGCATCTGCCCCCTGCCTCGTCCGCTTTGCATTGGGCAAATGTAGGTCATTCACAAGACCATTAATATCTATATAGACTTGAATATACATTAAAGACATATACATATATAGTTGAGTAGTTGTATGCCGGAACCTATGGTAACTACTGAAGTAGCTTGAGCGATGGATGGAGGAACGCGTCAGTGGAAAGATAAAAGTGATGGTCTTTCAGGCTTCGAATTAAGGAAAGACTTGCAACATAATAAATACGTTTACAAGCAATGCGAGTTTGATCTTGGAATGTTTACTCCATCTTTTTGCATTGATCTGTCCCAGTCCATGCACGGCAATCTTCGTGATACACTGGATATCTCAAACCTGCAGACCGGTACAGCAGCCAAATGATTTAGATTTATCTAATATTACAGCAACTGTATAATGAAGATACCACGAGAACATGGCGAAGACAAAATGGGGATTTTCAAGTTGGAGCGCAGTATCGGCTTCCGGACTTACACCAAAACACCAAAACACCAATGCCGTTGCGGCTCTGAACAGCTCCCAACAGCACATTTTTAGCGCCAAGAAACCAGCGGATGAAGGCATTTCAATCAATTTTGCCTTTATTCCCGGGTATTCATTCAATCTTGTGGTCAATCCTCAATACTAGAGAGTTCTCGTTAAGTGAAGCATTCCAGTGGCCTTTTATAAGACTGAGGTCACCGAGCGATGTCCTGTTGCGGTGAGCTTTGCTGGCCAGGTAAATTAACGCCAATTCAACTTAAGCAGGTTAATGCAGGTCATTGCTACTTTACGAGGAATAGTCTTCATGAAACATTTTTATTCCATGTCAAAGCTGGAAACTTTCCATTTTGTCGCTGGCGCCATACATCTGTGGAACGATTTCCCTGTTCCACGATACCAACTAGCAAAGATTGGCATTAACGCTATAGCGAGCATAGATCAGGGAAATAACTACTGCATATAAACGCAGTTTGAGTACCGTATACATGTTACAGTCTGTTGCATTGCTCCCGGGTAACTGCTAGCCACATAGCTGCCAAAGACTTGGACATCAACTTTGCCCTTATAGAGAGAACAACCGTACACTCAACCATGTAGATACAAGAAAAAGATCAGTCTTGTTGTTTGCAACTGTGTTACGTTGCCATTCTTGCTCCGAATCACTGTCTCAGAGACGTCGTGGCATCATTGCCGATCAGTTGCCGAAGCGGCACCGGCACCAGCCCAACCAACGGCGAAATTGGAGGAATAGCAAAACAAGTAAAAAGAAAACATGTAATGCACATGCGAAAGCTACTTAATAGGCGTTTAGATGTATATATTGTTCAAAAGAGCAACATTTCTCTATCTGTCGAATTCTGTATTACGGAGTTGTAGCTAGATTACCACGGCCAACAAGCCAGAGGAGGCGTTTCCATCCAAGAGATGGCGCGAGCAATGTAGATCAGACGAGACTAACCAGTTAATGCAAAGTCAAGCAGTACCTTGTCGATACTGGCAATACATGCAAAACCTTTCGGGACCAGTACAAGGGAGACCACAACTGCTATGGACCTGCCCACCATGCCTGAAAACTGCGGCATCACGCATGACCAATACCTCCACAGACAAATGTCTTTCCAGAAGCCGCGGTGATATCGAAACTGCAAGCCGCTGCGAGAGCCGCAAGCTGGCTCGTTTAAAAGCCGACACCTTATCTTTTGTGCTTAAATTTAAACCTGGTAGCCGTGTATCAAATCATTGGACAGAACCAGGGACGCGCGAATATCGCCCATAAAGTCTCGGTAATAAACCGGCGGTCGGCAAACTACTTTTCCCCCCTTCTTCTTTGTGCAAGAGGAGCGGGAGCCTGAATGATCGGATCAAAGTAAAATGCAGATGATGTCAAAGGCGCCACAGGGGGGTCTACTCATGCACATTGTGTATTACATGGGAACGAACCGCTTCAACGGCACCGAGCATGGGCCAACAAATCCGCAAAGGGTGCGAACTGCGCAGAACAAACATGCCAGCAAAAAGCGCCACATGTGCCACCTTGGGTCGGACACAGGAAGCCAAGGCTACAGGGCTGGCGAGGACGAGATGATGAAAATTGGTAATTCCATGGGTATCCCAATTTGCTCACCGACAAGGACGAGGAGTACGTTTGTCTTTCGATTCAAGACATGCCATTCTGTGAATGCTGGTGCGATTTTGTGTCGACATAATGTGTAGTAATGGCGTGTCAATGGGCGGATGTAAGCGGGAAATAAGACAATGCCCAACTGTGGACGCACAGGTATCTACTTGACACACAAGGAGTAAATTAGAACACGAATAGAAGAAACAAAAAACTCAATATTAATCTTAGTCAAATTCAAGGAGGCTTTATCGGATGTCTGGGGCAGCACGAATTACGAATGCTGCATGACTAGCACCTTGGCAAAAACGGGGAGAACAGCCCAGCGGCTCTCGCAATTTGAGGTACCTATCAATAACCCTGCAATGAGCCTTTGCATTTTATGTTATCATTATTTTCCTTTGTTCTGCTCCATATCTTGGGCTGAAATTGAAAGTGCTCTGTAAAAATTCGGACCGGGATGTGGAGTGTAGCAGGCAAGGATGCATGGGCTAGGCCTGCAGCAACGGACTACTCCTCGTAGCTTCCCCGATTGTTCGCCGCCCTTCCTTTCAAGTACCTAGTAACTAGATGCCGAGACGAACCGAGAAGGGGCTATTACTCGACAAATTACTGGGATATCTGTGGGGAGTTTGATATATCTCTACTCCTGTATGATGGCTGACCGAGAAATTGGCCATTTTAGCAAACATTTTCAAAAAGGCTGAAACTACGGAGTGACACAAAAAAAGACGCCAAGTTGTTAGTGCCATTCGCGATTGATCAAGGGTCTGACTCCAACGTAAAATGGCTGCTCTGGAGGTGGAAGACCAACGTCAATAGGGAGAAATGGAGGCGTTGGGAAAAGGTAATTCTTCAAGTTCACCATCCATAGATATAGATATGGCAGGAATACCGAGAAACATTTCGATTTTCGCCGCGGAAGCCGTTCTTCGCACGTCTACGTCATATGCACTCGCCGAGAGGACCACGGACCGGGGCAAGGGGACATTTTGCTCAGCAGCCGCAAAAAAGCTTATTTGTCGAGCTCCATCAGTCTTTTCGGACTCGCTTGGCGTGGCGGCGTGGGAACTCGCAAAAACCCACGTTTTTTTACGCGGAAATGACTCGCTGGAAAGTTCCGCAGACCTCAAGCCACGGGTGTAAACCGGAACGAAATCGTTGCAAGTTATCTGACACGAGGGCCTAATTTACCATCCGGTCTCTTTTATTCCGACTAGCAAACTGGGCACGGCTCAAATCAAATATGCGTTCTAGTCGATGTGCCCGGGCGGCTACTTGGAGTCATTTTCACTGAAAGCTGAGGCCTTTTTGGCAGCGTGACTGGATTCGGCAATTAAAGTTGCCTGGTACCCTTCTCGTTCAAATGGCCCGGGGACATGTAATCGTCGCAACGGCCTAGTATTATTAGCCGGCTCGCTACCGACTCGGCCATTATTATGCACAATTTAGTCGTTGTGGCGTTTTGGAAGCAAGGGATATAGCGCGGGAAGTGGGTTTGTTTCCCACACACAGAAGGGGAAAAAGAGGATTATTAGTGTTTTTTAGTTATTCCAATGGGGGAAGAGGCACAAAACATGCATGCTCAGAACGGAGAATAACTAGGTTCTAGAGGAGAGGCAAGCATACCCAAAAAAGAAAAAGAGTGACGCAAGCCCCTCCCCTCTCCCAGCGTGTAGTTTGAATACCGAAGTGCAACTAACTAGGTGACTAGGTTTAAATTCCGAGCCGATCTAGTGACGACGACTTTGTGTTGTGTGCTTGGCTTTGCTCTCCCCTTTATCTTGTTTTATCTGGCCTTTTCTTTTTCTGGCTCTCGGAGTACGGCAACACGGCATCTTTTGGCCAAGACTGACTAGTAAGAGAAGAGCAGGAGGAAAAACCGGCACCGTCAGCCGAATTGAGGGGGGCAGAGGTTGGTGAAAATGACACCAAAATCTGCGAGAACCCCTGGTATGAGTGTGGCGGAGCAGCCAGCTGTGGTGACACTAACGTTAGTAGCTAGCTTTTTTCCCGCAGAGCAGAGGAACGATGCGTCGAATACTGGTAGAGCTGGATGCACTTGTCATGCCGTTAATGCATAGAGTAGGTCTGGAGTAACTGCTGTAATCGGGGAGAGTAGCGTTGCAGGTGTGGGAGGATGCAGTCGAATTGATCATAAACATATACTGGGTACGTACATTGACATTCATTGTCAGGCTTACATAGGTGTGCCTGTGGACAGCTATTATGACAATCGACGATGTGTCAACCCAACATAGATTGTCGATGATGGATTGCTTGGCGTCCGTAGATGGCCGGCACGCGCCACGGACTGGCCTTGCCGCTTTTATTGTTAGTTGGCTTACGGAGTATATATTTGTTGGTCAGCTACGGAGTCGCTCCTTTATTAAACCACTGATTCGCGGAGCATCCTTGAGGAACTGCTGGAGTTGGAGTTGAGCGATGAGAGACAAGTACGATGGCCGAAACCCCGTCGCTGTATACTAATAAACCAGCATGCATCACTGGAATTTTTTTTTTGGTGCAAGTGAGAGCCTGGATTGGGTCACCAAGTACAATGCCAACACGGACAGGTTTACCGAGATTGTGTTGTGTTGTGTTGTATGTGCCCAGTATCTATGCATGTCTGCAGTTAGCTCTCGGCCACCTACAGAACAAGTTAACCATATTTGCATGGTAGGAGGCTCCTACTGGTGCCCGAGCAAACCCCCTGTTCCTCTCCACCCCGCCCCTGTACGGAGACCTGAAGCGATCGAGAAACAGGAAGGACGACGAGCGAGACAAGCAATGAGGCGAGGGCACTAGGCTTGGTGTGGTCCCCCTCCGGTCCACTGTTGAGCCGCCCGAACCGTCTTCCTGATTCTTTCTGGAGCTGGTGGCGTCGAGGTAGGTTTGTTCGGCCGCCTCGCCGGTCCAGCTCGTCGTTGTCTTCCCCAAAGGATATGATGCCAAGCCACGCGATGAGTGTTGCCCGTTTTGAAACTGAAACATGAGCAAGGGAAAGAGTAAGATTATCAAGGAAAAAAGAAAACACCATCCGATGGCGAATTTCTGTCAACAATATGGCTTTGGTAAGTAATCATTGATAGTGCTGGGTGGTCGTCACCCGATTCCGGTCAACGACTCAGAGCACAAATACGTCCTGTACTTTACCATGAGGCAATTGTTTCAAGTGTACCCTGATTCGCAAAGTAAAGGGAACTGACTGGCACAGAGTAAAGAGGCACCGGCAGGTTTACATGCATGTGCAGCATGACATCTATTTCCATCCATACGCGCATGCATATGGTGGAGTTTACAGCAGTGAGAAACGACGGGCAACAGGCAAACAAGCATACATGTATGTACATACATTGGCACTGCGGCCAGCTTTTATGCTTGGTACCTAAATTAAACTCATCCTTTATAGTCGACACTTCCCCTCTCTCCACCCCTGGCGCGGCCGCACTGTCAGCCAGACCTTTTCAGCCAGGGTTGCTTGTACCTCGTGTCAGAGCCAATGATGGTTCAGGGTTGTTCTGGAATGGTGCGTAATCCACGGAGAAGCTGATCTCGGGCACTAATGATAGCACGGTAGGGGTGCATGGGTGCGGTGAATTTGGCGGTTCCGATCAACACTGTCAGACCGCCTCACACAGGTCCTTTGCTGCACTGTTATATATATAAATCTGTTGGTTTAACACGTCAAAGCCTGGCTTGATGGTTTAGCACCCAGTCAAAGTCCATGCCTTGAGCCGACAAGCAGTATCCCGAAGAGGTTATCGGCTAGTGGGCAGCGGCCAACGGCCCCAGTTACGACGCTTGCCCAAGCCGGCGATGGAGCCCGCCGACCAACCAACCAACCAAACAGATGGCCAATTGGCAAGGATGCTAGAAATACGCTCCGACCAGGAGTAAGTAATCAGAGAAAAGTGAGAGAAGTATGAAGACGATGGAGAGAACAGCGAGGCTGACGGGATCCGCGTCGGACAGGAGTCGCCCGCTCTGTGCGGAGTAGTGCCGGCCATGGAAAGAATGTTGATATTGAATTGGGAGGAGATGCGGCTGCGAATTATCTCCCACTTTTTCTCTTCTTCAATATTATATACTGTAAATCCGGCTGCTGATGATGCAGGAATCTGGCTTGGTCTGGCCAAGCGGGAAACGGTTTGTTACCTGGTATACATACGTGCGAAGGAGGACGGAGGTACTGGTACCTGTATGGTTGGACACGGGTCTCTTAGTGTGCAGGCTCGCCTATTGGAGCGCTACGTTGGCAGGCAAGTTGGCAACAGTGGTTCGATTTAGTGAGAAACAGGGTGACACTGGCAGCTGGTTAGTGGCAGTTAGTGTCAACTGGTCAGTGAGCAGCCAGGTAACCACAAGCCCATTTGGACGTACCGGTACTTGGCTGCACGCCTCGTCCGACTCCCGACGCCGACCGCCATCGCTGAGTACCTTGTCAATAGTCAATTATTACTCCGTACTTGCAGGTAACTTGGCGTTGGCAGGTGAAGCTGGCTTCTCATTGGACCCTGACGGGTTATTGCAGCTCTGTGCGGCGTACGTTTCCGGGGTTGCTGGCCGCGCACCCTCTGCTACCAGTAACCTTACTCTTACTACAGTAACCTTAGTTTTGCTGGCTGTCCTCTCCTCCGCTGCTATGCATTTCCTACGCTGCACGTCGGCAATGCCATATCACGTCTCGCTACGTTTTTCCAGTTATCAGTAGTCGCCAATACTCTTCTACCTGTCCCACTCCATGGCTGGCGCTCTTTGGTTGGGTTATTAGCCGTACCACTCGTCTTGAACCTGGACTGCTTGTCACCAAGGCACCTAATATCTGTAGCTTTTTTACAGGGAATAACCGCTGTAACGCCTGGCTAGTCAGGCCATGAAAATAACGCCACGACAGCCCACATCCCCCAGTCCACAGCGGCCTTTCCCCCCTCCCGCAGTGCATGTTCACCAAGACACCAGCGACTGCAACCACCAACGGACTCTTGGTAGGCCCCCCGCTGCAGCCACCACCTGCAACTGCAACTGTGCCAAAGTGCCCTCCAGCTCAGTGAGACAAAAAGTCTCGCTCGCTACTCGCTCTTCCACCAAGTCCTCTCAACGCTCTTTTCCATCGACCTGAGCCTCTGCTTCACCATCCCCCGAATCGATACGATCTCGCGCAAAAGGATTGCCCCCTCTCTGGCCCTACCGCCCTCACCTCTGATGGCAACTTGCGATCGCCCTCTTCTGGTGTAATTGGGAGAGGCGACGCAGCCCGTTTGGCTTCGTCAATTCCTGGTCATCAAACCGCCTCCCACCAACCAGCCAACCAGCCAACCGACCGTCTCCCGCGAGTACGACGACATCTTGTTGACTGCCTGCCCGCCCACTCTCCATTCATTCTCGAATCGATACAATTTATTTGCTACGTCTGCGAACCCAGAAGCCCCTTCGGTCTCGCCCGTTACCCAACGTTGAACCCTATTTTTTTGCGCCAGCGATACCCCCCCTCTCGTCCGCACCGTTAAGATTTATGTTTATTACGAGGCTTATTTAGTCGACGAGGAGGAGACGGACGATTGGAGATTACTTTGCTGCACGTTGCAATCCTGCTTCGTCTGCGCTTCTCCAAAACCATCTTCATCCAGCTTTCCCCCATACGTATTTCGCTCCATCATCGTTTCGTCCTCCCGCTAGCCGGATTCTGGCTTCCGCGCCACCAACCGCCGACTCACCATGTCCGACGACGAGACGGCCACGCTGTCCGTCACAGACTGGCCCATCCAGGATGCACCCTCCCCAACCGACAGCATAAAATCCGACCTCGACATTGATGACCGCACTGCTGCTGGTGATGTCCCCTCTCAGCCCATCCAGAAGCGCCGGCGAGTCACCAGAGCCTGCGACGAGTGTCGGCGAAAGAAGATCAAGTGTGACGGCAAGCAGCCTTGTACGCACTGCTCCGTCTACAGCTATGGTAAGCTTGCCATCTAAACGACGTTGGACGTCCAATAATCCGCCACAAGTCTGCTCACATCTTCTCATTAGATTGTACATATGATAAGCCTTCCAATCGAAGGCGCAATCCAGCACCGCAATATATCGAGGCTCTGGAGGGTCGTTTACATCGTGCCGAGACGCTCCTGCGCAAGTTTGTGCCTGAAATTGATCTCGCCGACCCAAACATGGACCCCACCGTCCAGGCTGAATTCCAGAATCGCGAACAGTCTCGAATACAGGCCGCCAGCAAAATGCAAGGCGCATCTGCTCCCCAACCTGCCGTTCCCGATACCCAGCTCATCTCCATGGTCGACTCCCTTGGCCAGCTCGACATTGACGACCGCGGTGACTGGGAATTTCATGGAAACTCGTCAGGCGTCGTCTTTCTCAAGAAGATGAAGGAGCACCTTCGCGGCCTGCTTGGCTCTTCAAACACCGTCCCATTTCTCCCTCGGCCTGACCAACTCTCATCCATCCTCAACCCCGAATCCTCCTCCATCCACGCCAACTCTCCTCTTTCTACAATGTCAACATATCCCGAATTGCCGCCCAAAGATGTCGCTCGAAGATTATGTTTCTACTCCCTCACCTGCGCGACCTGTCTAGCGCGCATTGTCCATGTACCGACCTTTAACAGCCAATTTGAGCGAATATATGAAATTCCACTGGACAATCTCGGCCCCGAGGATACTCAGTTCCTGGGTCTCTTATTTGCCATCCTGGCTCTTGGCTGCATGTATCACAGCTTTGATACCGCGGCGGCCGAAGGTACAAGCTACAAAGCTGCCGTGGAAGAAGGGTAAGCGCATCAAGCACATGAGGTGACTCAAATATCAGCCTTGAAAACTAACAAATCTCTTATAGAACGAAATATTTCAAGACGGCCAAGGCCCTCATCAAGGACATAGGCGACTGCCGCACGTTGACGTCCATCCAAGCGCTTCTATTCATGACGCTCTTTCTCCAAGCCACAGCGAGTCTCAGCACCTGCTACACATACATCGGCATCGCCCTTCGGTCATCTCTGCGCATGGGTCTGCATCGCCACCTGCAACATACACGATTAAATCCAATAGAAGATCAACTGCGGAAACGAATATTTTACGTCGTGCGCCAAATGGACATTTATGTGTCCACCATGCTTGGTCTCCCGCTCATGCTTCACAACGACGACATTGATCAACCATTCCCCACCGAGGTTGATGACGACTACGTGACGAACCAAGGCGTGGTGAGACCACCGCCAGGATCATCTTCCTTCTTTGAGGCCTTCAATGCGCATACAAGACTGATGGATGTCTTGGCCAAAATCTCCAAGCTTGTGTATCCAACCAAGATGCCAGGCAATGTCAAGATAGAATGGGCTACAGCGGGCAACCCCGTAAGCTACTCCAAAATTAAAGCCATCGAAGCCGACCTGCAGGGATGGTTCGAACGCTTGCCAGAGGCATGGCGTCCGAGTCCGGAAGGGCCGATTGAAGTGGTTAGGTATGTTTCTGTCGCCACTTGTTGATTGACAGCCGTTGCAGTCTGTGCTTGCTGACCACTAACACAATGGACTACAGAGTTCGACATTTATTACGATTTTCATATGCTCATGTGCAGCTCTTTTTATACCGACCATTTTTACATTACATGTCACCGCGCCTTTGTCAAGGTATTAAAGTCGATGACCTCTCCTACGCCTGTGCTGCCGCCGCCATCAGTGTATCACGGAACGTTGTCCATATAGGCCAGGAGATCCGAAAACAGCGTGTCCTCAGCGGCCCGTATTGGTTCATGCTCTACACGGAATATTTTGCTGTCTTGTCACTCGTCTTTTTCATTCTGGAAAATCCTGGGAAACCTGGAACAGCCGAAGTGCTGGCAGATGCTCGCGCTGGGCGACAGATGATTGCTGATGTGGCCGAAAAGAGCATGGCTGCGGATATACTCACAAAATCCCTGAATGTAAGGAAAACATGTACTGCATACCAACCATGCCCACCGTTTTGCTAACCCATTTTGGTACAGGCCGTCTTTGAGCAGCTGCCTGAAGCTCTGGAACAGGCACGTGGTAGAGCGATTGCTTCAGCCAAGAGGTCTACCAACAAGCAGAGCGGCATGATTGCCGGACATCCTGGAATGAGCCATGTCATGTCACCACAGCGATCCGAGGATCTCATGCGCACGCATAGCGGCCATATGTCGACCAGTGGATTCTCGATGGACAGCATGGCACCCTCGGAGCAGAGTTTCCACGAAAACGGATTTGCTGGCAATGGGATGCACGACATGCTGTCACTGGACATGTCGTCACGCGCCACTCCCGATTCGACGAGCACTGCTGCGAGCTCAAGTCGCATGGCGTTTATGCCACATGCAGTCGCCACCCAAAGCGCACCGAACCCCGTACACAAGCTGGATACTCTCATGTTCCCATCGGATGATCCGTTCGCCTACCCCAACCAGCCCATGATGGAGCTTGGCTACCAAGCGCCCAAGGACGGCACGGCAGTGACGATGGCACAGGACCCAAACTTTTTCTTCCCAGGAACGCTGGAGGAAATGGGCAACGCATTTGTGAACCAGCCACCACCGTATCTCAACCAAAATGGTCGCCAGAGCATGGGCGCCATGGGTGGCATGGGAGGCATGTACGATGGGAACGCCATGATGGGGATACAACATGCACAGACGGCACAAGCACTGGCGCAGGCACAAGTACGACAGCAGCAGGCCCGAGCCCAGGCACAGGCGCATGCGCAAGCGCGACAGCAACAGCAGCAACAACAAGCCGCGCAGCAGGCGCAACAGCAACAAGAGCAACAACAGCAGCGCTCCCGTGGGTTTGGGTTCTTCCACAGGCGCGTACGCCAAGACAGACAGCAGGAGAGGCAAATCGACCAAATGTTTACAGAACACGGTATGCAGGCAGACTTTGGCAGCTTTTTCGGTTCGGGCAGAGGAGGATTTCAGGGCATGTAAAAAGGGAGGGGTGTTTTGTTCCTTTGATAGAATACCCCTGTTGTTTTTTTTGTTTCTTTTTGGGTTTCAAATATCTTGTTTCGTTTTTCATGTTTTTGCATTGTCGTTGGATTTTTTTACATTCTTTTTTTTTTTTATCATGGGAGTAAAAATATCCTTTCTCTTTGGAGTTTTCATGTATGCGATTATTATGGGGTATCGGTGTTGATATATACCACTTCCGATGCAAAATACTTTTTTTTTTGCATCTCATATTTATATATACTGTTTCTTCAATCCATGAGATATGTTGTACCTAGGCTCTATATACTACGTTGTAAGAAGTAAACTGTTGACAGCAATGTGGTTGGCCTTGGTAGTCAGTAGGTTGGGCAAGAAGATGAGTGAATCGATGGGAACAATCCTTGAACAGCCGAAACCCGCCGCAGTATTGAGTCATGGAAGTAGCAAGGGTGCCCCTCTAAATCTATTATTCCTTTATCGAAACCCATTTGTCCGTGTCTTGCATATTCCACGGTAAGCGTACCCTGATAACTCTGGATGAACTTACATTTGGGGCTAGATTGTACCCGCTCCAAATCAGCGTTGCCTACCCCATGCGGCGCCCGACAAACAGCCTTGTAATTATTATGTAAAAAATAAGGTAAAAAGAATTCCAAACCTTGGCTGATTTCTCTCCGAAATCCTTTGGTTGCTCACGTGCTCCAGCTGCACTCCCATCTGTCTCTATAGTTCCAGCTCTTCCAGCTCTCTGGGTACAGCGGGGCTCTGGTTACACCTTTCCCCGCAGCGTCATACTTGGCACGTACTAAATAGTCCCCAAGGCCGCTTTGTCCTTTACCACATTTCTAGCATCCCCAGCTTTCGTGAAATTGGCCAGCAGTTAAATTCATGTCTTTATTCCGACATGACCACTGACGAATTTGACTTTGATATTATCCTCGAGGATGAGTTTGATGCCATGTACGTTGTGCTGTCCTCATCCTTTGTAGCTATGACGACATTCTCCTGCAGCTGAAAACTGACATTTTGTTGAGCAACAGCTCTCTGAGCAAGAAGCGGTCCATTGATGAGATTTTGAGCGGCAAATACCCTGGTGTGTATAAGTTTACTCACTGTTGCCCAAGACTCAATTGGCAAGACATATGCATTCTAACTTGGCAAACATAGCCAAGAATCATGCGCGTAAAGTCGCCCACGAGCTAGGCGTCGACAATGGCGTCATCTACCTCATTGGTGAGCCTGAGCGTCGCTTCACAGACTCTGATCAGGGTCCCAAGTTTCGCCAGCGCAGATAGTATGTCCATACAAGCCCCCCTCCATTTGCCCATCCACCTTTGAATGAATGCACGGGGTTCCGTCATTGTCTGACAAACTTGACGTAAAACAGCTTCTACTACCTCTCTGGCGTCGACTACGCCGGTTGCACCGTCACCTACGACATTGCCCTCGACACTCTGATTCTATGGATCCCCTACACCGAGCCCAAGAAGAGCCATTGGTTCGGCTCGACCCCGTCCGCCGCCCAGGCCGCCCGCCTCTACGACGCCGACCAGGTGCACTACACCAGCGACCTCGCCAACTACATGACCGCCCTTCCCGCGTCGACAAAGACCATCTACGCCCTCCACCCCGAGCAGCGACCCCCGGAGCTGGTCCTCCACCAGTCCTTCCGCGCGCGCTCCTCCGATGGGCCAGCCATTGACACCGCGGCCCTCAAGCCGGCCATGAACCGCGCGCGCGAGGTCAAGGACGAGTACGAAATTGCCCTCATCCGCCGCGCCAACGACATCTCCAGCGCCGCCCACCGCGCCGTCGCCAGGGCCATCCGGCGCATGACCAACGAGGCCCAGCTGCAGGCCGTCTTCGAGGCCGTGTGCACCTCGCGCGACGCCCACAACCAGGCGTACCCCGTCATCGCCGGCGCCGGCGCCAACGGCGCGACGCTGCACTACGGCGCCAACAACGCGCCGCTCCGGGACCGCGCGACGATTGTGCTGGACGCCGGGTGCGAGTACCGCTGCTACGCGAGCGACGTTACCCGCACGCTGCCCGTCGGCGCCGGCGGCGTGCTGTCCCCGCGGGCGGCCGCGATTGGGGCGGTCGTGGCGCGGATGCAGGACGAGTGCATCGCGCGCATGAGGCCGGGCGCGTACTTTTACCAGATCCACGCGCACGCGGGCCACGTGGCCGTGGATGGGCTGCTGCGGCTGGGGATCCTGCGCGGCACGCGCGAGGAGATCCTGGCGGCGGGCACGGTGGCGGCCTTTTTCACGCACGGGCTGGGACACCACGTCGGGCTGGAGGTGCACGATGTCGTGGGCGACTTGCCGCTCATGCTCACCACCACCACTACCGGTGGTATGGTTGGTCCTGGAAACCGCCGTGGCAAGCGTGCCATGATGACGCCCGATGCCATGGCCGCTCTGCACAAGAATAGCACAGCAGCAGCAGCAGCAGCAGCAGAGAAGAAGCACGGCGCCCTCCGCCCGGGTATGATTCTCACCGTCGAGCCTGGCCTGTACTTTAACCGCGCGTACCTGGAGGGGTATTTCCGCGAGGACCCCGTGCACGCGCGCCTCATTGAGTGGGATGTCGTGGAGCGGTACTACCCCGTGGGCGGGAGCCGCACCGAGGACTGCATCCTGGTGACCGAAGAAGGGCACGAGAACCTGACGACGGCGCCCAAGGGCCAGGAGCTGCTTGATGTAATCAATGGGCGGGCTTAAAGCACCTTTACAAATACTAATGTTTTGCGGAGCTGGTGTCTTTTCTTTTCGCAGTTTTGCAATTTTGGTTTGATGTCGCATAATGACATTGTATTAGTAGCCAGTACTCTTGAATACCCAAAGTTATTCAATCAGTTTTGCGTTTTATATTGATACTTGGTTTTTTGTTGTTGAATTTTGGAAAAAAAAAATATACACTGGGGGGTTCCAATATATATACCACGCCCTCTCTCCCCCTTCTTCCCAATCTCCCACTTTGTCGTCATTGCATAATCAAGAACCTTTGCTCGACGTTACTTTCTGCCCAAGAAAAAGAAATATGCACAAGTACATGAAAACAATTTGATGCTTTCCCCAGTTATAATATAAAAGAAACAGTCGTCGCTAAAAATAACAAGTCGACTCAAAAACAGACAATGGCGCTGCGCTTCTCTCTCCACACCACACCAAACTTTCCCCTACACCAAACTTTTTACCAATCTATAGTCATGAAACCTCATCTCCTTTCATATTCCCATTCTTTTGCAAATTTACAAATACTTCTTGGGCGAGGCCATCTTGCGACGCTTGTACAAAAAGTATAAGCCAGCGAGCAGGACCTGCGTGCCGACCACCACAAAGATGAGCTTGCCGTGGCCGGGTATGTGGTCGACGAGGCGCTCAGACAGCAGGCGGTGGTGGTCCGTCAGCGCACCCTGAAACGTGCGCTCGTGGGTGCTGATGCGGCGGTCGAGCTGGTCGCGCATCCGGGAGACCTCGCTCTGGAGATCCGCTACGCTGCGCTGGAGCCCGTCGAGGGCGTCGAGCTTGTCGAGGCGGCGCATGTCGGTGCGGAGGTTGTGCACCATCTCCTGCACCTCCTTGTGGCGCTGCTCGTCGACGTCGTGGTGCGCCGACACGGAGCGGTAGACGGCGGCGAGCTGGTGGTACGTCGACTGCAAGCGGTTGTGCAGGTCGGCAAACTGGCGGTTGGACGTGGTAAAGATGTCGGCGCTCTCGTCGGGGATGATTTTCTTGAAAACGTCGTCGGGGTTCTCTTGGGTTCCCAGGTTTTGCTGCTGCTGCTGCTGCTGCTGCTGCTGCTGGTGGTTGCCGTGGCTGTCGTGATGTTGCTGTTGTTGCTGGTTCTGCTCGTGGCGAGCATCCAACGCCTCGCTCATGACGACAAGCTTAAACACTTCAAACGAGTCGGGGTTCTCCGGGGTCGCGGCCGTGATACCAAACGTGTACCCCTTTGGAATGGCAATCTTGTTGCTCTCAAAACACTTTTGCCCGTCGACGTCGACCTTGAAGTTGCCGCCCGTGTGCTGAATCTTGATCTGCGAGGGGCGGCCGAGGTTGCGGTAGGCAATCTGGCAGTGCCCGAAAGCGAGGCTATCAATGTTGGTCTGGTGGGCAAAGTCCTTGGTGCCGTCGTTGAGAAAGCCGCGAAGCATGCCGCCCGAGCCCCCGTACTGGTCCACAACGAGCACCAGGCCCTCGAACCGGCCGACGGTATAGACGCTGTTCTCCCTGATGGTGTTGCGGCCGTCCTTGGCCAGCCAGATGTTGAGGTTGCCGCCTGCACGCTCAGGTCCGTTAGCTCGGAAATCGAGGTCGGCGACCCATTCGGAGCGCTCGAGGGAGCGCTCGCCCCAGATTGAGGCGCGCTGGTTGCCATAGCCCATGGGAGTCAGGACAACCTTGTTGGAGAGGACATCGGGCCTGTTGGGCTGGCCATTGACGTGGTAGTTTGGGATTGTGCCCGGGGATTCGTCATGGCTAAGTCTAAGCACCATGTGTGATTAGCATTTTTCTCTGTATCAAGATGGGAATGGAAATTGGAAAACTGGCAGATTTGCCACCATTGAGGAATAATACGAAAAGAAACTCTGACAAAACTCACTTTGAGGTGGCGCCGAAGCTGACCTCGTTGATCAGATAGTTTGCCTGGCCGAGCCCAGCAGCCAGGGCCGCCAGGGCCAATGAAGAGATTCGCATGCTTGATAAATGCTGTTGTGAAAATGGAATGGCCAGTGACGAAGCAAACTATTCGATGCTGAGTCCTGCAGAGCTGGGGTGGTCAATTCGCAGAACCAATGGACAATGCCGATCGTTGGAGATGAAGATTTGCTGGTGAGTGTCACTGGAGGTAGGCGAGAGGACACTTTGCAGGCACTGCTACTAATGACAGGGGGCCAGTGCAGATACAGCGGGGGAACTAATACCAGGACTCGCCAGCAACTGTCATACAAATGTGCTTATAATGAATTGGAAGAAAAAAGTGAATTTCAATGATTATTCAACGCCAGTACTATTTATTATTCATTTTATTTTTCAAGAAATAGTACCCTGATATTTAAAAGAAAAATGTCTCCCTGAGACACGCCACCAGCTTGGTTCGGTAAGATAACGCGCGAGCTGCGCTAATCGATAAGCCAGACTGTGGAGCGCAAGCTTCATCTCGCAACTTCATCTCACGGTTGAGAGTCCGGTGGTGTTTGGCGCATCCTTGATTCTTGACCTTGTCCATTGTCAAGCTTCAGGCAAAATCTGGGCTCTGCTTTGTCTACGCTCAATGGTCTTGACCATGCCACGCGGCCGCCTACAATAATTTCACCATTCGTTATATTCCCTTCTTGGTCTCCGTACACCATGGCAGACACGACGTACCCAACCATCACGCAGTGCGCATTGGTTGCTGCCGCTTTCAAGATTCTCCTGTTTCCTGCCTAGTACGTCTTCCTGTCTGCGCTGGAGCATGGCTGTGTGCATATTTGAAGCGCTCGAGATGGAGTACTGACACTGCGACCAGTAAATCTACCGACTTCGAGGTCCACCGCAACTGGCTCGCCATCACAAACAGCCTCCCCCTCTCCCAATGGTACTACGAAGACACGTCGGAATGGACGCTCGACTACCCGCCCTTTTTTGCCTACTTTGAATGGGCCATGTCGCAGATCGCCAAGCTCGTCGACCCGGCCATGCTGCGCGTCTACAACTTGGAGTACGCCAGCTGGCAGACGGTGTACTTTCAGCGCACCACCGTCATCATCACGGAGCTGCTGCTCGTCTATGCGCTGCAGCTGTTTGTCGACTCGTCTCCGCTGAAATCGAGGCGCGCATCCCATGTTGCGGCCCTGTCGATCCTGCTCTCGCCTGGCCTGCTCATCATCGACCACATTCACTTTCAGTACAACGGCTTCATGTACGGCATCCTGGTGCTCTCGCTTGTGCTGGCACGCAGCAAGGACACTCTCCTCCTGAGCGGGCTCGCGTTTGCGGCGCTGCTCTGCTTCAAGCACATTTACGTCTACCTCGCGCCGGCCTACTTTGTGTTTCTGCTGCGGGCGTACTGCCTGTCGCCAAAGTCCATCTTTAGCATCCGCATCGGCAACTGCCTCAAGCTGGGCGCTGGCATCGTAGCCATTGTGGCGGCCGCGTTTGGCCCGTTTGCAGTGCTGAAGCAGATGCCGCAGATGCTCAGCCGGCTTTTTCCCTTTGCGCGAGGACTGTGCCATGCGTACTGGGCTCCCAACATTTGGGCTCTGTATTCATTTGCCGACCGCGCACTCATTGTCCGTAAGTACTAACAAACCGCACACACAACTATTCTTTTCCTTTCTTTCTCTTTCTTTTTTATTACTAGATTTTGGTTTCATCATGGCTAACCCGCCGCAGTTGCTCCGAGACTGGGTCTCGCCGTCAAGTCGGATGCTCTACAGAGCGTTACGCGCGGTCTCATCGGCGACACTTCGTTTGCCGTTCTCCCTGAAATCGGCGCCCGCACATGCTTCGCCCTGACGCTGCTCTTCCAGGCGCTTCCCCTCATCAAGCTCTTTCTGCAGGCCCAGCCGACGTGGGAGGACTTTGTCGGCGCCACGACGCTCTGCGGCTACGCGTCGTTTCTCTTTGGCTACCACGTCCACGAAAAGGCCATCCTGCTCGTCATTATCCCCTTTAGCCTGATTGCGCTGCGAGACCGACGACACTTTTCCACGTTTCGACCGCTCGCCGTCGCAGGCCACGTCTCTCTGTTTCCTTTGTTGTTTACGGCGGCCGAGTTCCCCATCAAGACGGTGTACACGCTGCTGTGGCTCGTCGTCTTTCTCACCGCCTTTGACAGGCTGGCGCCGGCGTCGAACCGGCCACGCCTGTTTCAACTGGACCGCCTCAACACGCTGTACATTGGGCTGTGCATTCCGCTAGTTGTGTATACGTCGCTGGTGCATCGGCTTATATTCGGAAACCGGCTGGAGTTTCTGCCGCTCATGTTGACGAGCGTGTACACGGCGGTGGGTGTGGTGGGCAGCTGGGTGGCTTATATGATTGTGTACTTTGCGTCATAGATGGTTATTACTATTTCCAAAAAAGGAGATTTTGGGGTCAAGGTACGGATATAGACGTAGAAATATAATAATTTCAAATCATGTCATGAGCTGAGTCTTGGCGGGGAGTGATGTGACGAGGCTCCATGAGGGTGCATAACATTAGCCCCGGCGGCGTCGTCCGGCGCGCCCTATAAACAGGACTATCCCAGCCATTGCATTTCGACGACTTGCTCCTTCAATTCCTTTGCTGGTGTATTAATAAATTCAGATTCTTTATATTTTGGGACTGAATTAATTTCTGGGAGAAGAGTACTTTTTCCTTGATTTACTCAACCTTTGACTGAACCAGAGCGACACGCGTGAGACAACTCTTCACCATGACGACGTCTGATACCCCGCCGACGACCCGAACGGTGCCGATGAAGGTCTTGTGCCTCGGACTCGGGCGCACAGGAACAGTCTGTATGTATCTAAAGTCGCGGATTGATTTCGATTGACTACGTAAATACTAATTTTTTTTCATCGTCTACAAGCTCTGCGCGAATCACTTCTCACGCTGGGGTACAGGCACTCGTACCATACCATAGACGCCGTGACGCAAAACTTTTACGACTGCAAGCTGTGGACGGATCTGCTCAAGGCCAAGGAATCTGGTAAAAAGGTGCAGCGAGAGGATTTTGATCAGATTTTGGGTCACTGTCAGGTAAAAAAAAAACCCCTGAATTGAAAGGAGCGCCGAGGAGCGCCAAAGGCGTACGACAGAAGGCAGGACAAACCTTTTAACTAACAAATGATGGTGGTGGTGTAGGCTGTTTTGGATATGCCCGCAGCATATTTTGCAGAGGAATTGATCGAGGCATATCCAGATGCCAAAGTGATTCTGACTGTCCGAGACGTAGACAGCTGGTATGCGTAAGTTTTTGTCAGAAAGCAAACAACCCGACTTTTTTTTCTAGATTTTCAACTCACATGATCTTTTTTTTGATTTCTTTTTTGATTTTTGTTTATGCTAACAAAATTATTTTTCTTATAAACTTGGCAGATCTGTAAACAAGACGCTTCGCCCCATTCACAAGAGCTACCTCACCCCCATCGTCACCGTTCTAGATCAGCTACTGCTCATGCCCACGCGGTGGATGCACCCCATGTTCCGGACGCTGGACCGCGTCCAATACAACCGCGACTTTGAAGCCAACGGCCGTCGCGAGTACGAGGCGCACAATGCCCGCGTGCGCGCGCTGGTGCCGCCAGAGAGGCTCCTCGAGTACCACGCCAGCCAAGGGTGGGAGCCGCTGTGTCGGTTCCTGGGCCGGGAGGTGCCGGGGGATGTGGCGGCGGGGAGCACGCCTCACTTGAACAGCAGCGACAAGTTTCTGGGGGATCACCAGAATATCAATCTGGGCATGCTGATGATGCAGGGGAAGCGGGTGCTGGACGTTTCGGCGTATGCGGTGTTGGTGGTGACGGTGGTGGGTGCAGTGAGCAGGCGGTGGCCGTTGAAGTGGTTTCGATGAGTAGCTGTATAATTATGAGTTGTCATGTTATTTTTGTAAATGACTTGCTCTCCTCCTTGTACCAATCAATAAAAATATTAGTTACTTTGGGATTTGGCATGTATTGCCAGTATACAATGTCGGGGTCGCTTATTACAAGATGCCAATGATGTCATCTGCGGGTTTCCATCTGGCGGAGAGAGGAACCAATTTAATAACTGGTACAGGATAAGGAACATGCAGAGTACGTAGCAAGAGGATATAAATTACAATTCAAATCATGTTGTCCAAGACGGCTGCAAGAGTGTACTGATGGGGCCGCTAGGAGCAGCCCTGTCGGGGTTCAGCCAGCCGAGTCCGGGGAGGGCTGGGGGAGACGCGGCTCGCGGAGGGGCTTGACGAGCTGCAGAGGCTGTAAAAAATGACATGAGAGGCATCATCAAATACAGAATCGATTTACAAAGAGAATGAGCCCAAACATGCATGTGAATGTGTGGCTTGTGCGGAAGTTTGGAAGCAATATCAGTTGGAAGCGCGCGAGTAGAGGTGCAACGGCAGTGAGAGGCGGGCGCAGAGAAGAAAACGGGGCTGGCCCCGGTGCAGCCGGGTGGGCCGGGCTTACAAGTACCGTTTTGTACTGGGGGGGATTGAGGGGGGTAGAGGAGAAGGCGGAGAGGAGGAGTAGAGACGGCATGGACAGAGGAGGGAGTGTAAATAAAAATACGTATTGTGATTTCCCAAGGCCAATTGCATTTTGGGCATTTTCATTTATAAGAAAAAGGCTTTTTTGCAAGGTACAGGGTGCCGCTCACGATCGTCTGTCGACGGAGGTTCAACCCCTGGGTACCTGGCAGATTCGGCCCCCACAATTTAGTGCAGCTTTGGCTAGTCGTGTTTCCATTCTAGGCCAGCCTTTTGTCACTTGTCACTCACTGGCCATAGTAGAGGCTGCTCTTACCAGTAACATTAATTATATTTATTTACAGTTACTATTAGGTATGCTTTGCGTCGTCACAGATGTTGTATAACAGCTTCGGCTCAGCTGCTGCGTATAGGCCGCCACCACGGCCTTGGCCAGCACACAATGCACGCAAGCAACACACACTCTGCCACCGTCGTCTTCCAGCTCCCTCTCTCCGCCCAGGTTATTAAAAATACTGGCTGCCAGCCTCTTTGTTTGTGCCATCTCACTGTCCCTTTATCCTCTCCCCTTGATTTCCATCTTGCATTTCAATCAGGGCAAAAACAAATCATCATATTATCATTGCCTTTATCACCATCATCCCTTCATCGCATTCAGCGCCATCATCACCATCATCGCCATCACGCAAATCACCGCCCATTGCTGCCTTTCGCCTCATCCCCCCCTCCCCCCCCCGGGCTTGCGATTAATCACCACATAGTCAAATACACGCATCTTCCAAGTGAATCCCTACATCATCTCAATCGCCGATCCGCTCACCTCCTAGTAGTCGTGGCGGGTTGTGCACGTCCACCTGTCCCAGTCCACTTAAAACTCCCCCAACCGACCGCCGACGAGAACCCTTACCAAAAACCCGTCTCCACCTCGCAACCATTTTACTCTTTTTCTTTCCGTACACAATAAAAAAAACACCTCAAACTGTCTACGGCTTCAGTCGCCTCTACTCGACATACTTGATCGCCTACCTACTCACCAGCCCCAACTACATCATCAAAATCCCGAGACACGCTGCCATCTTATCGCCGCCTCGTCGCGTCCAATCCCGCGCCTCTCCTCCGGACCTCGAGGCTGTCCGCCTATCCGCTCCGACAACGACGCGCTCCTTCGCGGCGAGGCCACTTTAACCGTCAGCGCAAACTCTGCCTCACGGCTGGAGCAAGCGCAAAACAAAACGCCCTGCGACTCAACATTTGGCTAGCATTCTATAATACAAAATGGTATGGGCATATACCCACCTCTCTCTTACACCACAGCATGCTTGTCCATGCGCCGCCCACTTGCTGTCAACAATGTCGTGGACCTCCCCCACGCGCACCGAAATGCACTGAATGCACCCGCTTACCGCCACCTGCTTCTAGGTGCTGTTTAAACGAAAGCCCGTCAAGTTTCTGCCCCCGGCGCATGTCGAGGATGCAGACGTAGAGGTATTTCTCCCCTTTGCTTGCCAAGTCCTCCTCTTTGTCCTCGTTGCGCCCAAAACTAACCCAATATACCAAAAAAGGTCTGGTACATTCCCCAAACCGGCGAAATCTTTGCCAGCTACGAGGATTATCTAAATCGGTATGTTACACGGGCGCTTCCTTTTATTCTAGTCTAGTCATGGAGTCGCCCGCTTACACCGTTTTTTTAAGCATGGACTTTTATAAACAGGTACGACTTGCCGACGCGCAGCCGCCGTCGACTCCGCGATCCCCCGACACCCAGTACTAACTCTAGCCAGCGACGCTTCAATGATCAAATAACGGGACACTCGGCTCTTACCTTTTTTGAAGCCCATGAAAGCGAGGTGCGCCACCCTTGAAGCATAGTCCCCGCGTCGCAACACTAATCACACGTACGTCATCTGCAGCTTGCCGGCGCCCGAGAAGTCGAAGAATCATTCCCCGAGGCCCTCAAGGGCCCCATCCTCCGCAGGGTCCAGTTTCAAATCGTTTCCCGACTCGATAATCTCGTCGACACAATCTACGACGAGTTCAAGCAAGACTACTACCCGGGCGAGGAGGTCACCATCACCAGCCATGGCGGGGAGCGAACCCATGGCCGCGTCCGCGACAAAACCACCTTTGGCGAGCGCATACTGGCCGACGGCACACGCACCAAGCCATCGACGAGATATCTCGTTGACACGCATGACGGCGCTAACGAGGCCATTGTCACCGAGGATAACATTGCGCGCGACAGGGGCATCTTCACCAAGGCTATGCTCAGGTCCTTTATCAAGAAGACGGTCATGCGCGAGGCATGGACCGGTGCGCCCTGGCTCGTCAAGCAAGACTACGCCGAGCAGTACCATATTGACACGAGAATACCTCCGCACCTTCGCTATGATACCAAGCTGCAGGAGCGTAAGCAGCTGCAGGCCCAGAAGCGCTCCTCCGATGTCAACGGCCACCATGTTGGTGCTGCACGGCTGCCTGAGCTCAAGCCGCCCAAACTCCTAAAGCCCAAGCCTGCTGCTGGCAAAAATGGCCTCAAGTGGCCGGCTGGCATTGTCAATGGCGGTGCCGCCGAACCTCCTGTCAAAGTCGAACCCTCCCCCCCGCCACCACCGCCGCCACCCAAATATCCCATCGACGACCTGCAACTCATGCCTAACCCGGACACACGGCGACCAGCACTCAAATTCATGTGCAGAGATGGACCAGGCAGTCAGAACAACAACAGCAGCGACGACTCGCTCAGTGACTATGTCGATATGAAGTCTGTCGGTCCCCTCCTGGAGACGTGGGATACCCTCAATGTGTATTGTGAGATATTCAAGCTCGACTCTTTTACCTTTGATGATTTTGTAGAGGCCATGTCT
Organism: Zarea fungicola; assembly: GCA_900169235.1. Lineage (NCBI taxonomy): Eukaryota > Fungi > Ascomycota > Sordariomycetes > Hypocreales > Cordycipitaceae > Zarea > Zarea fungicola. The sequence continues at coordinate 66,341 of FWCC01000120.1, read as the reverse complement.
GTTGCGTCGGAACAGGTCGTGGTGCAGCTCTTTGACGAGATTCACTGCTCTGTGCTCAAGGTTCTTGTCGACTCGGAGCAGGACGGAGGCAAAGTCCGCATACTTCTCCCAGAAATTGACGAAGACGACAGCGATGAAGAGGATGAGGATGGCGAAGAAGGTGACGAGGAAGAGGAGGAAGAGGAGGAGGAAGAGGAAGAGCCGCAGCGGCCCGTCAAGCGCGCCACCCGCAGCAGCCTGGCCAAGCAGGAAGCGGAGCGTATAGCCGCCGAAGCTGCCGCCGCCGAGGAGGAAACCATCAAGGCCGAGATGGAATCCAAGACGCGCGCCGAGGAGCTGATGAAGGAGTTTGACTGGGTGGACCACCTCCGAAAGCGCGACTTTACCGACGGCGGCTGGGAGCGCATCGTGGTGGGCCTGCTGCACCAGCTGTCCAAGGGCGAGAAGAACGCGGAGCTGTACGACGGCCTCTTGTCGAAAATCATACCCCCCGAGACGGATCCGACGCAAGAGGCGGCGCGCCAGAGCTATGCGGAGCTGGACGTGAATGTGCGCGTGCAGATTCTGCAGATTCTGTGCCTGCTGACCATGGAGACCAAGGCTGTGCGGGGGTACATGGAGGACTGCAACGAGACCATGACCAAGTACCGCAAAGACCGGGTGGAGTGGCAGCGGCAGCGAAAGCAGGCGGCCGAGGATCTTCGCCAGCTGAATGAGCAGCGCAAAATTCTGCTGCCAGACAACATGCCCGCCGACGAGCAGGAGAACAAGGAGAATGGCGGCGGCGATGTCAGCATGAACGGGGCTGGCGCCGACGACACCATTACAGAAAAGGAAAACGACGAGGAAGCGGCGGAGCACAGCAACAACAACATCAACGACGGAAAGCCGCAGAAGAAGCGACAAGGCCGACAAGTCGTGGACAAGCGCAAGAAGCGGGAGGAGGAGGAGGCGGCGCGCAAGGCCAAGGAAAAGGCGGCCAAGGAAGCCGCCAAGGTGTCGCACCAGACGAAGCAGTTTACGAAGCTCCTCAAGGACATTCAAAAGAAGGAGGACCTGATGAAGAAGTGCGAGGAGGAAATCGCCGTCATCGAAAACGACCTCCGCGAGGCCGACTGCCCGCGGACGCGCGTGCTGGGCAAGGATCGCTTCTGGAACCGGTACTACTGGTTCGAGCGCAACGGCATGCCGTACGGGGGTTTGCCCAACAGCTCCACGGCGGACGCCGGGTACGCCAACGGGCGGCTATGGATCCAAGGACCGGACGAGCTGGAGCGGGACGGGTACATTGACGTGCCTGCGGAGCTGGAGGCCGAGTACAGGGCCAAGTTTGACATGACGGTCCGGGAGCGCAAGAACAAGGAGGAAGGAGGGACGAGCATGGAGAGCGCGCGGGAATGGGCTTACATTGCGGACCCCGACAGCCTGGAGAAGCTGATTCAGTGGCTGGACCCGCGCGGGTTCAACGAGCTGCGGCTGCGCAAGGAGCTGGTGGCGTTCAAGGACAAGATTGGCGAGCACATGGAGAAGCGCAGCAAGTACCTGCGGGATGCGGCAGCCGAGGAGGAGGCCCGGAGGAGGCAGGAGGAGGAGGAAGGGACGACGAAGCGCAGTAGCTCGCGGATAAGGGAGAAGACGCCGGAGCCGCCGAATTACCGCTGCCTCGGGTGGGAAAATACCATGGCGCTGGAGGAGCTGGGCCACTTGCACGCGGATCCGCCTCCGCCGCCGCGACTCAGGAAGCAGACGAAGAAGAGGGAGGCCATGGAGGCCATGGTGGTGGTGACGCGACCAGCCAAGCGAGGCCGACGACAGTGAGGGCGATGTTTTTAATCTGGTTTTTTTTGTTGGCTGCTTGTTGGATGTTTCGTCGACTACTTTCGTTTTTTATTTATATATTTTGGTATGGGAATTGTGTTGCCATGCAGAAAAGTGCTGGGCCCAATGATACAGAAAACTGTAGCAGAATGATGGGAATGGGAGTACAAGGCAAGAAAGGGTGGGATTTATTATAAACACTTGAACGAGAATTAGACAATATGTATTATAAGACGACATTCTGAATAGTCAACTTGGTGGGTGCTACAATAGACAAAGGCTCACATGTTATGATGGAAACCTGTGTTGTGCAACGGCTTGGATTTACATGTGCTTGGTGCGCGTAGACGAGTTTGATAAATAATGAATGACAACTACTTTACTCTGCAGATGAGATGTGGAGACGAGATAAAAGCCGTTGGACTTGTGGACGCGGGAAATGTGTGACATGGGCCGGGGTTTTGCACGGCACGGCCGGGACTGGGGTAATCCCACCGACGGGTAGCTGCAGCTGAATTCCGTACCCCATAGACGTGCTGGATGCTTGGATTCAGGCATGAGTGAATAAGGATTGAAAAGATGTAAATATATACATGAATGGATATCATGCTCCCCGTCTTGGCATGCTCCTCTCAGGTCCTGCGGGTTCCTGCAGCTCCAGCTCTCCATTTTGTCGCACATGTTGTGGGGAAGAGCGGGTGCATGCTTCATAATTTTAATTTAGTTAGCAGCATAAATGGGGACATTTACTTGATCCCGAATCTGTCTGTGCCGAGGCAGTTTTCGGTCATGTCCCATTGTGCTTACTATTGGGTTGTTGGTGGTTTCTGTAATCTCACTTGCCTTGTTCTTTTTATCGTTTAAGCATTTACATGATTTGTTCTCTGCAATTCCTAAATAATTCCTGAAAAATTCTTGAATAATTTCACCCACAGGCCACCACCGAGTAACCACCACCGGCTCCGACCGCCGAGCTCCGCCGTGTCCCCGTGCATATCCGGATTCCCCAAATCAGCTCTTCCCCAAAATAGAACTCGACACCGTTTCCATCTTTTTCCAACCACCACCAAACAACACCATAAATCACAAACCACAACAGCTGGAAAAAATATGTCTGAATCAGCTACCACACCCTCGGCTCCCGTCGAGCAGCCTGCCGCCTCGGCCGAAAAATCCGTCGCTATTGCCGCTCCTCCTTCTACACAACCCAGCTCCAAGTCCGTCTCGGCTCCTCCTCCACGCAAAAATGTCTCCCTCTCGACCCTCGCCCGCACCGACGCCTTCCTCGGCCATCTCCTCCGCGCCGTCCAGACCCGTGCCGGCGCCGACGCCGTCCTCATGTTTGCCTGCTACTCGACCCGCCTCACCGCCAACCTCCTGACCCTCGCCTCCACCGCCGCCCTGCGCTCCTCTGCGCGGCGCCTCGTCTCTGCCTTCTTCACCCTCCCGCCCGCCACGACGGTCGTCCTCGACGCCACGACGAGCCTGCCGACGTCGGTCGGCCTGGCCATGGCGCTGGCGGAGCGTCTGCAGGCGTTTTCGGGGCTCGTGTCTGAGATGCGCACCATGAACCGCCTCTGGGGTCTCGTGGGGCTGTACGCGGCCCTCAAGGGTCTAATCGCCAAGACCCGCGCCGCCGCCGCCGAGAAGAACAAGGATGCCCTGAGCGACGAGAGCGCGGAAAAGGTCTTCTCCGCGCTGCTGGCGTGGGCGCAGGTCCTCTCGCTGATTGCGTTCCAGGCGTGCGAGAACGCGGCGTACCTGGGCAGCAAAAAGGTGCTGCCCATCAAGCCCCTCAACCAGGGGAAGCTGGCGCTGCTGAGCGTGCGCTTCTGGGGCGCGTACGTCGGCATGGAGGTGGTCAAGCACATTGTCGAGCGCGCGCGCCGGCTCGCGCCCGCGGGCGGCGTGGCCAAGACGGCCGAGGACAAGGAGTGGCAGAGGGGCTGGCGCAAGGCGTTTTACAGGAATGCCGCGTGGGCGCCGCTGACGATGCACTGGGGCACGCCCGGCGGCTTGCTCCCCGACGTGGTGGTGTCGCTGCTGGCGACGTACCCGGCGACGGGCGGCGTGAGGGATCTTTGGCGCAGTACGGCGTAGGGGAAGGAAGATGGGTTGCAGGGTAGGGGGTTGAAAGTAGAGGACAAGAGGACAAGAGGACGGCAAGGTGTCGTACAACGAATGTAAGATGCAAGGACAAAAGATTGGATACGATGAACACTGCATCACCTTGAACGTTTTCATGGTAAAGAACGAAACACCGCTTTGCCACAATTTATAAATCTATATACTTCTATTTTGTTCAAGTTTGTTATGAGAAAAAGGGCAGATGAAGGACCCCCCCAAACGCCTGTTTAACATTTGTACCGAAATAAGAAAGAAAAAATTGAACCCAAAGAAACTAAGCCATCTCATCTTTTCATTTTCATCTTTGTAGCCCTCGTCCTCGTCTTCGTCTCCGAGTCTTCAAGGCTGAGTCTTCAAATACGTCTTCGAGTCCGATCACCACCGCATATTCATCACCTCCTCCTTTGTCCAATACTTGGCCATGTTCTCCGCCCCCAGCGACCTCACCTCGTCGTCCAGATGCGCCCACAGCACCTCCCCCCACGACTCCATCTTCCCCTTGAGCACGGCCGCCTCCAGCGACGCCTCCCCGCTCTGCACGCTCTCCAGGTACGCCGTCAGCCCGTCGAGCCCCTTGTGGATCTGCTTGTGCTGCGCGACCAGGTCCCCGCGCCGAGGGTCAAACTCCGGCATGCGCTTGGCCAGCGCGGGGAAGACGATGCGCTCCTCGATGCCGTGGTGCGCCGTGAGGTGGTCGCCAAAGTCGAGGCCCGCGCGGAGGAGCTGCTTGAGCGTCATGCCGTTCTGGCGCTTCCCCGTCGTGGCGTACGACCAGAGGAGATTCCATGTCCTACGAAAGTTTTCGTGCTAAAATAAAATATGGAATTAGCCGTATTTTCTCTGCTTGGAGAAAGGAAGTGTGAGTACGTACGAAATAGTTCATGCGGACGGCTAGGTGATTGTACATTTTAAAATCATGATCCGACAGCTTTGGTGTCTGCTTTGGCTCTTCCTCTGCCATCTTTGCGATAATATCTATATTTTATTTGTTGCGTCTTGGCTTCGAGTTGTAATTCGCCTTCTGCTCACACATGTAGCTAGCTTATAACCAGTTAGCTGGTTGTTACACGTGATATGTGCGCTCCTGCATTATTAATTATTATAAATCATAGAAAGATTAAAGTTGAAGATTGAAGATTAAAGAGTAAATCTACAAGCCTTTTAGTTGCTAAGTCATGCTTACCAAGAAACCCACAATACAAATAACTATTCTTGTTTTATCTGTTCTAGGGTAGAATGTTCTTCAAACTTCTTGGCTGGAGAATAGGTGCAAGAATGCGTTTCCTCACCTCTACCCCACCGTTCATTCAACTTTTGTACAGTTGCTCTTAATTCTTCGCCACTCAAGATATGTTAACGAGCATAATATTTAAAAAGGATAGGGACATGAAATTCTAAACCTATATAATTTAGTTCATTTACACTGGTTTTACGGGCCCTACAGCTGACTCGAGATAACTCAACTTCTAGCGTACGTTGCACTAAACCAATAACCCTAACCCTGACCGTAGTGGCTGGCACTAACAGCACTTTGAAAAAAAGACTTGGACTCTAGTACTAGAAAGACACTGTTTCAATTCTTGTCCTCCTGAATAGATTTTCAATTAATAGAGTACACTCCAGGGGGCTGCAGAACATCTTCCCCCAATAAAATATCACAATTCTCAACGCATATCCTACACTGCCACCACTAATTGCTCTCACATCCGAGTTTAATGACTTGAATCCTGAGTCCAGACGGTGTCCCAGCAGTCTACTGCCATTGTGATCGGGTCCAAGGGTGGCTCACATATAGCGTGGTCCGAAAATGAGAAAACGCCAAAAGGATATGCCTCCGAATCCAGCACTGCCGATGAGGACGCGTAGTTGGCCGCTCCCGATTGATCCCCCCCCAGATATGCATCAGCGTCTTCGGCCCGTACGAGGCGGTCGGGAGGAGTAGCAGTTGCCGACCAGCCTGCATCCTCCACTGAGGTGCCTGGGCCATCTTGTTCAATGCTCTTAATTATACCGTGGACAAGAGCATCGTTGCCGCATGAGAGGCATTTCTCATGACTTGCGCGGATGAGCTCTGTCATTGTTGCAACGTATCCGCCAACAGCCGGGGATGTATCTGGCGCCAAGCTTTGAAGGCCAGTCCTGCACTTCAAGAGTGAGATTATTGACCGTTGACATAGGCATAGCGAGTCTGCTTGCTGTCGCTCCGTGGCATTGCTGGGAAGAAGTTTTGGTGGAGAAGGACCGACTGCACCCAACGTTTTTTCCACGGCAGGCAAGAGACATTGGCTACTGTGATGCAACGCAGAGAAATCATCCTGAGCAAACATGTCGAGATTCGGTAGCCAGTTTGGTACCGCGTAGGAACTTTTGCCCTGCGGTATGCCTGGCACACTGATCGGACTCAGCAAGGTACCCAAAAAGGGAGTCGAGCTACCACTGTCATTCGCAAGGAGGAAATTTTCAGAAACGGTCTCTGAAGCATATGAAGTAACACTGTGTTGGCTCTCCAGACTATTCGCCGGAGACGGTGCTGGTATAGTTGTGGAGTTGTCACTCCTCTTCGTCGTACAATGTAGTGCTGTTGAAGCATTGGCAAGCCTCTCCAAGGGCTTCGTTTCTGCAATGGCAATATCTCGATTGACCTGGGGTGAATAGCTGGCGTTTCGCGGCCGGCCGCCAGGTTTGGCCAATGGATAGTAGCATTGGCGGCCTCTGTCCCTGCACCTTGCACAAGATGGTTTACCTCCACTGCATCGAACCTTCATGGTAGCACATGCTTCGCAACACAGTCTTTGCCGGGCTTCCTTGGCTTCATTTGCGGCCAATAGCCCAACCCGACTTCCACTTTCCGGCATAATCTGTGACGCAAATAGCTGGATGGCTTTGTTTGATTGAACCGGCGTGGTTGGTAGCAAGTTTTCTAAACAACTTCATGTGTACGTGCTCGTTCCATAAAACATTGGGTCTAAGTCGTAATGAGGGGGACAATTGTCAGTTGATATCAAGAAATGATTTATATGGAATTCTCAGACTAGGTTACGAGGAGGAATTTCTCCCTATATAACACGAATCAGGCAGGAAAAGGAGTATAATAACTATATTCCGTATCCGCGCCAAACTGCCGTCCGTTGGCGAGTGACCGGCCAAGGTCCGTATCCAAGGGCTTGTAATAGTTACTTCAGGCTGCCGCGCAATACCACCACTTGCGTGAAGCTTCGAGTCATCAAAAGAACCTTTGCCCGTGTAATATTATAGTGTCCCCGTATTTTTGTTGGGCAGGATAGCTCGAGACCAACGCTACACAACTGCATTCAGGTGGCTGCGATGTGAAATCGGGTTTCAATCTTGGGCTTTGATGCCAGAATGAGTGTATTTCGCGGATGGGGCGGACCAAGACACATTGCTAGTGTCGTGTATGGAGCGAAGCATCAAATACCTTCAGGGCTAGCTAGTCTAGGTACATTGTCGTCTTTAATCATTTCCTCAGCTCGGCCACGGCCCCCGCTAGCACGGCATATCCCGTTGACGTTATGCAAAAGAATACCAAGGCCGTGGATACAAGATGATAAGTCTATTGGAACGGTTAGAGTGTCAGTCAACAAAGGAAAACTGTCTGTAGGATCCACTGAGAAAATGCGGTATCCAGCAACTGCCAAAACTGTCCGTTGTTTGGAAGTCTGTTTTTCTGGGTGCCTCCTATAGACCAGGCCATGTTCGTAAAGTTTTTGGCTTTGGGTTGCTGGAGTACGTCGACGTTATCAAGGCACGACTCTTACTTGTAAAGCCCAGCGCCAATGTAGTAAAATACGGTCATAGCTTTTTTTTATTAACTTAATTTTTCCAAAGAGTCAAGGTTCTCACTTGTAGTACGGCGTACCTTGATGGCCTTCAAGGTTGAGAGTAAGGCGGGCACGACTACCCTTGGCCGTAGTTCTGTAATAAGTTAATGGGTATTGCCGAAAAGGATCGCCTAACTGTGCTACAGATTCTGCCGGAGCGAATCCGGGCAAATGTGCGGAAAGTGACCAGGACTAATTGCCGGGCTGTCAACAATTAACTAAGCGCTATTTACCGTGCCAATGTCCTATTAGGGTTTCGTCCAACCTCTCGTAAGCGCTATAGTGAATGACAAGAGTCAAATAACAGCTGCAATGCGCCTGAATCATGCAAAGCGTGAGGCACTGGTACGAGCCCCAGCTAGTGTATTTTCTTGTAGGAGCTAACCGTTGCCTTTGGTGGAGTGTCCGAGGCCGGATTTAACTAGCTCGAAGAAGGGATAGATAGGAAGAGGATTGCTGGAAGATAGTTGGAAGCTATCGACAGTGGCATTATCAATCACTGGAAAGGGCGCAGTTCTTTGCAATTCTTTCCACGCACCCAACTTGCCTTTAGCTCACCGTATTCTAACACGTAACGTGACATAAGTCGTGACAAATTAGCAGTAGATGAATACGTACCCAAAGTGTCTCCAGGCAACTCTCTTGCACTTCTCTGCTATAACGTTAAAGTTATTCGTGTCGTAGGTTTAGCCGTTGGAAAAACAATGTTACAGAAACTCGTCTGGTGGGAAACAGTGTGGAGTGTGATTGTTTTACTTTGAAATACTATAGATCTGCTTTGTCGTTTTCTAACCGAGAAGGCAGCGTGGCTGGTGTTGAATTTCGCGATAGTAAGACGATGTTGGTCAACTAGTGGAACATGCCGATCATGTTTCAACATTGTTGACTTTGTACGCCGTAGTACTGGTAATGACAGTGAAGGAAAACTTCCAGCAAAACCCCAAGTAATAGATATATGATCCACTTTTGCTTGTTTGACCTCTTATCATGAGCCTCTACTCTTGCCAAGCATAAGCGAATAGTATTATTGTAAGCGACGAATGAGTGCAGACTGGGCCATTAGAACGCTGTCCAGGCCTGAACGCTTCATCGGATACAGTGGCGGCCATTCCGCCGTAAATCGGCCGCTACTTGGGTCGGCCAATCGGTCAGATATTTAGTTACATTCGCCGCGACAGGCCCCGCGTGCTAGTTACAAGGTTGGTTTGATACCAGTTCGCTCCTGTCGGTGTGGCGGCGGGGAGGGTTAATACGTCAAGCTAAAAACAAGGCAGCTTCAACTCAACCCCAACCCTTGCTAAAGCTGTTCCTCGGAGAGCCGTGTAAGTCCACCATACATTTACAATTGCTAGGTCACGCCGGCGTTATTTCAGCGGTATTCTTATTACCACCCACCGTAAACATGGCTGGCAGTTTTAACGATAGCGACGTGGGGCTAAACAGGGCAACCGACCGGAAAGTTCCGGATTTGTAGTTGTGACATTCAGACCTTGTAGACCTCGAATTATGTATGATCTTCTTGAAGTCTGGCAAAACTGGCTGCTCGCTGCGAGTGACGAGCAACTACTCTTGACTGTGTGTAAAGGATCCTCCACACAACCTGATGACCCTATTTGGGCCTGACTTAGCTACCACCACCCTCTCAATATCGAATATCAAGCATAGTAAAGGCCAACTATGAAATACGTGAATTTTAGAGAGCAATTGCGGCAAACGGGATGATGAAACGCCGCTCCAAGCCAACTACATCAGAGAGCCATTGGTGATGAGCGAAGAACTCCATACACTCACTTGAGCTGTGCTCTCCACGAAGTAAGTATTGTTAACTCTCAAAAAGTAGAACTGTTGCATAGATTGATTAGTATGTATCTAAATATCTAGAATAATTCTGACTTTTCTCTTCATCTTATAATATTTCACCCCTCTATTGTATTCTTTGGAACACTTGCATCATCCGTGATACCCATACCCATTGCCTTGCCATCGATGCTGATTTGAGTGACTGCCCTCCCTACGCTGGTTGACCCACGTGTAAGGACGACTTTCGACGACTTGCATGCCTCATTCAATTCCATTTGTGGTATCCGGAGCTGTGCCTCGTGAGGCCTAGTTCTCGCAGCCCGAGGCTCGGTTCGAGAGACAAATGGCCGTGCTTTGAGACTGCCCAAGAATGTTCACATTCTTGATGATTCCAGATTGCCACGAGCCACCCATGCAGGTATTGATCATCCTGCTCATATGCGGCACCAATTCCTGTGCGCTGCCGACAACGTAGTTGGACCATGAAACATAGCAAGAACCCCAGTTCATATTCCTCGGGCCCTGCTGCAAATTATGCTGGTCCTGACTGCTAATAACGCGATTCAGAAGAGTTTGACAGTCTGAGGGGTTGGGTGCATGGTCTGTGTCGCATTCCAGGTCATCAGCCCGCTCCGCGAGGGAAGTGTCAGGCTTGATAACTGAGGCAGAGGCGGACCAGGCCATCAAAGTAAAGACAAGCGTACGGTAATGCATCTTGAGTGAGTTGAAATCAAACAAATTGATATGTAAGATGGGTTTTGTTGTGTGAAGAAGAATTGCTCTCTTTAGATACTGTTTTGAGTTATTCTGAACAGTTTCATTTTCCAGATGAGGTGGCCATGAGTATATATACCTATTCTAATGCCAGCTATCCTACTTTCTACTATTGTCAGTACTGGCAGTAGGAATCTGTATTGTCACGTACAAACCTGTGCCTTACTGCTCCATATCTGATGTCGGATTGTTTAAACCAATCAAGCCTGGCAGAGTTGGTGTAAATTTGCTTTCCACGTTACTCCACTACATTCTCCTCCTTGGTCGGGAAGTTTGGACCAGTCAAATTTTAGTCCAACTCTAATGAAGTACTGGCCCTTGGGTCAATTCATACTGCCACAACAAACTTAGATTGAGTGCGCGTGCGTCTGACTGAGGACGGCCAGAGCACTTAGGAAGGTCTACAGAGTAAATTCAAGGGAAATGAAGCCCTTATGCAAGATGCCAACCCCTATCTAATAAGGGGAATTGCTAATTTGATAGTTTAGACTTTTTATGCAGAGTAGTGTATAGCCAACTCCTTGGGTATTCCCCGTAATGCGCAAGTGTTCCCAAGAGCACCCTGAACGATAGGTCTTTCATTTAGCTAAGACTCTGCTACAGTTTAATGCATCTTTTGCATTATTTCTGTTTGACAACGAAACCATTTTACATCTGGGCAATTTGCCGGATTTGAGGTTTCATTCCCGAGCGATGAACAAAGAAACTATGAGCAAGTGGAAGACAGGGAATCACCGGCCACGGAAATTTCAATACACATATCCGATACTGCAGTAGCTAGAAGTGAATCCCATACATTTAGTATAGTAGGGTTTGCCATGTAAATTGAGAAAAGGAGGCCTAATAACAACCTCCACGCCCGTCTCTGACACTACAACACTTCACATACGGAGCACGTTTCAATGGTTGATGATCGTGTCGACATTAACATACCAAGTCTAGAACTAGCCACAGCCTGGATAACTCCACACTTCCACGAGACTCATCAACCCCTTCTCAGATGATTTCCATCTTAGCAGCCCGACACACAACAAGTGGAGAACGTGGAACAGAACGGACGCGATGTGGTGAAACATCCCGCAAAATCGAAGGTCTGTGTAATATATCCAGAGAATGACGCTTGGAAACCGCATCCAGAGTTGTAATAGTTGGTAATGAAGCGACAGCTTGCCCCGGCAGGTGTGAATGAAGACGACCAAGCAACTAGCGCTTTGTTCCAAACGCATTGATTTAGCGTCACAGGCTTGTCTTGGGCGTCAAAATCGCTGCAACGGATCACGTTGTAATAGTTCAAATAGTCAGGTGGTCGCTGGCGCTTGTCGAGCGCGACGACAGGCTGACTGTCGGTGAGGTTGCTTCCAGGATGGTCCGCCTGGCTGGCGGCGAGTTCGCCGGTAGGGATGGCTTCGGCTCCCTTCATCTCAGGCAGGTAAATCCAGTGCGGTACATCGGTTCCGGCCGAGTTGGAAATGTACCAATTCTCACCCGGTTGTGGGTTGAAAGCATACGTCACACCCTCGTGTACGGTAGATCCGTGGCCAAGGTCGACGTCGCTGACTTGGGCATAGATTTTAGCGCCATTGCTATATCCCAAGGCCGCGCCGGCGAAGCAGGCGGTTAACAGGTACAAGGTATTCAACTTCATAGTTGTCTTGATGATTTTCTTTGTGCGCGGTTAAGCTATGTTTAAGGTTTGAGTGCGTAGTGTGCTTTGGATGACGATAGTATTACTTTCTTGATCATCGCAAAGCATGGTTGTCCTTTATGCAGAATCACAGCCTGCAACAATGGTTACTCCTTGCAAGGCCTATTGGTCAAAACGCGCCGTGGCATTTAACATGACAAAAAATGACATTCAATAAACCGGCGATTTCAGACCAATCGTCCCTACGATCGTAAGCATAGCATGGAGCAGTGAAACTTTTAATACAAGACTGCTGACCGGCAGGTTCCAACCAATCAGCGTAAGCCTCTTAGACGCAATGGCCAAGTCCGCCAACTGTCGGGAATAAGGCCTTGTACATCAGAACTCCATATCGGCATGGTTTTCAAATCATTATTGGTGTGAACTATCCGAATAATAAGAGTGAACAAGGAAAATTTACCTAACAAGCCCATAGATTATTGATTGATTGGCTGGGATAATCCGACAACACGAAGGTATGCCTAGTCACTGGAGTCAGATGAGCCCTCGGTTGAGGAGCAACAGCTATTGACACTGTCTAACGACTAGCTAGGAATACTGTAGCCGGAGGGGTAGGGATGCAATGAAAGGAGACTATAAAGGACGTATTCCCATACTGGCTTGTGAATTGTTCTCCTTTCATCAGCAAAGAACCGTTTATACTTGAGCCTCACAGTTGGTGCTCACATTTCTCCTCGTCTTTTCGTCGATCCCATTCAGAGACTTACTTGTCCTAAATTTCTTCCAAGATGCATCTTCGTGTCATTGCCCTTACTACTCTTTCTGCATGGACCGCCTCGGCCGCTGTCCTGAAGCAGGATACGGCGCTTGCGAAGCGAGATGATTACGCTTGCGATTCCTCGCATGCGCCCGGCAACCCCAGCGATTGCGATAATCTCTACAATGATATCGCAAGTGGCACCGCTTCCGCCAACTTGCAAACTGCGAGCCCCCGCACGCTCCGTAACGGCTCCTGCTTTGTGTCTTGGAGTAACAATGTCGTTGGAGCCTCTCAGGATTTGCTTCCATACATTAGCGCTTTGAAAAACGGCTGCACGAGCCAGCATGAGTCTGGAATTGTCAAGAATGTGCATCTGCACGGTCAGAGCCAAGCCACTGCGATTTGCCTTTCCAACAGAGGCACCGGGTGTGAAAATTAACTGCACCGTGCGTCAAATGGCAAAGTTTTGACTATACGGGCTATTGGGCTTCACTGTGGCAGGGGTTGAGCAATCACTTCCCACAACAACTTGTTCGAGCAAAACAGCACACAAATGGAAGCCAGGTTAACACTTGAGCTTTATCTTATTTTTAGTGTTGAAAGTCCCCTAGCGACTATACAATACAATCATTCACTTGCCATAATACTCATTCTTCAGTAGCCCGGCGTGAAACCCGTAGATGAGCTAGAAAGCCCCCAGTAAAGTTGTGACTTTCTACGCCTCTGCAACACCCGGAAAAACGTTTGAAAGCCTTGCTGTCGTGGTCTTGAAGAGTACTGGAATGTTCGTATCCTCAAGTTGACTGCCCTCCAGTACCATTTTCGCAATTCCTTGTGTCATGGTAGGTATTAGCACCATACCACCACCATTGAACCCAGCCAGGATCCATTGATTATCCGTGTCAGGCACTTTGCCAACATGGGGAAGGCCATCCGTTGTGATGCCCATGACTAAAATGAGGAGAAATTAGATGAGGATGGAAGCAACAAGAAGAAAAAAAGACCAGTTCCTTTTCTTTTTCTACAACAGTGTAAACGACAAAGAGCAGACTTACCTCCTGTCCAAGCAGAATCTACTCTGGACTCGCTGTCCTCCCAGCCGTAAAAGTGCTCCTGATCAAACTTTTGAAAGTCGTCTGTCACTTGGTCACTGATCAGCGCAGATTCGTCTACTGTATTAAACCATGTACGGCTGCGGTCGGCGGGGTCTTTGCGGAAACTTCGCCCACCGCCGCCGTGGATGATGGCGCCGTCAGGCCGCGGATTCAGGTAGTCCGCCCATGCACCGGTGTAGTGAAAGTTATACGTGTGCCCGACGCTTGGCACTCGCTGTCGCGTGGCCTCGTTGGGGACGATTCTGGAGTTTTGCCCAATGATGGGGACAATGACACCACGATACTGGGGCAGCAGCCCTGCGACGTAGCCGTTGGTAGCGTAGATGACTTTGGTGGCTCGGACGACGCCTTTGCATGTTGAAATAGTGACGGGCGTGCCTGGAACAGAAGGAGAAGACGGGGTGCCTTGAACGGCATGGACGGGTGTATTGGTGTACAGAGTAGCCCCGAGGTCGACAAGACGTGCAAGCAGCCCGGTTATGAGCTTATACGGCCAGAGTGAAATAGCAGGTGAGCTAAACGCGGCGACGGCCCCCTTCACACCAGTAATCTAATAGTTGCAAAACGACGGCATAATTAGCGACAAACCAAAGAAGAATTTCACGGTAGGCAGTATATCCTGGAATGATTCTTACTCTGTCAAGGTGCGGCCCTTCCACCCACTGGGTGTCTTTCAGCCAGGAGACGCCGTCTTCCTTTCGTGCAACGAGCCACGCTTTTAATTCTGCCGCATGAGCCTCGTCGAAGAAAATGTCAAACGATCGCTGGACCTGAAACTCGCAGTCGATATTTTCCTCCTCCGCAATGGCCTGCAGGGCATGACGCTGTGCCTCGGCCCAGCGGACAAGTTCTGCGGCCGCCTCTGGGCCGTGTGCTTCGTACCACGACTTTAGTGAGTCCAGCTTGGTCTTGATGTGGCCCCCATTGCGCCCTGTAGCGCCGGAACATGCATCACGCGCATCAAGTAGCATGACGGATGGGGGCTTCTTCCCATCGCAGCCTTTGAGGATGTGATATGCTGTTAGCACACCGGCGATGCCTGTTCCGATGATGGCAATGTCGACTTGTTCTGGCACCACTTCGGAGGAGCAGAAGCTAGCGAGGTTGTGTGGCTGCGAGAGCCAGTAAGGTGCCGTGGGATTCGCAACGGGTGTAAAGTCCATGATGATGGGAATTTATAACGGCGAGACGTCTGAGATGATCCAGGTCAATCAGAGTGTTGATGGGGCTTTCTAGGCATAAGACACTTCGCTTTCTCGAGGCTAGACATAGTTGGTTGGGGATCCTTCTTTGTCGGCCACAGTACCCTGGTGCATACGTCACAGGGTATGCTATAAATCAGGCTGGCATAAGCCATTCGGAAATTAACTCTTGCCTGCCATGCGTATGGATAAAAATTTCATATCAAAAAGTGCAAAAAAGCATGGCAAAGATGGCATTTTCATTGAAGGCACGTCGATAGAATGCTATTAGTACGGAGCGATGGTTGTCGGCCAAAAGTCAAAGTAAATAAAAGACATTCACCAGAAGATCAGAAGCTATAGAAGCACCGTAGAAATAATATGAAGAACTTTATTCTCACTCATATTTTTAATCATGCCAATGTGAGCACTGAGGTAACCCATTGATCGACTGAGCACTTAATTGAGCAGGTAGTAAAAGTACCCGATAGCCAGGGGTGGCGCGAGAAACACGTAACGGCCTTTTCGGAACACTAACTCATTCAAAACATTTACTTGATTATTAATTTAATTATTCAGAAATCTCGGTGTGCATAGGCATTCTATACCAGCGGCATCGCACGGCTTAAAGCGACTGCAATTCAATAGTACGCGGCGCTTCGGATGGCGTGTAAACGCCCCAATAAACGATAGCAGGAATAAGACGGGACGGCAAATGAATGCGCACTAGTCTTACACTCACACGAGCTGAGCTTCCCAACTATCTCCGACCGGCGAACTTGGACCCAACAGCCGGCAAACCAACAGTGGCGCTGCGTCGGCAAACGAAGCGGTTTCGGCGAACGAACTGCCAACATTGGCCGACATTTGTAGTTGAACAGCCACAGAATCATGACAAGTCCACTTGAGCGACGCTTTGCCGATCGCGCCATTCTTTTGTTTCCGACCCACGATACCGCGTTTGGTTTGACTTGGTCCGTTGTGAGGTCTACGGCAGAAAGGCCATGTTCTCGCGATGGCGCCATACAGTGATCCACCATCCTATTTAATAATCATCACTTCCCCGCTGACCAAAGTAAAGAAAATAGTTCAGTATATACTTATCGAGAGTGACATAATTCTGATTAAACTTCTTTCAAGGTTAAACCTACATAATTCCTAAAGAAAGCATGTCATTATACCGGATTGGCGTCGACGTCGGCGGCACCAACACGGATGCAGCCATCCTCGACATCAAGGCTTTAGACAGCCCAGGTCGGGGAGTCCTTGCTTCTTACAAGGCTCCGACAAGCCCAGATATTACAACGGGCATTGAAGAAGCCATCCGGGCTGTCCTAGACAAATCTGCCATTGATCAGAGACGTGTCCTCAGTGTCACCATTGGCACAACTCACTTCATCAACGCTCTTGTCGAGGCCGATGCTCGTCGTCTGGACCGAGTGGCCGTCGTCCGTCTCTGCGGCCCTTTTACTCGTCAGATACCGCCATTTTCTGGCTTCCCCGTCGGCCTCCGCGCTATCCTTGACGGAGGCGTCACGTATCTAAACGGCGGCCTGGAGATGGACGGACGGCAGATTGCGCCTCTTGACCCAGACGAGATTCGCCAGGCCGCCAAGGCGATTGCGACAGCAGGCATTCAAGTGGCTGCCCTCGTTGGCGTCTTTTCGCCTCTCGACCACGATGGCATCCACGAGGAGCGCGCCAAGGAGATCATGCTCGAGGCAGTGCCACATCTTCGAGTCGTCTGCTCGCATGACATTGGTCCAACAGGCCTGTTGGAGCGCGAGAATGCGACGATTCTCAACGCTGCGATTCTGAGAACTGGCCAGCGGGTCAAGAAGAGCTTTCGGCGAGCCATGGAGCGCCTGCACCTTGGCTGCCCGCTCTATTTGTCTCAGAATGATGGCACTCTGATTGATATTGAGGCGGCAGCCGACTTTCCCATCAAGACTTTTGCCAGTGGTCCGACAAACAGCATGACGGGAGCAGCATTCCTAGCTGGCGTTGATCACGGGACGACGCCCGCGAAGGACGCCGATGCTGACGTCGCGAATGTCAACGGAACGCCAAATGGCACGACCACAAATGGTGACCATAAGGCTGACTCCAATGGCAATGAAGCCGAGGAAACGCAAATTCTTGTCGTCGATATTGGTGGAACAACGACAGATGTTTGTGCTCTGCTCCCATCGGGCTTCCCTCGGCAGGCACCTGGGTTTGTTGAGATTGCAGGCGTTCGCACCGCCTTTTCCATGCCCGAAGTGGTATCTATCGGACTTGGAGGCGGCAGCAAAGTCACTGTCGAGGGCGACTCTGTCTCTGTCGGTCCCGGGTCTGTGGGCCACTACATCCACAAACTAGCCAAGGTCTTTGGCGGCTCCATGCTGACAGCGACCGATGTCGTCGTTGCGTCGGGCAGGGCCGCTCTGGGCGATGCAAGCCTTGTCCATGATGTGGCTGCGTCAACCATAGAACTCGCAAGCCTGGATATCAAAGCAAAGCTGGAGAGGGTCATTGATCAGATGAAAGTGTCGGCGGCACCAGTGACAGTTCTCCTCGTCGGTGGTGGCGCCCTGCTTGTCCCCGACCAGCTGGCAGGTGTTGAAAAGTGCATCCAGCCTATTCACCAAGGAGCTGCAAATGCTATTGGTGCGGCCATTGGCAAGGTCTCTGGCGAGGTGGACACTGTCGAGATTCTCGACGGAAAGGACGAAAAGCTCGTTATTGAAGCAGCCTGCAAACGGGCCATTGATATTGCCGTTGAAAAGGGAGCGATGAGGGACGACGTTAAGATTGTTGAGATAAACAAGATGCCCCTGTCGTACATGTCACAGATCACGATTCGCATCCAAGTCAGGGCCGTTGGAAAACTGGCCATTCCAGAAGATCTAGAAACTTACCATAACTCCACCGTGGCCATAAATGGATACGAGGAGGAGGCCGAGACGAATAAAGTCAGTGTGTCAAATGCTCTGGAGCCAACCACTCGACCCAGTCTCGACGTTGATCTAGCAACCTACCGTCCAAATGTCAGAAGCGGCGTGTGGTATGTGTCGGAAGTTGACCTGGAGCTCATATCGACTGGCTGTGGTGTACTTGGCACTGGTGGTGGTGGACCAACATATTATGAGTTTCTCAAGGGGCTGAATGCTTTGCGCACCGGCGGCCAAGGGAAGATGCGAATCATTTCGCCCGAGGCGCTCAAGGATAACGATGTTGTGGCCTCCGGGGCGTGGTACGGTAGCCCCAGCGTCATCAACGAGCGTATTTCTGGTGGCAATGAGCTCATCGATGCAATTGACGCTATTAAAATCACTCGCGGTATTGAAAAGTTCCACGCTGTACTGGCCGAGGAAATGTAGGTGCAACATACTTTTCGATTCGTGTACAAGTTCACACTGACACGTTCACAGCGGTGGTGGTAACGGCCTCGCCGTTTTCCCCTTGAGCAGCCACTATGACATTCCCGTGGTTGATGCGGACGGAATGGGCAGGGCATATCCTACAAAGTACCACGGTACGTTGATCAAGGCACATGTTTCTATCACAGGCACTGACATGATACAGTGACGTTTAGTGTTTATGGCCACCCTTTGACTCCATGCTCCCTTACTGATGCCAAGGGAAACGCGACCGTCATTACGGTAAGAAGCCATCTCGTACCTCAAGTGGCACTCAAGCAAATGACCTGACACATCACAGAAAACTGAATCGCCTGCTCGACTGGAAAAGATGCTGAGGACAACTGCAGTAGAACTGGGCCTGGCCTGCGCGTCTTCTTCGAATCCGATGATTGGTTCCGTAGTCAAGTCGACTACGGTGCAAAACACGCACTCCCAGGCTTGGTACCTAGGCCGAGCTGTTCATCTGGCTCGTCGCAACAAAACAAACTACATTGACGCAATAGTGAGTCTGCCGTACCATAATATACTGTGTGCTTTACTGACAGAAAAAGTTCAATGTTTGCGCTGGCAAACTTCTGTTCACAGGCAAAATCGTGGACGTGCATCGCTTCCTCGGCGGCGGCTACACCATGGGTGCTGCCATTCTCGCACCTTTGAGGGAAGAGGAGCGTGAAAATATCTCGACCGACGCTGAAGGATTTCCTGATAAGCACATGATTGTGCCATTCCAGAACGAGTACCTCTATGCAGCCCATTGTGACGCCACTGGCTCAAAGGAATCACAGGAAGTGGTATGCACGGTTCCGCACCTCATCTCAATTCTTGGTCCAGACGGGGAAGCTATTGGATCACAAGACTTGCGGTATGGTCTGCATGTCAATGTGATTGCGCTGTCAGCACACCCAGTCTGGATGACGGAAAGAGCTATAAAAGTCGGTGGCCCGGCTGGGTTTGGGCTGGAGATGCCTGTCGTGGGTCCCGGAGAAGAGTTTACGAAAGCCAAGAGTGTAATAGAGGAGTTTAACTGCTAGGTATATGACCAAAATATGTATAATAAATGAGATTTAACCATTAGCTTGCATATTAAACAGAATTACCCGATTCTGTTCCATGGCGCATAATCTCTGCGGCTTGCGTAAAGAATGAGTCAATGCGATCTTTAGTTGCGCGAAGCAGGGCAACCACCACTTCGTCGTTGGCCACCCAAAGGTTACCAATGACCTGATGAAACCTCTCAAGCAAGCCATACGCCATTTCGATATCATGTTTCTCCGACGACAACAGGAAGAGAAATATGAGAAAATTACCACAAAGGATAAGTTGCGATCGAGCATCTGCATCCATATTAGCCTCGGAGGTTGCCAAGAGAACAAACATGCCGACTTACGACGACCCCAGAAATTACGTATATTTGCCGAGTTTAGATATGAAAGGAACTGAAGAAATGCGTCAAACGAGGTTAGGGCGTCAGGCAGCCATTTCCGAAGGTTTGAGCTTGGATTGAACTTGGCTTCACGAGTCGATGGATGCATCAGAGCGCGATAAACAAGCACCTGGGCCGAGTAAAATGAAAGATGTAGCGGAACTAGAGATATCAGTAAAAAGTCGACAAGCTCAATTCTGACACGCCGCCTTACAGTTTAGCGATGTGACGTGCCATCCCCCTTCTCGATCCACTTGAGCATCCAGACACGAGGGTATCAAGCTTTTCCAGTCTCGAAGGCTCGCCTCCACGGCGAGGAGTTCTGTATGAGGCTGTGTCGTATCGTGTAATGACTGCGTAGATGCATTGACCTGACTGATAGAATCATTAGAGTCGGCGTGCCTATGTTTGGCCATGTTTGACGTACTAGTTGCTGTCAAGCACAATGCGCAACGAGCGAGCTATGTCGATGAGCTGCAGGAATCGTGCTCCGGTTGACACTTGAAACTGCCTGTCCTCTGGTTCAACGAGATAATGCAGATCCTCTGGAACATCTTCGTCGCAGCGCAAGTCATCCATGGTTGGTGCTGTAGTCGTGTACGAAGCGCCAGGTATATGTGGCGGACTACCGTGAGATACAGAGGACCAGCAGTCCGTGTAGAACGTGGCCCACCATAGTTTTCGTCGCAAGTGCTTCTCGATGATGTCAATATTCCACTGCTTGGGTTCCACGTGCAGACCAATCATTTGGGCACATGCGGTTGCCTGCGTCGCTGTCGTCCATGTTGTCGGAGCCTCAAGTGTATCCATCATTGGTGGTGTAGAATGCTGGAGTAGCAGGCAAGCTTGTAAAATGAATAGGTTTGGGTTCTCAATCTCTCTTCTGAGAACTTGGTATGCATAATCAATGAGCTCATGCTGCTTAAATGGCATGGGGGTGGCCTTGAGCGCATCATCACGATTCCAAAACACTGAAGCAAGGCCATATATGACACCTCGGAGGCACGCTGGTATTTTTTGTTTGTCGTTGTGGTATCGGGTTAGGAATCGCACTTTTGACACGATGGGAAAAACCGGGTGAATATGACGGAAGTATAGTCGTACAAGGTTGTCGCCATTTGGAGAGACCTTGTTCTCAACAGCAGCAGAGATTCTCTCTCTTTCGTTGTTCACATGTTCTGGGTGCTCAATTCGCAACAACAAGAAGTGCACTGGGCTCTCTAACCCGGTGGGAGAGATTGACCTTAGAGCTCGCACTTGCGCTATGTCGGCAGAGAAGCTGAAGTTGTCACGCAGGATACCGTATTTGAAAGCATCCAGCAGAAAAGCGTCCTGTTCACTGGATTGACCCAGGAAGTATGCACATCGTCCGGGATTATCCTCAAGCGTATATATGACAGCAGGTGCAGTTTTTTTGTTGACGGATGAGGCTTCTGGGTCTATATTCGTGGGATGCAATGGACGATGAAAAAATGTCTCGTGCACCAGCACAGTTGGTCCAGTTTCAGGCGGCAGATCGGTGATATGTTGCCGCCTGATGACTGCTGGACTCGAGTGACGAAACGGAGCTCCTGGGGACACTGGACTCCGGCCCTCGGAGCCGCTGATTGCCACAGCGGGTGTATTGGTAGATCCACTGAAATGACTACTTGGCGATAGAAATTGTAACTGTTGGGATGCTGCTTGCTCAGTGTCAGAGTTGAAAACCGCCGGTTCGCCACTAGATGTCGAGGACAGACAAGGGACGCCTCTTCGTTTACATGATTGACCTATAGATGGTTAAGATGCGGAATCACAAAACTCTTTCACCGGCCAACGATAAGACAAAATTTCATCACGAAATGTCACATTAACGGGCGGTTGCAATTCCCCTTTTTGCTTCACTGCACTCAGACTTACATGGTGGGTCAGATGTAATAATGCAAGCTGTTTTACGTTTTCTGCATGCGTCGCATGGGCGGTTCTTCCGGCTCCTAGGTCGCCGGGCGTTGCCAAATGTACTCTGAATGACAAACTTCCGGGGAGGGCGGCGACGTCGCCGTTGGGGTGGTATTGGACTGGCAAGCCGGGCAATGGCCTCGTCGTCTGCCATGTCGTATGCAATGCGCGATGCAGAGACGCGTTACTCTGCCGCAGGTTCGTTGCCCGTTCAGAGCCCGATAACAGGTCCACAATGTCCAGCAGGGGAGAAGAAAGTCAACATGTCGGGGAACGTGGTTTACAAAAGGAGTCCGATGGCATGCCGGATGCGGGGAACGAGCAAGGTTCGCCGACACTGCTTACCGTGAACGAGTCATTTCGGCCACATTCAACGCACGCCACAATTTTACGCTCTTAGGTTCCCCGATTCATTTGCTCTTCGTTTGCCGGGCGCAGGCACACTAATCTAGGCTTGGTAACTAGCCGATTAGCGAGCTAACTCTTGTACGACACTTGTGATCTACATACTGTCTCAGTCTGGGACTTTACGAGTTCCCCGACAACATCTCCAGATCGCAAAGTGCGGGGGTGTCCATTTAACTCCGTGCCGTACCCCAGACCAACTACCGCATTGGCGTTTGTGGAGTTCTCTTTGAGCAGTGAAGCCACTGCTGTTATCGTCGGCTCTCATTTGAAATACATCGCCTTCTTGCTAGAGGGTGGCTTGAAAGGGTACTGATATCACTCGGACGCAATGCTATTTAAGAACATTGCGTCGTCCCCTTGGTCACCACTGAGAGTCTAAGACTACTTTCAAAACTCATATATGAACTTTCACTTAAAAGAGTCCATCAGCTGCCTCCATCTGGCCCTTTCCCGAAACACAATTACATCATGAACGCTCGCTGGGCAAAACTCAAAAAAAGGCTCGAGTGGTACGTTTCTTAAATCGTATGATGCATGATTCTCTACTGACCTGGATATTTCCGCAGCCCGACAGATGAAGATGCCGACTACAAAAACACGCGGTGGTGCAATCGCGACTTGATTCCGATTCCCCCGGATCGCCGTACATACCATGCGTGGTCTTACTTGGGTATGCCATTTACGAGCCACAAACACTATTCTAGCACTTACAATGTGTAGGTTTCTGGACTGTGTCTGGTTCTAATATCTCGTCTTGGTCCATTGGTAGCACACTGCTTGCCTTTGGCCTCAGTCCGGCTCAGGCTATCGGCGTCGTGGTACGTGCTGCATCTATCCGTCCTCCCTTTTCGTTTTTTTTCTTGTTCACCTCTAGGCAGAAAATTTGGTTAATTCTATTATTATAGATTCTCGGTGGATTCCTGGCCGGCTGTCTTGCGATTGTAGCCGGTTGGCCCGGTGCGCAGCATCATGTTGGGTTTACTGTTTCTAGCAGATTTACATGGGGCCTTCGAGGTTCATACTGTGGGTGCTTCTGCAAATTCCTATTGTACAAAACTAACACGACTAGTTCCTGTAATCCTACGTACCTTTGTTGGCACCATGTGGTTCGGTATCCAGGCCTACTGGGGAGGTCAGGCAACCCGTGTTGCCCTTGGCGCTCTAATCCCTGGTGAGAGGCCATGCGACGTTATGCTTTGGGCTTCCCACTAATCTTGACAGGTCTCGCTCATTTACCAAACACCTTCAGCGCCAGTTCTCATCTTGAGACAAAGGACTTTATCGGATTCGTCATCTGGATGTGTGCCTTCATACCGGCCCTATTGATCAGACCGGAAAGGCTACAAGTTCCATTTGTCGTGTGCTTTTTTCTCTTCTGTGCATCTTGCTTTGGGATACTGATCTGGTAGGCGTAAATGGCTTTCAAATATTGCATTGCCCTGCTAACTTGTGCCTTCTTAGGAGTGTATCGACAGCCCATGGTGCGGGTCCGCTGTTTCACGAGACAAACAAAGCACCAAACATGGGTTGGGCCTTCATGTTTGGAATCACATCCGTCCTAGGTGCTTGGGGTGGAGGCATAGTTGGGCAGTCTGACTGGACTCGCTATGCCAAGGCTAAGCACTCGCCCACTATTTCACAGCTAATTGACACTCCTCTAACAATTGGAGTCACTGCCATCATTGGCATAGTAGCCACCAGCGCTTCAAACAAAATTCTCGGTGGTGAGATCATCTGGAACCCCATATTCCTGCTGGCAGCAGCCCAAGAACACTATCACTCCAGCTCTGCGGTCAGAGCCGGCGTCTTCTTCGCAGGCATTGGGTTGGTGGCCTCGCAACTCTCGGTCAGTATTCAAAAGCCCTGATATACATGGCTAGATTCATATTAACTCTTATGTCTTAAAGATATCCATTGTTCTAAACTCAATGTCAGTCGGCATGGATCTATCAGGCCTATGGCCCAGATATATAAACATCAGGCGTGGTTCTTATATCCTAATGATTCTTGGTATTGCGACGCAGTAAGTTCAAATGCGATCGACATGCAGAGGTTGTATCTGACTGATCTTTATAGGCCCTGGCAGCTCCTCTCGACCGCAACTAAGTTTCTAACGGTTCTGAGCGGGTTTGGTGTCGTTTTAGCTCCCTTGACGTAAGACCTGCAATACTCGGAGAAAGTGATCATCAACTAACCTTGTGCAGCGGTATACTCCTGGCAGACTACCATATTATTAAAAGACGGAGACTGCACCTGAACGATCTATACATTGGAGATACATCTTCTACCTATTGGTACAGCTACGGATTCAACTGGCGACCGTTTCTTGTATTATTCATGAGTATTTGGCCTGGTCTGCGTAAGTTTAGCCGTTGCTTACGGACAGCACCTGTACATGTTACTGACAATCTGCAGCTGGCCTTGCTGCGACAGCGAATGGCTACACGAACCCAAAATATGATGTTTGGAAGCATGTTTACAACATCATTTTCGTCCTTGGTCTCTCAATTTCGTTTGTCTTATTCATCGCCATCAACTACTTCTTTCCTGTTGGTGGTTTGAGCGTAGACGCCCCATTTGTTTCTGGACAAGTGTTCGATGTGCTGGACGGCGTAGATCACAAGCAGGACGCAGAAGAAGTTATTGGCGGTGAGAAAATATGAAGTTTGAGGAAGCAGCCATGAATTCAATTATCTGACTGCGCAGGTGCCCATGTTCAAGGAGCGATGCTTTGGATTTTGTTGCTTCCAGCGCCTCCTCTGCTCAAATGAGCAGTGGAATGTCACTCTGACAGGCGTGTTCTTCCTTCATAAAATTTGGTATAAGAGGGAGTGGATGAGGACTAGCTAGCCGTTCAATCATTAAATTAATATAGCCAGTCACCCTCCCCAACAAATGTGATGTCATAGGAAAGTTTGACCACCTAGTGATTCCTGCACTACTGTACAAATAACAAAGTGCAGTTTGCCCTTCAGTGCCTCGTGTCAAGGCCAAAGAGTAATATCAGCAAGTAGCGGTGTATATATATGGTGCCAATGCTATTGTTTCGATGTTTCGTCTATCTTCATTGCACTGCACCTAGTCAGCGACCAGTACAGGTCGGCAAGGGGAAAAGCGGTCGTTGCTACTCTATAAGAGTTTTGCCTTTCTCTCTGGTTCTTGAAGAGCTTTGTGGTGTTTTGCTTTGATTAATTTACAGCAACAGCCGTATATCCATAATAAGGGCTGCTGATTGATGCATTTTATTGTCTGATGACGGGTATCTCTCATACTTTGAGCCACTTGCAAGGGAGACCAGAGGGCGCCGCCGCTGCATGGCAACGGCAGCGCTATTTGCAGGGCCAATAATGTTTAACTGCCGCTAATCTGTGCGCCATTTTGCAGTAATTTGTATGCATCTCAGTTGATATGCACTAAAAGCATTTAAAATAACCGAGAGAGTAAAGTGTGGTGTCGTGTGACAGACGATATGGCCCCAATCTATTGTAGGATAGATATTGCTGAAAAGGTCGCATCCTGCCCTAAAGAGTCTTCCCAGTTGAACCACATGTCGTCAAATGTTTCGAATGTCGACGGAGGAGTAAGCTCATGATAGCTCGTTCGGCCCTCGTTTTCCAGTCGTGTCCCTAGAGGATGTTGGAATAGAGTGGATTCCTCTACAGCGGGGAAGAACTGGGTAGGGGCCAGTGGTAGCGGGTTTGCTTGATTCGAGTATGGCTCGAAAGTCGCTTCAGCATGGTCCGGCCTTGAATTCGTAGGACTAGTTCTCGCAACGGTAGAAAGGTCCTCTAGCACCTTGTACGCAACTTTGTCAAACTCATCTCGTTTTCCTTGGAAAGAAGGAAAGCGCTCCACCATTCCCCATAGGACCGATGAACAGGTTCTGACCAGAGCCTCAAAGGATCGGAAGGTGAGAGATTGTCGTACCTCATGCGAATTAGCGTAAGCAAACATGAGACAGGTACCCGCAGAAGACAGATTTTCAGCTGCTTGCCAATAGATTGTGAGTTGGCGATCACAAAAAAAGCGTCGATAGAGCGAAATCATGCGAGATGCGGCATGGGACATTGCCAATAGTTGTGACCCAGTGGGAGACGGAATGTTTCGTGATGGTCGGTATAGGTAAAACAAGGCAGCATGATAGGTGACTTCAAAGGTATCAACCACTCCTCTCTCGCAATCAGACAGAGCTTCGGATTGAGGCCGACCATTGTACCATTCTTCAATTCGCTCTCGCATCTGTCGCTGCCATTCTTCCATATTTACAGGCAGGTAAGGTGATGAAGGGGTTTCAGATAAAACCCTCTGCATCTCTGACTGGATCAGACGATACTTGAACAATACAATGCTGACAGATTTGGATCCTGCAATGGTTGCATCAGTTGATGGGATGCCATCTGCTGTGATGAATTCATCATTCACTTCGCTAGGAAACTAGGAAAGGTGAGCATTCGCCCGTCAAAGCCACTCTCTGCCACGCACCTTGGCCGTTATCGCCCCATCAGAGAGGCATGGAGGTGTGTTGAGTGATACTGAAATACTTCTGTCCATGGAATAGGCAACCCAAAACGTTCTTCTCATCGTGTCCAGAGTGAGAAAATCAATTTCGGTAGAGGAAGGGTCAGCATGCAAACCAAGTTCAACCGCGAGGCGTACTGCGACTCCAATAATTTTCCACGCAGCCCAGTTGATGGGATGATGATAAGCATACAGGCCCATGAGTAGGAGTACTTGAACTCCATCCACGTCTCCAGGCAAGCCTGCCGCATTTACTGCATTGATCGCCGCTGTGTGATATCGGTCGGCTAGCCATGTTGGGATCCCGGATGGATTTTGTTTTTGGAGGCAAAGAATTCCCACCGCGAATACTTCAAGAACAAAAAATACGTCAATTCTGCATTCGGTACTGGAATGCGTTTCTTCCAAATTTATCGTCCTTGGTAAGCTGTACAGTCGGTCCAATTTTCTCTCGAATGTGGGTTCATGCAATAACGGCATTCCCAAACCTGCACATTGAAAGTAGGCTTTGACAAGCTTTCGTGCAGCGGATATCGGTGGCAGTGAGACTGGGCTGCTATCTAGGCTGCCCACAATATTGGCTGAAACTGAGTCCTCCGCAGTGTCTTGCTTAGAATACCGGGTTGGGTGAAGGTATACCCCGGAGCCAAGCAGTGTTGCCGGAAAGACGGAAGCGAACAAGGGTTCTGGCCTTGCATTGCGCTGTGGTGAGCCTCTTTCCCAGCGTGCGAAGCTGGCAAAGGCTGTTGACTCATTTTGCGCATCAGGTGTGGTGTTGTCTGTCAACGCGACTACTTGTGGTGATGCCTCTGATACTTGACCCGCGTTTAATGGCGATTCTGTGGCCGTTTCTGGCAGTCTGATTGCCGTTGTTTCAGCTTCGCCATCGCAAGTACACCGTCTTAGTTTTCCCTCCAAAAAGGCAACCCGCTGCTCGAGCTCATAAACATAGCTAGATTCCTTTTATCAGCGGATTTATTTGTTTTATTGTCTGCCACCTTACCTTCTGGGTATTTCCTTTCTGCCCAGGGCATCATATACCACGCACTCGACCCCGGCAGTCTCACACAAATGGCATCTCTATACAGCATGCTGTTAGTGGAATACAATATTGAGGGATGTCTCGGCCGGCATATGGCATATGGGTGTCAGCATACAGGTAATCGCAAGTCACATCGTTTTTTCTTTTGTCGGCATCTAATACATGCCGTTATATTCGTGCGACCCAGAGATGTCATAGTCGCAACGCCAATGTGTGGGCTGTTATTGATTAACTGTGGAATCAAGTGAATGGGTTCATATTGTGCTAGTCAGTGCCAACTAGTAATTCCGCACGTGATAAAGTGGCTGCTAAATCCAATTTAAGTAAACTTATCTCGCTTTTCCCAACTCTAGCCGACAGAGGTCTGGGCTGGGACAGGAACGAATTGTATTAAACTAGCGTCAGTGCCACCATTTACCTTTTTGCTCTTTCCAACTCCTGTAGAGTCGCGAAGTCACGTATTCACACATGTTTAAAGCACAAGATATTTTGGTTGGCTAGCGCATTATGAAAAAAACGGAAAGTTTAGCCTTCAACTAGTACAGTTTGTCTCATACGAGACTTAGAACGGCCAACTGCAAGCAGACATGTAAACCTACGGATTCGCAATCGCATGGAATAAATTAAACAATCAAATAAACTCATAAATCAACCCTAATAAAAAGAAAATAGTATCATCTTATACAGGTGCACGTGCCTCGGGCCGAAGTACGGCCTAGAAGAAGAGGTGCGCGAGGCTTCCCATAAAAGATCCAAGCCACGTACCCTGACATCTTCCCACTTTACAATCCGGGTACTCGCAGAATAATTAAACCAAAAATCGCATCTTTGACTCAATTCGTTACTCCATCTGCTGCGATCCGCAAGGCTCTCTTCTACAAATTACCTTGCTTGTTTACCTTCGAAGGCATTTCGACTATTCTTAATCTCCTCGAATACTGACCACGCAACTCCATGCCAATGCGTCTAATCAAGGATGATACTCTTACCAGTCTTTTGCGAGGCTTGAGCAAGGCCCAATGTGAGGCTATGCTTTCAAATTTAACAGCGGCCCTGAAAATATTGTCGACTCAGGACGCATCTTCGGGCAAAGGCCCAATCTTCCAGCCGCTGCGCAGCGGTATTACCACAGCTGAGGGCAATACGACCCTTTTCATGCCTGCTTCAACCACAAAAATCACAGGAGTCAAGGTTGTCACTCTTCCAAAGGAAGGCAACATTCGTGGTGTCATCAACATCTTCAGCCCAGATGGAGCCTTGCAAGGACTGCTCAGTGCTGTGGAGATCACTGCGTTCCGAACTGCGCTGGCGACAATGTCTCTTCTTACGCGTTGTAAAAATATCAACGTTAACAAGATGGTCATCTTCGGTGCCGGGAAACAAGCAGAATGGCACGCTCGGCTGGTAACTCTGCTCTTCCCTGGACAGGTGGACAGGATTCATATTGTCAACCGAACCGCTGGGAGACTGGACATTCTTTGTGACAGTCTGGCGGAAGATTTAAGCGGCTCCCAATCCTCCACCAGAATTGAAAGATTATCGCTTGAAGGATTAAGTGATTTTGAGTGTTCCAACTCGATTAAAAGCATCATAGCCGAGGCCGACGTCATATGCTGTTGCACTCCATCAACCATGCCACTTTTTGCGCATGCAGACTTGGGCCTCTACGGATCAAAGTCTAGATTCATTTCTCTCATTGGATCTTACAAGCCGCATATGCAGGAGATTGATAAAGATACATTGCTATCCGGCGGTTCAAAGATTTACGTTGATTCCCGCGACGGCTGCCTCCACGAGTCAGGCGAGATTATTAATGCGCGTGTAGATGGAAGCCAGCTTATCGAGCTCGGAGATTGCGTTGGCGATATTGTGTCCCAGCCTGGAGAAAACGTTATTTTTAAGTGTGTCGGAATGGCAATCATGGACGTCGTGGTGGCGCAGGATATTCTTGGCATTGCGGTAGAAGTCGGAGTCGGGGACGTTGTCGATGGCTTCTGAAGCGTACACAGACTCAATAGTTGAGAACGAGTCAATATACAACAGCTAAAGTAAACTACGAAAACTGCGTTGGAAAGCGACTGCCGCTACAACAATCGCTCAATAAATCCACTAACTAACTGCGGCTTCAATCAGCTTCAGGCGTCCGCGATCGGAGCGGCGTATACCGCTCCCACAACGAGACTGACTACTCGTCGCAATATACCGCTCCAATCAAAACATGTAGCGATTTCTGTTTCACTAACAACCAATTGATACTTGGGACGGTAATTCCAGAAAAGGAGGGTCGAATTAGGTGGCACATTAAATAGAATTTTGTGACTCTACGCGTTTAGAAACTCTTTATTATGTTTACTAAAGATCCTACCACTCCATTCATATAAGTGTCAAAGTTAATTGGAAGGTATTCTTTTCAGCACTGGCCACACATTACCATAGTTACTGCCCTTTTAGATGTAAACAACATGGCCTGTGTGGAAAGTCCAGCATCTGTAAAAAAGAAGGAAGTCGACAAAGATAGGGAGTTACTTTCCGTACGCTAAACGCATATACCTTGTAGGAAATCAAGGAAGTTGAATTAACACACAGCCTGAAAAAGTGTTGCCCACAAATGAAACCCATTCAGGCATTGCATGGCGCCAGACAAGGCGTTCCACAGAGCCATGGTTTATCTGCACTTCTTCACGTACATGGCTAGTGGAGTTTGTAGCGTGTAGTGGTATAATGCAGAATGATTCGTGGCAATTTATCCCCGTCGTACCAGTAGCTCGCATGGGAGCCTCTCAGAGCTATTACAATCGAAATTCGCGGGGTCAACACATGTATCCGTGGAGGCTCTCGATTTACTCCATCATTACATATCTTGTTATCCGGGGTTCCGTCTGGGGAATGATGGGGTACGCCCCAGCGGCGGTGTTTGCCGCTCAGCGTTGACGCTAATCGCTGACTCGCTCAGTAGGAAACCAAGAAAGATACACCATTCACAACCAATTGTGGGCAGCTTGAGATGTGAAGTTAACACACTCCTTCAGCCTTGATCCATGTATCTGGCGCGCGTTACACCCTAATAGAGATGTTCTGCTTCCATCATGCCAAAGAGGCAACCTACTTATAATCGGCTGTCTTCCATTCCTTCTGGCCGATTCAGCACACGGTTCCTCGTCAGCCCTCCCATAGTATAATACGACTGTGTTGGTTCGGTAAAGCCATCGAAACCTCCACATGCCCCCAGCACAAATGAATGATACAACCCCGGAAGACAGCATATGGCCTCCGGGAACCGTCCGGTTGGAGGATAAAAATGCACTACCAGGCCAAGACCTCATTCTGCAGCCGCGCCCCAGCGCAGACCCCAATGATCCCTTGAACTGGCCGCTTTGGCGCAAATATGTCAACATTGGCCTTGTCTGTTTCTACGTTGCCATGGTTGCCGAGTTCATCAATGCCCAGACGCCAACATGGGGTGCCATGCACAAAGAGCTGGGGTACAGCTACGAAGTACTGAATGACAGCTACGCCGCAAGCGTGGCAGCACTTGGTGTCGGCTCTCTCATTCTTATTCCCTTTGCTCTAAAATACGGCCGCCGACCGCTCTACCTCTTTAGCACTATCTGTCAATTTGGTCTCAGCATCTGGTCTGCCAAGATGCGGACCGTTGCGGATCTCATGCTGATCAATATTCTCCAGTGCCTGGTTGGGAGTCTCGCCGAGGTCATTGTTCAGATGACAATCGCCGATGTCTTTTTCGTGCATCAGCGTGGTAGAATGAACGCCCTCTATGTTTGGGTGTGGATGCTCGCGAGCTATCTCGGTATTCTGATTGCTGGATTTGTCGCAAAGGGCCAGGGCTGGCGGTGGATTTGGTGGTGGAACGTCATCATCTTCGGTATTACCATCTTCATCGTCGGCTTTGGGTACGAGGAAACCAAGTATTGCCCGGCTCTTGATGCCCTCGACA
The DNA here is from genome assembly GCA_900169235.1 of Zarea fungicola. Lineage (NCBI taxonomy): Eukaryota > Fungi > Ascomycota > Sordariomycetes > Hypocreales > Cordycipitaceae > Zarea > Zarea fungicola. The sequence goes on along the minus strand of FWCC01000120.1, from coordinate 34,594 downwards.
GCATTCAGCAGGCAAACCTGGCCACGAGCAAAAATGAAGATGGCGAGACAAAGATCTCAACGGATAAGAAACCGGGATTCGGCGAGGGATGTGCCGATTTTGCCTCAGCACCCGCAGTTGAAGACTTGAAAACTGCCGTTTCCGCCGCTCGCATTGATCCCAACATTCCACGCAAGAGCTACTGGGAAAGGCTTGCCATTACCACCACAACACCAGGATCATCAAACGACTCCTTCTTCCGACACATGTATCAACCTCTCATTATACTGGTCACCATACCGGCTGTCGGATATGCAGCTCTGGTCTACGGTGTCTTGGTAGGGTTGGGGGATGTCATGTCAGCAACTCTGTCAACTTTTCTGATTCAACCACCTTATAGCTTCAACTCTGATCAAATCGGTCTCATGAGTGTGCCTAGAATGATTGGTGTCTCAATTGGTGCCCTCATCGTTGGGCCAATGAGTGACTGGTGGGTTGTATACATCTCTCGTCGACGGGGTGGTATATATGACCCTGAGTGTCGACTCTGGTGCATCATTCCATTCCTACCATTTGTACCAGCAGGCGCACTACTATTCTCAATCGGCTTGAACAACCATTTGCCATGGCCTTTCATTGCCGTTGGGCTTGGCATGTACAACGTTGGCGTCACACCAATCAATACCATTATACTCACGTACCTTACCGACTCTTACACCGAGGTGAGACAAACGCAAAAGTACTATATTCTTTAGTTCAGCATGCTAATACGACTCCAGATTGTTGGCGACTCTATTGTTGGCGTTACAGTAGTACGAAATAGCCTCAGCACGGCATTCATCTTTGCGCTCACGCCATGGTTTGCAGCGATAGGAATTAAATGGGTATTCGTTACGATTCTTCTAATCGCGTGTGCTATTTTGATGCTATTCGGTGTTTTTATTCGGTATGGAAGAAGTTTTAGGCAACGTACCGCGTCACGATACCGCCGATTTGCATTGCAACAGTACAAAGGAAGGGAGTAGACTCCCTAATTATGCGGCAAATTTCGCCTTGGAGACTATCAAGAGGCTACTAAATAGCTCTTAGCAGTATGAAGATGAATTTTAATGAGCCGGCAATGATAAATTTACAAAAGCCACCTAGCGTACACTTCCCCATGACACTGGACTTATACAGAACGTCGCTGATTCCCTCATGACGAAGTCTTTAGGCTGTCCATAAAGGTCTCAAGCACTAAGACTAACACGTTAAATTGGGACTTTTGCCATCTAATACTGGCTTAAGAAGACCACTAAATGTAAACTCCGCTCGCTGGCAGTGATTACCTGCCACACGACATGCTGCCACTGTGCGCGTAGCTGTCGTTAATACCTGCCAGCTATTGCCATCTACATAACTAAATATGGATGAGTTTGCTTGCTTGTAGAAGACATTTACTACAAATTTTAACTAACTCCAATGCGACCTTTGGATTGAATCGTTTCTTAGAGTATCAGAATACCGGAATCCACTATAGTACTATGAGTGAACAGTTATGGGCGACTAGCTAGAGATTGGAAGATTCCTTATTCAATCGGTTGAGACGATTCACTCGGCGAGGTGTAATTTGAAATACTTCTGGAAGTCGAGTTTCCGCCCACGAGCTTCCTCCCATCAGTTTAACCAAGGCAGGGGCAGCAGTGAAGATCCGTGCCATACCACTAGCAGTAGCGCCGGGCGCCGTCAGTCAACAAGGTCTTTTCATTTTAGAATAAAACAAGAGAGGAGAGTCGTCGACTTACTGTCCATGATGCCCAGCACAAATCCACTGACCGGGTAGTCCAGGTAATTCTCCAATAAATGGGACGCCGTCCGCGCTCTATTATGCCCGGTTAGCCGGCGCCCGCAAGGGACGGGAGGGTACTTACCAATGCTATTATTCCACTCCAACTTTGGCAGATGGAATAGTCCTCGTCAGCCAAAGTAGTCGCTCCCCATCCGAGCTGTCTTTCTGTAAATTCTTGAACAGCCTTCGTTATGGAGGGGAATGAAACCAGGCTATCGTCTGTGCATCTCGAGGGGTTGTCCTGCAGCCATATCTCGAACTCGTGTTGGCCAGGATTATCGCCACCAAATAGCACTGACCCTTCAGCAGCCGTGCGAGGATTGATGCTGTAAAAACTACCATTCCCAAGCAAAACACCGTACGAGTGCTGCAGAGTATCCTTGTGCAGGGCGGATTCAACCGGCGGAACTACTCGTTGGCATATATGCGGCGTCGGACGAACGAGTCCACGTAAAGTTGGCTCTAGAGCAGAGCTGTAAGCATTCGTGGCATGAACGACCTGCAAGCACTCGATATCTCCTCGCTCGGTCTTGACTACCCATTTTCCAGTATTTTTGCAGGACGGAATGACTGCAGTGGCACGCGTGTTGGTTTGCAAATTGACGCCTTTGGCTAAATTGGCACGCATTATGTGGGCGGCAAGTTTCCAAGGATTCAGGGTTGATGCAGGCCAGGCATAACATGCCTGGGCATCTTTGAGTTGAGATATCTATTCCTTGTGTGAGCTTGTTATCCAAAAATGGAGCTTTTCAAGACTTTGGTACCTTTGCAGCCAAGGTCGAGCTCGATGTAACTTTTATGTGTTCAACTCCTCCACCTTTGGTCTTGAGGTGATGGAATTCCTTACTCGCGGTCTTGGCGGCCTCCAGAGTCATAGGTACATCTATTGTGTGCCCTACCCATAAGTCACAGTCGACGTCTTGTTCCTGTACATAGTTTACCAAACTCGACCAGGTCTCATGCTCGTTTTCCAGAATCTGCGATCCATATTAGAAATGATACGAATCAGCTTTTGCTTTTGCGTTGTATTTCTACCTTGAGTGCCTGAGTGGTTCCAAATTTCTTCTCGTAAGCTGCAAAGCCACGCCATTGATCCGGTTTGCAATGACCTGCATTTCGTCCAGTCGCACCAGAGCAGAATTCACGGGCTTCCAGAACCACCACAGCACTGTCTGGCCATCGTTCGATATAGTGGTTGGCGACCAGTGTTCCTGTCATCTGCATGATAGTTTCAGCGCTGTGTCTTGCTTGTGATGTCGTTTTCTTGTTTTTGGACCCTTGCACTCCCTGCACTTACACCAGATCCAATTACCACAAGGTCGGCTGCTACGGGTAAATTCGCAGTTGTAGTATGATTGAGGAGCTCATCACCTACTGCGCATTGAAGCCAGAAGGACTGCGAGCTGCCGCTTTGCTTTGGGAAGCCACAGTATTGTCCCGTAGGACCTGGGCCAGATGCTTCCTGGGCATCCCCCGAGATTATCGGCTCCATGCTGCGAATTCTCTGACAGAACCTGCAATATCTCAGACAAACTAAAATTGGTGCAGTATGTCAGTGGACACTGAGGCAGTTGCTTATATAGTAATAGCACAAGGCCCAGTAAGTTGAGGAACGAGTTCAAGCCATCAATTAATTGCAATTTCCCATGCACTAAATTCTCTCCGTGGGATGTGGGAGAGGACAAGAATTTTGACTACACCAGTTTCCTACACACCACGCCGGGAACCCAATGGCGGCGGCACAGTGTCGGACAGACCCGACAAAACCTGGACAATTGAGAGTAGAAGGTACCTAAGTATCAATACAGGACGATGATGGGTACCAGTTGCGGAAACCCACCGGGTCCATTGGAGCGGTGTTTGCCGCTCTGTACGCCACCGACAATCGTTTTTGTGGGAATGGCCACGGCAGTCTGGTTGTCCTTTTCTTGGCTCAAAGAGGCAAATACATCTTACATATGTTTATGCCTTTGATCCTAAATTGAAGGATGCAAGGAAACAAGTGGAAAACAAACAAGTCCTGTCTTGTTTATTAACCGAAATGTTGATGCAACTAAGCCGTACGATCTTCTCAATGGGTCAGAGTGATAAATAGAGGTTGAGTTATTAAATCTAACAATAACAAGCATGATGGATCAGAAAAGAAAAGAAAAATAGCATGACTTTGTTCAGATAAGAGCCATCTCAAGCAGAATAGCGCTGGGCATCTAGGCATCAGCTGGGCTTTCCACTGTCTGTGCGTAAACTTGAACCCATAGCGAACGAATTACAAGCGTCAAAGTCATTCCCTACAACACTGCCTCAACTTCCATAACGCAAACCTAGAATTAAACTCAACATGAGCTCGTGGAAATTCAGTGTGCCCGAGGGCTACTTTGACGACTGCGTCGCCCTCGCCGCCCAGCTGCCTGATGGTAGCCTCACCACCAGGCCGCTATTTGCCCTCAAGCCGCGCGATTATCCCTCAGACGGGGACAGCAGCTCATCCACGCCCAGTGATGGAAGACCATGGGCACGCTTCACCAAGCATGTTGCAGCTCTAAACCGCTCGTCCCCTGAAAATGTCGCCTATAAGATTGTATTCGTTACGCGCCACGGCCAGGGTTACCACAATCTGAAGAATGAGCAAGTCGGCGATGAAGCATGGGATGTATGTTTTCCAGACCACGAGCTCACCTATCCTCCATACCCCTTCAATGACTTCAACTTTGAAACTTTGAAAATAAAGGAAACGAAAACTGATTTTTTCTGTTTCTCTTAGACTCATTACTCGTTCCTTGATGGCGACGATGAGACAACCTGGTTCGACGCCGAGCTCACCCCGCACGGCATCAGCCAAGCCACCACGCTCTCGGCGCACTGGCTCGCCTCCATCACCAACGATGGGCTCCCCATCCCGCAGACGCTTTACACTAGCCCCCTCACCCGCTGCCTGCAGACGTCCCTGCACCTCCTGAAGCCCGTCATGGAGGCCCACGGGCTGCCGTACCACCCCTTGATCAAGGAGGACCTCCGGGAGCGCTGGACGCTGCACACGTGCGACAAGCGCCGTTCGCGGTCGTGGATCGCGGAACACTGGCCCGAGTATCGCATCGAGGATGGGTTTGCCGAGGAGGATCAGCTGACGAAGCTGCCTAGGGAGGAGACAGATGCGGAGCACGGGGTGCGAAATCTGCGTGCACTGCGGGAGATTTTTGACTCGGACGAGAACCAGGTGATTTCGTGGACGATGCACTCCATTGCAATGCAGTCGCTCCTGACGTCGGTCGGGATGATGTCGTTTCATGTGAAACCTGCGACGACAGTCGCGCTTCTTATCAAGGGCGAGAAGAGCGCGTAGACGGTTGTGCATCTTTCGTTGATGAGGACCATGAAGCTGTAGACATTTGTCGTGAAATTCGCCTTAGACACCATTCTGCAAATATGCTACCGTAAATAGATATATTGTTTTTCAAGACGGCTAGCCAAGATGGGGCGCAGCCTGATCATATCATCGTCAATGCAAGGTACAAGAACCAGCCATGCACCACTACAAGAAATAAAAATGAAGAAGGAAAACTGAACAACAGAAGTTTAACCGTATACAATTACTTTCGTGTCGGCGCCAGTGTCATCATCTTGACCACCACCCCCTCCGCTGTAGCCTTCAACTCTCTCATTTTCAAAAACGGCGCATCTCCGACTTCATCACTCATATCCCGCAGCCAGTGATACTCGTATACTGGTCTCCCATCCCACGCCAGCACTCTCGTGCCGTCTTCCACCGCCGACCCGGCGCGCACATCGCTCAGCTGGCCACCGCTCTCATCTCTCATCAGCGGCATCGGCAACCGCCATGTCTTGACCTCATCGAGCACCGCGTCCAGCTGCAGACTCTTGGGCCCAAATGTCTCGAGCATGAGTTTAATGCGAAGGTTGGGCGAGAGCACGCCGTACGCGCCGGGCCTGTCCCAGCCTTCAGGCCTTAAAGGCTCGAGGTACAGCTTCTCGGGAAGGGCTGTGGGATCAAGCGCGTTGGCCTTGGAGGAACTCTCACTGAGACTGTAGTCGGAAAAATAGCCACCCTCCTCCTGTGCCTCATTCTGGCCGTCATTGTCGGCATTGTTGGAATGCTGTGATTCATCATCGTTGTTCACCGTCTCAGTGACCTCGATGGAATCGTCGGTTTTGCTTGATTCCCCATTTCGTACATGGCTCTCGCCTTCATCTTCGGAATTGTTCTCCATCGTGTCCGTTTCAAGACCATGCTCCCCGGTGCCAAACTTATCCTTCCGCGCCATCCACCGCTCCTCTCTCTCCGCCCACTCCCTCTCTACCTCCCGGCTCGCCTTCCTCTTGCCCTTCGTCGTCGTCCCTCTCCTCCTTCTTCTTCTCCTCTGCACATTCCGAATATCAGCCACGCATTCACCCGGAAGCTCCCCCGGCCACGGCGCCGGCGGCATACTTGTCCATGCCCACCAATCCGCCCTATTCATCCTCACCACAATCTCTTCGACCGCCTGCCTCTCTCGCAGCACTCTAACCACCTCTGTATTCAAATAATACGCAGTCCCGTCTTCCTCCTCCTCCTCATCCTTTTCTTCCTCTCTTTCCTCTTTGATCCTCTCCTCCGCCTCAGCCACCAGATCCGCCACGCACACCGCCGCCGCCGCCTTGAGCCGTCCCAGCGCCGCCACCCACATGTCCAGGAACCCGGCCTCGAGGCGCAGATGCTGCAGCGTCACCTCGACGCGGCCCAGCAGCAGCACCTGCCACGCGTGCGGCACCAGCACGCCCGCGGCCAGCACCACCTGCGCCCACTCGGCCGGCTTGTCCTGCGGCGCGCCGTCGGCCAGCACCCCCCACGTCAGCCGCATCGGCAGGTCCCACGCCTCCATGTACACGGCCCGGCACGTCCGCAGGAGCGCCGCGTCGATGAACGGCGCGCCCGTGCGGTCCGGCCGCCACGCCGGCGAGCGCGGCTCGTAGGTCCACACGGAGCTGCACTGCGTCTGCAGCACGAGCGCCCAGATCCGCCGCCGGAGCTCGGGCGGCAGCTTGCTGAACAGGAAGCACTCCCGCCGCCGCCGCCGCCCTTGCCTTTCTTTGCTGTTCCCACCACGACCACTACCGCCACTTGTTGACGATGACAAGGACAACCGCCGCGGCTGCTGCTGTGTCTGATGCTGCGGAAAGACGCTCGACGGGTGCAGCGTGGCGGCCATGGGGAGGCGCTGCGTGCCCGCGGGCATCGTGTCAAACGCGGAGCTGCGGCGGACGCCCCAGGGCCAGAACCAGCGAAAGTGGCCGAGGTCCATGTGCTGCGGCGGCGACAGTCCAGAGTCTGAACTGGCTTCCTCCTCTACAATGCCATCATAATCATCATCATCCTCATCCTCATCCTCATCCTCATCCTCCTCCTCGTAGTCATCTGCATAGCGCCATGCTAGTGATCCATTTTGAAAGAACTTTTCCGGTTGCAATTGCTGTTGCGTACGTTGGTGAGAGCGCAGCGGTCGCGGTCTTGTCATGTACATGATGATGCTAAACTCAAAGGCCTCATTGCCAAGAAGTTTTTCTTGTCACAGCAGCGGTGGTGAGGTGCCGAGATTGCCGATCTGAGTTTTTTTGCCAAATGTACCTCTTTGTCTTATTGAGCCTTTTTTGCTGACCCTATTATTATTTTTATTTTTAGTTTTCTCTTTTTACCTGATTCAATAAACACTGGGTTGTATGTAAAAAGGCATCAAAAAGTTCATCTCATTTCTTGTGATTATGACTCTTCCATTGCTTTCCTCCTTTTTTTTGTTCTTGGTTCTTAGATTAGAAACAAGGACTTTACGGGCGATCTTTTGCCGCCACAGCTCACAGGAATTTCCTATTTTCGCCTGGTTTCCCTGATTCCCGTCCGGGAGGCACGTCGTGTTTGCTCCACATTGCCGGCATCGCTCTGCTGCGCTGTGCTTACGCGCCTCGGCAGGTGAACAAAAAACCCTCTCTCAGGGCAACGTTGAGTGAGGGGAAATGTAAGAAAATGGGTAGACACTGGTGAGCAAGCCATGTTTAATGAGAGGGGAAGGTGCCCGGAATCTCGGGGGATCTACTGCAGCAATGCATCTGCCCAAGGTGGCTGCACTAAAATCTACGACACCACCCAGTGGTCCATTACCCGTGCGCACCGCATGGTGGCGCATCTCAGAAATGAATGGCAAAAAGGGTTTTTTTTGGTCTTGGCCTAGGTAGATATATTTTATATACAGGGTATCAAAGTTCTTGCTACCAATGCGATTCAGCCGCTCAACTTGACACAACTTGCCGGCTCACAACTGATGACTGTCTTGATTTATCAATGCTTTAGTCGCGGCTTGAGTACGGTCACACCATTGACACTTCCCCATATGCTATCCGAGACCTTTTGCGGCAGCTTACGCCCCCGCAGCCGCTGATCTATCAGAAACATGCCCACTACAAACTCTTGCCGAGTAAGGTAGCCTTTATGCTCGCGGTCGACCAATTCCCACACTTCTGCTAGCTCATCCGTCGGCAGACGGGAGCGCTTCCAAATCTCACGAACCACAATGTTGACGACGCACTCGGACAGCTCTGTTCCCAGGCCGCTTCCCACGCTAGCGGAAGGGCTTTCGTACGTAAGCAAAAGCCCGCGATTCGATGCCCACAGACCCTCGTATCGTTTACGCTCTCGCTCCGTCAACTGGTCTCTCCACCTCTTCCGCGAGCCCTCGTGGTGAGTGTGCTTGGAGCTGTGGAGTATATTCTTGTGGTTTTTCTTTTGACGGTCGTGCTCGTCCTCTGGCTCGCTCTGAGGCCGACGTAACGTCTGTAGCAGATGTGGTGACCTTTGACGGTTTGGCAACGGCGGCGGCGGCAGGGAAGTCCCAGTATTGTGAGGAGTCAGTCGAGAAGATGCCAAGGAGCTCGCCATGATAGCATTTGTCATGGATGACAGGTGCATCGGATTCGAAGGAGGCTGGGTGAAACGCTGTCTCCGCGGCGGCTCATGTGTAGGCGACGGCGGAGCGCTGACAATAGATTCTCGCCTCTTGTGTGGTGGCGGCGCCGGTGGCGATTTGCTGGCTTTTGGAGTGTTTGAGGTGGTTTTTGAGACGATGGGTAGCCCCCACATGCTGTTAACTGGTGTCGCCTGTGACAGACGCGTATCTGAATTGCCGCGTGGACGTCCGCCGCCTGGCCTTGTCGGTGCAAGTCTATTATTGTTTCGAGGTTTGGGGGGAGTTGGCGGCCGTTTATCCTCCACTTGACGTTTCTTTGGGTCCGGGGAAGGTGACGATTGCGCCTCGGAAGTTGGGCGGAGGATGATTGAAGGCGGAGGCGTGCTGTATTGGAGCGAAGCCGACTTGGTGAGCCGCTTCGGTTTTGGCGAGAGAACCTCAGTGGTGGATCTACTGATGACATGCGGCGTAGGCGACTTTTGCCTCGGGGTCGTCGGAGTTGTCGGTGACGTTGGCTTGCCATCATCTGGTGCTGGCAGCTTAACGGTGCGGCTGCCTCCCTTTGATTCTCGCGACAGTCTTGAGGTCGACTGTTTCCGTGAGGGTTGGCGGGCAGAGCGAACTTCTTCTCCAACAGCTGGTGTTTTTATAGTTTTGGTTGATTTGGATTGAGGCGTGGTTGGCGTAGCTGTATTAGACAGACTGTCGACTGCCTCTCTGGCTCTTGGTGGTGTTACACGGGGCTTATTTGCCACTATCGAAGCAATTGCTTTTGAGCCTGCAGCTGGTGTTTCCGGAGCTGAAGTAGGGGCACGACTCCTGGTAGATGACGGCGTAGGTGGTCTTCGGGGGAGTGCTGATGTCTTTTTCTTTTCGTTATCTTGTGACAGCGTTGGCGGACTGTCGTCCAGCTGTGCCTTGCTGCGGCGCTTTTTTAAACTCGAACTAGACATTGGGGAGCTAGGCATAGTAACAGTCTTCTCTGGCGTATCTAGCATCATGCGAGTGCTTTTGCGTGTAAGCTGTCGATCCGGCGAAGACTTTGGCTTCGGTCGTCGGGTCGGGGAATCACTGCCAGTTGGCTTGTCCTGCTCGAACATGGAAATCAGGGAATTGGTCGGCGGGATGGGTTGCGAGTCGACTGCGTCAACTTCTTGAAGAGCCTTCACACTATGCACCCGCCGTGGTTTCTTAGAGGCTGCGGGAGTCGGACTGGCGCTACGACTGGCTGCCAGCGTCGCAGCAATAAGGCTTGGGCTTTTCGCGTCCAATTTCGCCAGTGTGCCGGCAATATTTGCCGGAGTCTGCGGTGAGAGCGCCCTCGCGACATGTGACGACGGGGATGTCGATGGGGCTCGATCAATCGCTATATTCACAGTCGGCGCCGTATTCGTGATGGGTGCAGCTGTCGCCGATGCCACGCCAAGCTGCTGCAGGCGCGCCGCCACAAGGCCCGCGGGGAGTGTCGTCTTAGACTCTATCTCGACCGCAGAGACATCCGCGGCGCCGGGATTCGGACGGATATGTGGCGACCGCAGAGGCGTGAGGGCCAGCGCACTGCTGGGACTCTTGGCCCTCTCCACCGATGACGTCGCAGCGAGGAGAGCGCCATTCTCCCTATAGTGCTCTAAGCTGTGCTGTTGGTTATGCAGCGGCGGCGGGCTGTTACTACGGCTGCTCCTGCTTCCCGAGCTCTGTTTTGCTGATCGAAAGGCTGTAGAGATGGACGATGGTGTGTTCTGTGGTTGTGTATTGCTCGAGCTGCTCACTATTGGCCGTTTCTGGAACGCCAGCGAAGCGCCTTGCAGTGCAGCTTTGGCGGCGTCGTCTGGCGACCCTGCGGCGTGGGAGCCGACCGCTGGATTCATAACCAGGCAGTAAGTCACAGCGACATTAGAGGCAGGTGTATTGAGGAGGAATTGCTGGCGTGTAGTGGTCAAGAATGGTCCGCCGTGAGTGAGCAACCTGCTGTTTGTAGCCTCGTGTCGTGGTGTCGAGTGGGTGTCGATGGGAAGGACGGTAACCAAGGGTTATGGCGCTGACGATGTATAATATCACTGCTTCGAGAAGGGCACGTTGAAAAAAGAGACTGAAATGAATGGGAGCTGTGATGAATTGAGAAAAGGAGAGTGAAAGAAAGGAGAGGACCTGGGTGTTTCGGTCAAAGGTCGAGCTTGGATGACAGGTCCATCTGTACAATTGAATGATGGGACCAGAGACAGCTGCAGGTGAAACGGTTGGGGGACTGCCAGCGGCCGAACAAGCCGGCCTTGTGGCCATTGGAAGGAATGGATGGGCCGTGGAACAATTGGCTGGCAGGCGAGAACCCACTACAAGAACGAATACGCAGCGGGCCGTTTTAGCGGCCAGGAGGGTCTTTTGGGGGGCCGCCACAGGGGAATACTGGTCAGTGGACACTGGACAGCGGGGTCCAATGACGATGCAGGGGTCTTATTTCTTTCAGTGGTTGTTGGCCCGCTCCAGGTTGTCATTTTGTTTCTCTATTTAGCTACCAAGAATTTAGTGAGTACTGCTAACTTAATGAATGGAATGAATACGAGCCCGGATCCACTGAATATTATCTTATTCCCATCATTTATCATGCATTCACGCCTCAGCTTAAAATAAATATTCAAGATTACGTCATGCCCCGCACCTCACTTTGCAAGCCGTCAAGACCAAGTCAAACGACGCTGTACATGGTATTTTTTTTTATCTGTGCATATACGTCCTTGAAAAAGGAACCAAGTAAAAGAATGGAACTGAAGAAAACAAAAACCAACGCCGTTGCCATTCCCAAAAAAAGAGAGAAAAATTCTCTTTCCCAAAATTCAGCCAAACTTCCATGTACACATGAGCATATTTCTGCTCCTTTATACTCCACGCCGTTGTCTGCCTCGCTTGGAGAGGCCTTCCTCCCTCCCGTTTTATTCCAACAGTATACACAGATTACGAGCTTTGTGCCTTGTAGATAGAGCCGCACTAGATAAAAAGAAACAGAAAGAGACAGAAAAGAAACACAGAAAAGGAAAAGCTCGCCGCTGTCTGTTGCGAGTCACCGCCCGATTTTCGCAGAGCAGCGAGAAAACAAAAAAAAAGAAACAGACCAAGAATAAGTAACACGTATCTCAGTACGTCCTGTAATAAAATTAACAAGAGAAACAAAAAAAGGAAAGAGGAAAAAAAGTAACCGAGGTTGAGAGTGTGGAGATGAATGAGTTTCGCAATGCTCCAAGGGAAAGGATTGCTGTTCGTGAGATGCATACGGCGTTGTCATAAGATATCGTGAGTCGCTCACGCAATCTCATCAAGGCATGTTTGTTGTATATCGTGGGTTGTCCAATCAAAAGACGTCACAGTCGCCCCATTCACTCCCAGAGACGATGCGGTTGCCGTCCTCATCAATCATGACAGGGCCAGTGTAGCCTATGGGAGGCGGAATGCCGCGCATTCGCTTTGTCTGGCCAGGCGCCGCGCTATAGCCATACTCGGGCTCTTGTCGCTTAGTCCTGGCGGCACGGAGCTTGGCATAATACGCATCAGAAGCATCGGGTTCCGGCTCGCTGTTATCGTCGTACGTCTCCCAATTTTCTGATCCAGAAACGGCGGTTGATGATGATGTGCTTGATATTTGTCGAGGAGGGGCCTCCTGTGTATAACCATACTGTCCGGGTCTAACGGTGGCATATCGGTCGTCACTATAGTCTGACCTGTCCTGAGACTCCTGCGAGTCATGTCGGCCACCTCTTGTTGGTGGTCTGTCATCATACAAATCTTCAGGCTCAATAGCACGAACAATATTTGAAGACAGGCCGGCCCCCTTGTATGGATTGGACGGCGTTTGCAGCTCCGGTACAGACTTGAGATCCCGCATCTTAGGTGGCGGAGCTCTCATCGGTGCACCGTTGCGCAGAGTCTCGCCTCGAGACTCAGGCCTGGGCCGCTCAGGCGAGTTATTTCCATGCTTCAGGTTAGAAAGCGGTGCCCTGGCGGGAATTCGAGATGGACTCGTTCTGCCTGCGCGTGTTGGGCTTCCGGTGCGGGTCGGGCTTCCAGCTCTGGGTATAGTCGATTGAGCGGCTCTCTTCGGAGCGGCGGCCGTTGGCGTTTTGGTTGCCGTTCGGGGTGGTATAGACTTTACAATGTTGGTTTTGCTTACTGCTGATTTTGGCATCTTGACCGCAGACGGCGGCGCCCCAGCAGGCGTCTTGGACCGTGGCGGGGCCGGTGCAGCCTTCCTTGAGCCGCTCTCATCGCATTCCTCCAAATACCTCTCGCCAAAGACTAGGAATGGTCGCCCATATTCATCCTCCCACTGTTCCAGCAGTCTTCTGACTTCGGCAGCGACCTTGGGCAGCTCCTTGGCAATACGCTTCCTCATTTTCTCTTCCCGAAGAAGCTTTCCAGGGTCTCGTCTCTCACCCTTCTGACCACGTAGCATGAGTCGTGAAGCGTCCTGACTTGAAGCAGCAAGTTCGTCTCGCTCTTTAATCAAGTGCTTATGTCTATCGATCAAGGTCAGGACAGGAGCGCGTTGCTCCTTGAGGGCTTCCAATCTCCCAATTTCGCGCTCATGGGCTTCCAGAAGCGCGTCGCTGTAAACGTCGGAGAAGGCTGGCGTGAACTCGAGCATCTCATCTTCGGACAGGTAGAGAGCGTCCCAGAGGGCTTGTAATTGGACGCGAGAGTCTTCAACAAACAAGTGTAGATTTTGGCGCTTCATCTCGTTGAGTCGCGCAAGCTCATCTTCAAACTCATTGATCTGACGCAGACCGCAGCCACGGTTCGCGTTTCCAAACGCTTTCGTCTCGGCTTCATCAACGCCAAGCTTTATCCAAAGGGCTTCGACAGCGGCCTTGAGATCGCGCAGTTTCTTCTCACGGTTCTTTTTTTCCTCCGAGAGACGGTCCCGCTTGGACTGCAGGCGCTTGATATCTTCGGCATGCAGACCAAGCTGTTCTGGGGCTTCACGATAATACTTGACAATCGAGCCGTCTTGTTGCGCTTGAGGAGTGCCAAGCTCAGCCCACAGCTGAATAATATTATCTGATAGAGACTGAACCGAGGCGATGCGTCGGGTGTATTCATCGTAAACGCGAGTGAATTCAGCGTCCAGTCGGTCAACGTAGGAAGGAGAGAGATCAAAGGTGGTCGGGACGGATTGGTCGGGGCCAGTTGGTGGCAGTGCAATTTGTACGAATGTGGCCTCGAGATGCGACGAGTATGACTCGAGTGCTTGTACAAGCTCTGGGTAGGAAAACAGTCAGCATAGCGTCGCGGGAGATTGGCCAGATACCGCTTACTCTTAACTTGTTCAAAGCGCTCCCTATGGAGGCGAGAAATCTGTGTCTGCTTCTCCTTGAGGCTCTGCAAGCAGTGGTTGAGGGGATATGTTATTGTGACGTCGTCAGTATCGTAGTCTCTGCGGCCCTTGCAGTCATCGAGTGACGTCTCCATCTGGCGAATCACGGTTATTATATTCTTGGCTTCCTCAATCATCTCCTTCTTCTCGCTAGTAACGAGTCGAACTTGATTATTGAGTGCCTCTGAGAGAGCTGAGAAGAGCTGTCGTGAGGGGTCAGCATCGCAATAACAAGGCGGCAAACGCAGCATCAAGGGCTCCCTCCTACCTCGGACTCGCGCGCTTGGCGCTCATGAGTAGGGACACCGATCTCATCGAAGAGGCTGTGCAACTGACCAATACTGCTATTGACCTGTTGAGCCAGATAGCTGGTATCCATGGTGTGCTACGTTTGTGGTGCGCCCTTGCGGCGGCTAAAAAAAATGACGACCGTGAAGTCGACGACGACGTGGAGGGGAAAGATCTCAGATCGGGACAGCGACTGGTATGTAAAGGTCTTTTGATATGAAGGAAGGAAACGTGGTCCAATTGTGAAAGGGTCGGTCGGAGTGTTTTGGATGAGGACTGGTATGCTGCTGTTTACAATAATCGGATCGATTTGTGCGTGTATGCGATTCGATGCAGGGGTGATGTAGGTGTAAGAAGAATTGAAGAAGAAAAAGAGGCACGTTTAGAGTGAGTGTCAGAGCATCATATCATGCGCTGTGAGTCAAGAGGCATTTCACGTCGTGATGGGAAATGCTGGGCGTCTTGTGGTGCAGTGAGACAGAGGCTTGACGAGGGGATCTTGGGGACAAGAGTCGGCAAGATAATAGATAGGTGGTGGTGGTGTTTGTCAATGTTTGTCGCAGGGCCAGGAAAGTAAATGTACACAACACACCAACAATGGCAGCAGCGGTACGGAGAAAACAAGGCACAGTGGGACACGAGCGACTTCCAGCACCCACAGGCACCACTACAGTGCATGCCAGGCTCCAGTTACAGCGCTAGCAATACGCTGTTTGGTGGATGGCTGGCCGATCCAGTCCCGCGTTGGGCGTTGTCACGGCAACCAAGAGTCTCAGACCCCTGCAAACATCCAGCACCAAACACCAAACAAGAACGCGCCCACCAACGAAATGGCTTGATTCAGCCTACCAGTGTCCAGATTATCCTCCAGAGTCATTGTCGTCCCAGAAAAGTACTAGCGGCGGTTTCAGACTCGACCTGCATCATCCCCCACTGAGTGGCCCTGAAATAGACTTTTTGTTCCACCAGCGAAGCAGTCAAAATCGACTCCCTATTTCCGCTCTCTGTGTGTGCAACGGCGACATCCTACCCTGTACCACACACACGATCCAACATTATTGACTGTGCGACGATTTGGACGACATGCAAACAATAATAGTTGCATTAAACAATATTTGATATTCTATTTCCAATTTTATACGCAAAATCGCTCATTTTGCCCAGGAACGAGGCTGGACAGCATAGAGCACTGTCAGACTGACAACATCTCCATCATATTTGAAACAGACTGATCAGCGCCCAATCTTTTCATTCGTTCCTCGTTCAGCACAAATGTCCTCGGTAAATACTCCGGCGTTTCCCGCCCAAGAACCATCTCGGCAATCGCCTTTCCGCTTAGCCAGCACTTGTCCATGCCATGGCCGTTGAAGCCTGCCGCAATCCACTCCCCATAGTCTCCCCTACCAGTTGTCGCGGCATCCAATCTTCCGACCAGTGGCAGGCCATCGGAGCTGAACCCCATAATGCCAGACCAGACACGCTGTTCGCCAAGGGGCTGCACATCCGTCAATAGCCCGGGCAGGGCCGATTGCAGGCTTGCCTGTGCCTCATCTGCTACGACAGAATCGTCGCTCGAAAGCATCGTGGTAATTTTTTGTCGCTCTCCACCGATGAAAATCCGGCCCGTCTTGGCATTCTGCTGTGCGTAGTACAGTCCTGTGCTGTACACTTGTGTCGTCGGGTCAAAGCTGGGCTTGGTGAACCACGACCACGAAGTCTCGCCACCAAGGAGCGGGAAACTGGTACCTGGCTCCTGCGCTGACATTGTCCCTCGTATGGGATAAATTGCTCCGTTCAGCTTGGGAATCAAATGTCCCGTGAAGCCATTCGTGCAGTGGATAACATTGCGCGCTCGGAGTATGCCCCGTGGTGTGCTGATTTGGTATGGTACATCGTCGCCATCCTCGTAGTCAATGCGGAGAGCCGGTGTGTTTGTTTCCAGCGAGAATCTTTCTGAAAAGTCGCTGAGAAGGTTCCCAAATAGTGCCGTGATCAGTTTATACGGCCACAATGCAGCCGCGCCATGCTGTTCCAAGATGCCACGAAATTTCTGACTATACTTCAACGGCTAGAGTGTTTGTGACTTGGTTAGTATTATTCCGCCGTCTTACTTCGCAGAGGAAGTGTATTGTACGTACCTTGGTGTCACCTTGAGTCTCCAGTACATTCCCCTTGATTGGATTCTCTGGCCAGAGGCTCTTCAGCTGTTCAAGGCCACCCTTTGCCTCTTGGAACATTCCTTCGTCTTCAAAGGCAGCAGTGGCGACTACTTCCCTCAACTCCACGGCTTCTTGAGCGTCCTTATCCAATTGCGCCACCAAGCTCTTGACGCACCGAATATTGGCTTCACTGAACTTGACAATCTCTCGAGCTGCTTCCTCGCCTATGATAGGAAGCAGGGGTACAGCCAATGAGCCACTATCAGAGATGAGATGTCCGCCATTTCTGCCAGTTGCGCCACTGACTGCTTGCCGGGCTTCGAGCACGCATACTTGCAGAGAGGTATTGGAGGAATCGTGAAGCAACGTGTGTGCAACGGCACAGCCGGTGATGCCAGATCCGATAATCACCACGTCCACCTCTACGGGTAAATCTTTTGATTGCCAGTCCGCCACTATGGCATGTGGCGGCTCTTGCCAGACGGATTTGGACGGCTTGTCATGTGGTAGTCCTGGAGGGCGTATGATCCGTTCACGGACAAGCTGAGCAATGTTCGCCATGGCTGCGGCGTGATTGTGCTGAAGGGGGTTCAATGGCAGTGCATTTCCAGTAACAAGTTCAACTTTTTATAGGAGAGCTTGGGGATTGAAGCCTTAGTTCCACTAGTGAGTGACATCTTCGCCCGAGGTCTGAGCTTGATATGTCGGGCAACTCGATAGGGCGCATAAGCCGCAATGCACGACCGGAGGCTTTTTTGGTATAGAAGCTGAAACTATCACAAAACCGTAAACTTTCAGTCTATCACAACATGCCGATTCCCGCGAAGATATCGGGCCCGCGGAATCCAGGGTCTGGGGTAAACCTTGGGGTACATGATTTCTACTCCACCCACCACATTCCCCGACATTGGAGAATCCTGGACCCGGAAGCTTACCGGCGCATTCCAACCAATAAACTTGCTCAAACCCATTGAGAACCCCGAACAATGGCAAGGCCTCAGTAGTTGATTACCCCAATGAAGATGTGCATGCCACAACTGCAGTACACCACCCGGCCACTTGGCAGTGAGCCATCTTGAAATCAATTTCCAATCGGTGCAAGGAGGTTGCTATCGCATGTATTAACCAGCACAGACTTTGTGGCAGAGCATCGATCTTCGTGTGGCCCCGTACCAGAGATACCAGCCGCCCTCGCGGCGCGTTGGAATACTAAAGAAGCTTTGTGACCTCTTTCCCTGCGCTTTTGAATCAACAAGTTTGAAAAAGTTTGAAAAGTTTGAACTTTGAACTTTGTACCGAATCCCAAACTTGATTGTGCAACTTTCTTTCATGATGGCATCAGCGCAGCACCCCCCCGGCACAGTGCTTCTAAGTGAAGGTATATACTAACCCTGTCTGTTCTATGGCGATGGCCAGAAAGCCCTAACTTATTATATAGGCACCGACGGCTCAATTGTATATCAACCTCAACCGACCGACAACCCTGAAGACCCCTTGGTATGATTGATTGCCAAAGCAATGTCATGATGGAGGGTGTTTCTCGCTAACGTCATCATAGAACTGGAGCAAGACTCGCAAGTATGTCAACTTTGGCCTGGTTCTAAGCTATGTTCTCTTTACCTTTGTTTTACTGGACGTTGCCCCCGTTGC
The DNA here is from genome assembly GCA_900169235.1 of Zarea fungicola. NCBI lineage: Eukaryota > Fungi > Ascomycota > Sordariomycetes > Hypocreales > Cordycipitaceae > Zarea > Zarea fungicola. Next base: position 16,378 of record FWCC01000120.1, on the reverse strand, counting down.
CTATGGCGGCCTTGTGGAAGACGTGGGCTACACATACCAACTATCGACCATTGCGACCGCCCTCAACTTCATCGGCCTGGCCATCGGGTGCATCCTCTTCATCCCCTTTACCTACCGCTACGGCCGCCGCCCCATCTACATCATCAGCGTCGTGTTACAGCTCGCCTCGGCCATCTTTGCCGCCGTCGTGCAGAATACCGATCAGCTTCTCGGGAGCAGTTTTCTCATGGGCCTCGGCGGTGCCATTAGCGAGACTATTGTCCAGATCACCATCGTTGACCTGTTCTTTGTCCACCAGTACGCCACTACCAATGGCTGGTTTCTGTTTATGCAGGGCACCGGCGCGTACTTGGGCCCCGTTGCGGCCGGCTATGTTGTCGTATCCCAGGGCTGGCGATGGATGTGGTGGTGGGTGGCCATCTTCCTGGGCGTGACGCTGGTGCTTGTCCTGTGCTTCTTTGAGGAGTCCACCTTTCATCCGCCCACCAACTCCGTCACGGAGGGCGTTCAGCCTTCTGGACAGTCGAGCCTGCAGCAAGACGCCAAAAACCCGGATGAGAGGCTCGAAGACTTAGAAGAAGGGCCCGCCCGCAAAGCGTTTGGCGCAAGACTGCTCAAGACTGTATCGCAACCGCTGCGGAGTCGCCATGGGTCCTCAAAGTCCCTGCAGAGTCGCCTGAAGCTCTATACGTTTAGCGACGTGCCGATCAAGCATCATTTCGTGGCCCCGTTTGTCGTCCTCTTTACTTACCCCGCGGTTGCGTACACGGCTATCACGTTTGGTTCAGTCTTGTCTTGGTTTGCCGTCATCATCTCCATTGCTTCGACCAATCTAATCTATCCGCCCTACAACTTCAGCCCAAATGACGTTGGTCTGATCAATCTTGCACCGTTTGTGGGTCAGCTTCTCGGTACCATCATCATCGCTCCGCAGAGTGACAGATGGATTGTGAAGCTGGCCAAGAGAAATGGTGGGCTGTACGAGCCAGAGATGAGACTCTGGCTTGCTTTGCCCGGTGGAGTACTAGTTCCTGCAGGCATCTTCATGTTTGGAATTGGCATTGCACATGTGAGTATCTCAAGTAACCGTATTTGTATGATGCACAAACTAATGCACCTCTGCAGAGCGCCCACTGGGCAGTTCTAGCTGTTGGCATCGGCATGTTCGCAGTCGGCTTCAACATCTGCCTCGACATCTCATTGGCATACCTGGCGGATTGCTATCCAAATGTTTGTTACTTCTCTTGCTCTACCTTGGTTTCATATTAAACTGACTTGTGCCAGATTGTCGGTGACGCTCTCACAGCCGTCGTATTTGTCAGGAATGCCTTGGCCGTAGTTGTTTCCTTTTGTTTAAGCCCGTGGTTGAATGGCATGGGGCTGCAGAATATGTTTATTCTTATTGGATGCCTGGCGACTGTACTGCTTATGATTCCCATTCCTATGATTATATGGGGTAAAAAGGCTAGAATTTTGACTGCAGAACGCTATGCCCGTCACTCTCAGAACCAGCCTGGACGCCGCTTCTAGACAGAGAGGATGCATATTATATTTGCTAATAATACACTTGCCAATATTAAATACTTAGCAATTAAATGCAACCTTGTGACTCAATTGCCGTTTCAACGAAGATGCTGTTAATGCTCGATGCTACCAGGCAAGAGAATACGCCGGAACAAGTCCCCATTGCCGACCAACTTGCCGGCATAGCGTCTGTTTGATCGCGACAAGGTGGTGCAGGCGCCACAAATGTAAAACGATGCTCACAAAGCTGAATGATATAGAAAGTCTCCGTTCCTGAAATCCTCCGGTTTAGCCTCTGGCGATCTGTGCCATCGTGCGGGGTGGGTGGCTTGGCGTTCAACCACTTACACGGAACATTTACACGGCAGATGAATGCTCCAAATCCGCACTTACAATGCCATACTTAAATAGGCAGTATAGCTCGTAGATTCATGCAGTATAGCTGATAGTGTGCCTTTTGTAGCTATTTTACAACCTTGTCCTTTTGTCGTCCAAGAACAAAAGCAAAATGCCTTCAGCTGTGACCAACGGTACCAACGGCAGCCACCAAGGTGGCAAGCCAGAGGAACGAAGAGCAATCAACCTCGAAGCAATCCCGAAAGAATGGATTCTGGATCCTGCACTTCTCCAGGGACTCCAAATGCCATGGGAAACGTTTAAGAATAACATGATAGCTCTCAATCTTCCACAAAAGTCTGGCATCCTAACCAGTCGCGAGCTTGAGATCACTGGCTCCTACACTGTCCAAACTCTGCTAGAAGAATTAGCTACTGGTGTACTTACATCCGCCGAGGTTGTCACTGCATTTTGCAAGCGGGCGGCCATTGCGCACCAAGTGGTAAGTCTAACACTATGATATGATGGAGTAAACGGACTTTGGACTGACACGCCTTAAAACTAGACCAACTGCTTGACTGAAATCTTTTTCGACAAAGCGCTTGAGCGAGCCCGCTATGTCGATTCCGAGAGAAACAAGGGCAATCTCCTGGGCCCTCTTCATGGATTGCCCATTAGTCTTAAAGAGTGCTTCCATGTCGAGAGCATCCCAACCACACTCGGACTACGAGCATTTAATGGCCATGTCGCTACAACGAATTCTGCCGTGGTGAAACTGCTGCTTGACCAAGGCGCCGTGCTTTTCTGCAAAACCAATGTTCCACAGACAATGATGGTACGCTCTCATATCCTACCAACCCCACCCATACTGACAATTGTTTGCAAAGAGCTCTGACTCGGAAAATTATCTCTTTGGAAGAGCCTTGAACCCGAATAACACAATGCTTACTGCCGGAGGCTCCAGTGGAGGTGAAGGTGCTCTGGTTGCCTTTCGAGGATCGCCAATCGGCGTCGGAACTGACATTGCTGGTACGTTTTCCATAGACGCGTAGTGCCATTGTTTAATCTCGAGTTTCATCTACTAATGCTAAATGTCTAGGATCGATTCGAATTCCCTCGTTTTGCTGCGGCACCTACGGCCTCCGCCCAACAGTGAACCGAGTGCCCTATGGCGGCCAACAATCCGTCAGCACCCCCGGCATGGCGACGATTTCCGCCTGTGCCGGGCCATTGGCGAACAGCATCGATGCTCTTGAAATCTTCATGAAGGCGGTAATCAATGCTCGTCCGGCCGGATACGACATTCGGGCTTTTGACCTGCCGTGGCGCGACGTATCCTTCCGCGCCAAGACGACGCTCCGCATCGGAGTTGTCGCAGAGGATCCCGTCTTCCCTGTACACCCCCCCGTGAAAAAGGCACTCAACGATGCCGTCAAGATGCTCCAGTCTCAGGGCCACGAAATTGTCTGGCTGGCGTCGGAAGACTGCCACGTCGCCCACGCCACCATGGTGGCGTGGTCACTGATGGGCCTTGACGATCGTGCAGATAAGCTGGTCAAGGCGGGTGGCGAAAAGGTGATTTACTCGCGAGTTCGCATCAACGAAGAAAAGGACAAGATTGATTGGTCGTATCTGTCGGCCATTGAGGAGCAACCGACGCTGCAGCGGTGGGCGGCGCTGAACGTCAAGCAAATGGAAATCGCCAACGACTGGGAGAAGCAGTGGCAGCGCCACCGTCTTGATGCTGCGATTTCCTTCCCTTGCCAGACGACTGCTGTTGAGCATGATGAAAGTGGCATGCCACCTTATACGCAGTTTCTCAACTTGCTTGATGTAAGTCCCTTTTCGCTCCTCGAATGCCTCCCCACCAAAAAAACACCAATATCAAGTCAAAACGGCTGTTAATGTACTTACACACTATTTTTAGTATCCGGCATGTATTATCCCATTCGGAAAGGTTGAATCTTCCACGGCAGATGAGCCGTTCGAAGTCAAACCTGGTCAAAGCGCACCGGCGTGTAAGTGCTAAAAGTTATGCATGCTATAGTTTTTACACAATGTACTAAAAAATGACCACTACAGATAACTATAGCAACTTGGAGGGTGCCCCGTGCGCAATTCAAGTCTTTACCCAAAAGATGCGAGATGAAGAGTGTCTTCAAGCTGCTCGGGTTATAGACCAGTGCTTACACCAATCGGTATAGAACGATGGCATTTCAATTCAATGGTGTTATATAGGTAACTTATTCTTTATTTGTAAAATAAACACCAAATGAGGCGAGAGCTGCTCTGCAACCGCAGCCTCGGCAGTCAACACTTGAATATCTGGGTAATCGCCGAGATTGTTTAGGAATGTGTGAAGAGTGATTGGCGCTATTATTAGTGACCCATGAAAACTGCATCTCCGGAATTACAGTTTTGAGATTCTTGTTCAAACCTTGGTCGATTTAATAGTTAAAACCAACGGCCCGGCGGTATCTGCACATCCGCAGCCAATCTAATTTCCAGGCCAAGCCTGGCCAACAATTTACGGCCAACAGCACTAGCAGAAGGCCCTCTGCATGCTTCCGGCCTGCTTCCAGCCCTGTATACAGATTAACCAGTGCACGCATGACAGATTATACAAAACAGCAGCCCTAAATAACAAGGACTAGACCTCTTTCGCGTCTCTTAAATGCCGCTCTCTTCTTCACAGCCCAGGACGTGGCCTGGCTCTACCTCACTTGGCTTAGCCTACAGTAGTTAGTGCTCAGCACGACTCAGGACAGCGACACTTGGACTCTCAGATAATACAAGCATAGCCCAGTCGCCGAACGCGGACGACTTGACGGAGAGCTTCATCTTGCTTAAACAACCATGATCCACGAGTCTCAAATCCCTAGATCATGCGATCTATGCTACACCAACAAGGAGAAATGCAAATGGGTTCCCGGTAGGGTACAGTGTGAGCGCTGCTCTCGAATCGGCCGCACTTGTGAGACGAAGCGCCCTCTAAGGCGGCTCGGCCGACCAGCTCGGTCGTCGCAGCAAGCAAAGAACCAAAAGCCAACAGCATTGGCGTCTACTGCTCGAAGCCGTTCTACAAAATGTGACGACAATGCGTCAGTAGCCTTGACAAAACCAGCGCAGGGACAAGAAAAACCACAAGAATGCCTCTCCACGACGCTGGACGCTTCACTATGGCGAGCCGTGCTTTCATCCACATCACAGGAGCTTTCTCATCATGAGCTCGCGTGCTTGTATCGAGCAATCCACGACGACGACTTTCTCCAGCAATTTGTTTTCGGACCTAGCTTCTGCGAGGCTCACCGCCAAAAGCTCATATTCCATCTCCTCTCCTCGAGCTCCATTGTGCTAGACGGCTACCTTGCCTGCGCGCTCTCCTTTGCGGACATGGACTGCCCATCCTCCTCCTCCTCCACCATCTCGTCCTCCTCTTCCTCATCGTCGCCCGCAAAGTCCAACACAAACGCCGGCTACAAGCACGCCGCCGCGGCGCTCGTCAAGCTCCGCTCCCTCACCGCCGCGGACAGGCTGCAGACCACGTCGTGCCTGCTGCTCGGCTGGCACATCCTGCACTTTGTCCTCAAGCTCGGCGGGCACGAGCTCCTTGACATTTGCGGGCAGACGCTCGCCCTCATCAAGCCCAACCTCGGGCCCGACCGCACCTTTGACCACGGCTACTCGAGCTTCCTGACCAGCGCCGTGCTGACCGAGACGGCCGAGGCCCTGCTCAAGACGCGCCGGCCCACGCTGCGCCTCGACCCCGTGGCCATGACGCCGCCCGTGGACGGGTGCGTGGGCATCAGCGCCACGCTGCTGCCGCACCTGCACGACCTCGCGCACATCGGCGCCGACATGCGCGAGCACCAGCAGCAGCAGCGGCAGCAGGGCAAGCCACCACCTCCTCCTGATGATGTCCGCCGGTTCGACCAGCAGATGGCGGTGCGGCTGGACAGCGTGTACCGCCCCGTGCGGCTGTGGAAGCCGCCGGTCCCAGAGGACTTTGGCGAGAGGTACACCAAGACCGAGGTGGTGCACATGACGTGCCAGGCGCTGGCGATGCAGACGGCGTGCCTGCTCGTGGTGCACCGCCTGCGCCACCCGTTTGGCGTCGAGGACGCGGCCGCCCGCGCGCTGTCGGGTGCCATCCTGTCGCAGCTGGACATGGCCGTCGCGGTGACGGGCCGCGTCCCCCGCGCCGTCGACTTCCCGCTCATTGTGTCGTGCCTGGAGGTGGAGGACGACGAGGAGCGCGCCGTGCGGCTTCGCTCCTTTTCGTCCATTGGGAGCTACTCGGGCAAGTTTCATCGACGCGTCGAGCAGCTCAACGAGGCGTTTTGGGCCGCCCGCCGGAGCATGTCGCAGCTGCCATTCTCTGCCCTCGGTGATATTCTGGGACCAATATTTTAACAATTTTTTTTTGAACAAAATTGTACTATTAAATAGCTAGCCACCTTTCTACAATACAAGCGACATTGTAAATTACTGAGCATTTTTATTTTAATAAAAGAATAGATTAAATTGGGCTGCATTGGAAAGTGTATCCAAAAAAGTGATGATATCATTAAAGAATATTGACTACATATTACTCTATCAGTCTTTTCTACCAGCCATCTCCCCAACCCTCGCCGTCGTCGTCGACCTTGGGCGTCAGGTCTATCTTCTTGGCCACTACAGGCTTGGCCTTTGACACTGGCTTCGCAGGCACTTTTTTTGCTGCGCTTGTGCCGCCCTTTGCCAGGCCCTTGGGCAACGCCTTTGCCGAAGTCTTCTTTTGTGATTGTGCGGCGAGCCATCCTGCAAAGTCTGGTTCGCCTTCGTCAAACGGTGTGGCTGAAGCCGTGGCAGCCGGCGCAGCCTTGGTCGCAGGCTGGCTAGTTTCACCCCATGTACCGTCCTCGTCCAGGTCATCCATGTCGCCCCATCCGCCGGCATCGTCTCCGTTGGTCGTGTCGCCAAAGAAGTCTTCGGCTACGGCACTGGGGGTAGGAGAAGGTGCCGCAGTGGAAGCTGACGGTGAAGCTAGCGCCTGTCGGTGTAGTGTAGATGCGGATGAGGTCACCCGGCGGCTATCAGGGTTCGGAGACTGAGCCGAGGCAGTAGCTGGGGGAGCTGCTCCGTTTGCTGTCTGCATTTCGCCGGCGGCAGTTGAAATCTTGTTCGTAAAGGATGAGATGGCCCAGCCAGTCCAACCCTGAGAGCCGCCACTCGGCTGCGGCGTACCCATGCGAGCAGCTTGGCCGTCACCGGCCTGCTGTGGCGGTAGCGCAGTGTCGGGCATACTTGATGCGGCTTTCTTGATCCTTTGCAGATATGTCTCCATAGCGCGAGTTGCCTGATCACGGACCAGCTTTTCCTTGTCAATTAGAAGAGGTGAAAGAGCAGGGAGGATACGTATGGCACAGTCTTCCTCCGTAAAAAACTCCGTCGTTGCAGCCAATGCCATCAGTGCAGCATTGCGTGCATGGACGAATGGATCTCGCATGGATCGGGTAAATGCCGCGATGAGCACCTTGGAGCGAGAAGACGTTCCGAGGTACTTTGCAATTTTGCCCAGGCAAATTGTTGTGTTTGTGCGAATGCCTGGTTGTTCATCATTGGCAGTCTTGGCGAGATGCTTGAGCAGTTCGCCGTTGATTGTGCGATCAGACAGCTTTGTGATTAACACCAAAACCGACTTTAGCGTTTGTTCTCTGACTATAGGAGCGGCATCAGTGAAGCCAGCGACCTAAAAGAAAAAAAGTTAGATTATGCAGGTGGCAGTTTGGGACAATTGGGGTGACAAACAATTTGGGGAAAGATTTTATCATTGACAACTTTTTGCGGCAGCTGGTCAATGATAACGGGAAGGCTATCTAATAAACAAACTCGAATGGCACGATCAGGGTTGCCGAATATCCGGACAATAAATGGAATCATTTTCGCCTCAAAGTCGTCCTGCGACAGTTTGGAGGCAATCTTGAGCACGACACTGATGGCCTTGGGTCCACCACCACCAAATTCTACCGACTTCATGAGCTCTGGAAGAACCTTCATGATGAAAAAGTCCTCGGGAAAGTCATCTGATACTTGTTCAAGATCACTATTGCCATTGTCAGTATAAAGAGAGGTAAGGTGACGGTGGAGGCGACAAACTTTAGGAACTGCTCCCGCTCCTCTTCCGTCTTGATACCCAGATTATCAATGCCTTCTGTCAACTTGATGAGAGGGGTATCGAAAAAGGCGTCGCGACGACTTCCCTGATCGAGGAATGCGGAAATAGATATACGGGCTTTCGGGTTCGCGTTGCAGAGTCGCTTGTAGCTGGAGTGCATTGTGGGGGGTATCCCGCGAGTTTGGCCAGCGCTGTCTCGTCCGTTGTAGTCGCCGTTGAATACCTCGTAAATCAACACTCCATAATTGAATGCATCAACAGCAGAATGCGGGTTCTTTTTGATAACATCCCACCCGCTTTGCACAACTTCGGGGGGCGAGTACCGAGCAGAGTCAGGGACAAGGCTGCCGTATGTCTACTCTAGATTAGCTTTTGGTGCATTATATTGGGTGTAGACAGCACCGACATAGATGCAAGACTCGTCGTCTTTAATACTGCTGAGGACTTCGAAGCCGCCCATCTTCCACTCGCCGCTTTCGGAGGTATATATGGATCCAACGCGCACGCAGCCGTGGATAGAAGAGGCGTCTGAGTTTATAAATTTGAGAGTTCGCTGGAAAGTGTTAGATGCCGGCTATTTCTGGCTGGGTATCGCTTCGTACCGAAATACCGTGAAGACCCCATTTTATCGTTTCAGGAGTAAGGGCCTTGCGTCGGACATGCCATCTCAGAGGAACAACTCGCTCGGTGGCAATATAAATATATGTATCCGTCTGTACTAATTGTTAGACGCTGCGGTGCGTAGAGTCCAAAAACAAAACATGTAGCACGTACTTCTACCGTGTCAAAGACCTTGATTACGCCAGGGTGGCGGATCGTCCGTAGCTTCTTGAGCGCGTTTCTCGCAAGCGGTAAAAGGCCTCTATGGGCGGTGACATCAAAGGAGAAGATGCTGCAGTTGGAGCCGTCTTCCTAAAGGCACAGTTAGTAACTTGAACAAAGATAGCACCGGCGGCGCAACACTTGCCCTCTTGGTACCATTGTACAGGGTCCAGATGGACTCGTCCACGTCCACCTTGTCGCCAAAGGTATAGGGGAAGGGGGGGCCTTTGGCCATGGCGGAGGCCACGGCCGACTTGAGAAAATCCATCTTGCGAGACCTTGTGCAGCGCGAGTCGGGTATAGGAGCGTTGATTAGGAAGGGTCGTGGCAATGGCGCAGCTCAGAGGTGCTCGCCAAGACTGTCGTGTATTAAATTGTGGCAGAAGACATGGTGTCAATCTGCCCCGCGCTAGCACGTGGAACGCGGGAAGCCTCTCAACCTCTGTGGGCAGGCGTTTGTAGGCGCTGTGGTTGGAAACTTGGTTGGGGGGGATGGCGTTTTGGGGTCAAGAGTGTAGTATTGGACAAGGTTTAGAAGTATGGCTCGTTGGAGTAGAGGGGTATACAAAAATCGAAGCGACGCATGCAAGCAGGTTGCATGCATCAATGGATAGACACCTGGAGTTGTAGATGCAGCAACGTCTGCCAAGCAAACAGGTCACCCCTGATCCAGTTTGCTGTGCCTGTTACATGAGTTAGTGGTTATTATTAGTGACTGAGACAGGCGTGTTTGTCTGTTCGCAGTGGTTCTCTGCAGCGTCTGCACCCACTGATGGCTGCCCGATGATAGCTGCCTGTTCTGCCCGTAATTGCTGCTCTTCAGCGCCGTCGGTGGCGCTCCTGTGGCGCTGGCCCGCCTGGAAATGGCCCCCCCGCCCGCCAAAGTAAGCTGATGCACCCTGTAAACGCATCGGGCCCAGGCCTCTCTTGGCTGGGTTTCTTAGATCCTGCACTCACTTTGGAAGGCGGTCTCGATTGGCAACTGGACAGACCCAGCAAAGTCCCGCCTCTTCAAGGACGACTCATTGCCAGAATAGACCTAGCAGCACGCCTGCTGTGTTGGCTCCATTGTCTGCCCATTCAGAGCTGCCCGACTTTGGCGTTCCCTTTCTTGACCGTACTGCTATACTTGATACTCGCCATCCGCGCGAGACGCGCGACCAATTTCTGCCGTGTGCAGTCTGCAGTCCGCAGGCCGCCTGGAACCATACCTGCTGCACCCGCGACTGCACTCGCGACCGCACTCGCGACCACTGGTCTGCCGGGCATGTGCCTGCCGTGCGTAGCCGCCTAGGATATTTATGCCCCCGTTACTCCGTACAGCTACTCGACTTTGTCAACACTACGTTAAGCACCGATACCCGCCTGTTTTCTAGTAAGTATATGCGCCTCTTATACTAGATACCAAAACTGCCCGAATGATGCCCAATGGTAAAAGGTCTGACAGAACGAAACCATCTGGGGCCTGTGTCACCTGCCATCTGTCTTGCCTCCCGTCCACCGGCGGCTAGACGTATTTCTACCCAGCCACGTACCAGCACGAAAGAGCTCCCAGTCTCATCGTAACACCTGGCTGGGTTGTAGAGCAATCTCATCTCATCCTGCCGCAATTTGGAGCCTCGGTTATTGCTGCGCTACTAACCCAGGCCAAAGGCCGCGGCGGACAAACAATGGCTTCATCGCCCACGGCAATCATGACACAGGAACCGCTGCGTTTCAAGTTTGAAGTCACAAAAAATAAACTGAAAAGATCTGACGAAAATAATTGCTCACAATTTATTTTTATTTCAATTAATAAGGATGCCGATATGCTGACCACATGAACGCTAGACACTCCCGCCCGACACGCAGCTTGCTGGGCAAGAAGCTTTCAAATACCTGGACAAGGCGGTAGCATACTGCCCGTCGGATTCGCAACTAGCCATGAGACATCGATATTCGGGGAATATTGGTGGACTCAGAACTCTACCATCCCGCTGTGCGCTTCTGCGCAAGAGGCAGGTATGAGTCTTCCTGCCGCCCGGCCGCTCGTCCGGCCAAATCACCCTTTGCTGCAAAACGGCACTGAAAGCACTGGCGTGGCAAAGGCACCCGCGGCTTGTGTGCCGAGTACAGACTCTGTGAACAAAATCACCAAAGCTAGATGGACCTCGAAGCGGACTCATAGGCAGTTTCTCCCCAAGTCTTATCGTGAGAGCTTAGAGTCAAAACGGCAAGATGTCGAGAAGCCAGCTGCAGCGCCTGAAACTGCCAATTTGATTGGGGCATTGGGTACCACGGTTGGTCTTGTGGCCACGAGCGCGCTCACGGCTGCGGCGAGGCTGGATGAACAAAGCCGTCAATCACAAGCACAAGCGCCGGGGCCGCCAGGTGGAGAACACGCACCTGGCGATGAGGCCACACCACCACTTTCACTTTCATGTTTGCAAACAAAAGAGCCACCCGAGCGCCCACGAGATCTTTCATCTGTATCCTCCATGGAAGATGTCACCATGTCTAGCGACACAGGATACACGGCAGGAGCGGCACCTTGCCCACTCAACACCAGTACCAACGGCGACCATGTGCCCCGCTCCTTTGAGCGTGCAGACATTGTCATTCCGTCTGATGGTCGAGACAAAGAAAGGTCTGCTCATGCGCCCGTTTTCAGGGCACAAGTGGCACCGATGGCCGAGGGGCTTCCCGCCTTGCGCCCTCCTTACACCGGGACAAATCACGGCGCACAAGAAAAGGCGGCGAGTGTAGCAAAGACGGAGGAGGTTATGCGCCGGAAGCAGAAAAAGAAAGCCAAACCAAGGCCACAACCATCTTCATCGAGGCTGCAACCACCCTCATCACGGCCACAACCACCCTCGTCAAGGATTGGCCACGGTCATGAAGTTATATACATCAGTGACAGCGATGACAACGCGTGTTTGCCCATTAGGCCATCGACATTGGAAGCGTCATCTCGAGAGATGCCTACCAAAGAGCCCAAGGTGAGCGAGCAGAGCATCACTGTCGCTAGCATTACCAGCTGCCGAGCTGCTTCTGCCGAATCATCTGATGATGATATTCCCTTGGCCCAATTACGCCAAAGGCGGCTCAGCAATAAACACAGACGACGCGCCAACGAAACCCAATTCGCCCTTGTGAACAAACCCATGCCGGCCATCAGGCCACGTACTGTTTCCAACAGACCCAAGCAAAAATTATTCGATTCCAACACCTTTGATGCCATGATTTATTCACAGAGTAGCCTGCGACCTCCCCGTGGCGTCTCAACGTCACGCCCCACGACATCATCATCCAGCGCCGGCATTGATGACGACAAGACAATCTACGTATATGCCAACCCAGCGATCCACAGACCGCTGGTGCGATCAGAGCAGTGGTGGAAAGACAAGGCGCACGAGATTCGCGGCCGCCCGAACCGCAAGAAGTGGTTCGGAAAAGTTACGCAGCGGCTGCGGTGGCTGCACGAGCAGGAGCTGCAGGATGAGATGAGGCGCCGTCCGCGAACTAGAGGTTCTGCAGGCCGCAGCCCGCGTCGCGATCCACAGGCAGCAGGCTACAGGAGGGTGATGGATTTTGGCGACATTCCCGAGCATCAGCTGCCATTGTACGTGCAGAACAACCCAGCCTGGGTCAAGGCGTGCATGTGGATGCGTCAGACCAAGGAGCGAGAAGAAGTCGTTCAGCGAGTCATCGAACACGGTTCACAAGTGATCTGGCAGAATTATGACAAGTTTTGGAGCGGGGAAGAGTGACGAGAAGAGAGATTTCACATCTTTTGCTTGCGGAGTTTTTGTCTTTAAAGGGCTTTTCTTCTTTCAGATTTTTTGCCATTCTTCCTCGGAACTTGCTATGCTTTCTTTTTTTTTTCTTCCGCTTTTCTGCCCTGCTCGTTTTGCGCTTATATCCCCCATCCTAAACTGGCCCTGTCATGTTACAGGATATATTTATTATTTCATTCGAGATGGATGCGACTCAAGGGCAATCTGCTTGTGGTATAAACAGCAACACACAGAGAGCATTGAAATGGGCGACAGGGTTGTACATTGTGATGCATGGCATTTTCAAGGTCATGAAACTAGGTAGCATATTCCATTAATGAACATATGAGAACCAAAAAGCATGGCATTTTCAGTTGATTATTACTCTTTTTTTTCTACAATAGTAAACAGAAATGGTTTGGTATATTGACATGTAAAGAAATAGTAGTTACATGAAACTAAAATCATTGTTGCTTGCACTTCTTTTTGGCTGGCACCAGCCAGATACTCGATTCTGTTGCCAAGAAGCCACAGAATTGAAAAAGAAGAAAAAAGAACGTAATAAAACTCCTAGAAAAAAACATCTTTGACTCCCTATCCAACTAAATGCATCAAGATTTGAATGCTGCTTTTCTCTGCTCCAAAGATTTTGTCTTTTTTTTCTCAAACATTTTTAATCTCCCTCCCTCCCTCTCTCCCCCTCTCTCTAAATACCCTTGGACAACAAGTTCAGCGCGCTACCAGCCAGGATAAAGCCCGCCTGGTCCTTGCTGACGGCGTGCTTGGTCGGGATGAGCACCTCCTCGCCCGAGTCCTTCTTGGTGACCTTGAGCTGCACCTCGCCCCTGCCACCGTTCTGGAGCATCTCGTACAGGCCGACGGTGGCCACCTCGTCGCCGGCGGCAATCTTGTCAAAGTCGGCCTCGTCGGCAAAGGTCAGCGGGACGACTCCCTGCTTCTTGAGGTTGGTCTCGTGGATGCGCGCAAACGACTTGGTCAGCACCACGCGGGCGCCCAGGTACCGCGGCTGCAGGGCGGCGTGCTCGCGCGCGGACCCCTCGCCGTAGTTGTGCTCGGCGACGACGAGCCACTCCTGCCCGCGCTGCTTCCAGAGCTCGCCCAGCTCCGGGATAGTGTGCTTGCTGCCGTCGAGGTCGTAGGCGGCGTTGACCTCGCCCGTCTCGGCGTTGACGGCCGTATTGAGCGTGTTGGTGGAGATGTTGGGCAGGTGGCCCTTGTACTTGAGCCAGGGTCCCGCGGCGGAGATGGTGTCGGTGGTGCACTTGCCGGTGACCTTGACGAGGACGCGGAGGCCCGAGAGGTCAGAGGCCGGGAAGCCAGGGAAGGGTTCCAGGAAGGCGAGGCGCTCCGAGGACGGGGAGATGGCGACCTGGACGCTGGGGTCGGCCGCCTGGGAGAGGACGCCAAGAGAGGCGACTCCAGACTCAAACGGCGTCTCGGGGCCTTCCTTGCCGTGCGGGGGGGAAAACTTGAAATCCTTGCCGTCGGGGGTCTTGAGTGTGTCGGTAATGGGGTTAAAAGTGGTGGAGCCAGCAAAGGCCATGGCGGTGACAATCTCGGGCGAGGCGAGAAAGTTCATCGTGTCTGGGTTTCCGTCGTTGCGACCACGGAAGTTGCGGTTGTACGACGTTAGGATGGCGTTGGGGGTGCCCTTTTCCACGCCGTCCTGGCGCTTCCACTGACCGATGCACGGGCCGCAGGCATTGGAGAGGAGAATGCCGCCGGCGCCCTCAAAGGTCTCGAGTGTGCCGTCACGCTCGAGCGTGGCGCGAATCTGCTCGCTGCCGGGGGTGATGTAGAAATCAGCGGCGGGCTTGAGGCCGGCACTTGCCGCCTCCTTGAGAAGCGACTCGACGCGGGTCATGTCCTCGTAGGAGCTGTTGGTGCAGCTACCAATGAGGCCAGCCGAGAGGGCCTCGGGCCACTGCTGGTCCTTGACGACGTCCTTGAACTTGGAGAGCGGCGTGGCAAGATCGGGCGTAAAGGGCCCGTTGATGTGCGGCTCGAGCTCGGAGAGATTGATGGTGATGCGCTGGTCGTACTCGGCGCCTGCGTCGGCCCGGAACTGGAAGCGGGCGTCTTCGTTAACGCTGCCGTGGCCAGGGAAGGACTGCAGGGCGTCAATGTTGGCGACGGCCTGGGTGCGGCGCGTGGAGGCCAGGTAGCGGGCAGAAGCCTGCGTGTAGGGGAAGATGGACGTCGTGGCGCCCACCTCGGCACCCATGTTGGCGCAGGTGGCCATGCCCGTGCAGCTGAGAGTCTCTACGCCGGGTCCAAAGTACTCAATGATGGAGCCAGTGCCGCCACGGACGGTGAGCTCGCCAGCGAGACGCAGGATAATGTCCTTGGGGGTGGCCCAGTTGCTGAGCTTGCCGACAAGCTCGACACCGAGAATCTTGGGGGCCTTGAGCTCCCAGGGCGCACCGACGAGAGCCTCGACGGCATCCGCACCACCGACACCAATGGTAATGGTGGTGAGACCACCAGCATTGGGGCTGTGACTGTCGGTACCGAGCATCATGAGACCGGGGAGGGCATAGTTCTCCAGCACAGTCTGGTGGATGATGCCGGCACCGGGTGGCCAAAAGTCCATGCCATATTTGCGTGCTGCCGATTCGAGAAAGTCAAAGACTTCCTTGTTGACCTGGATGCCCGAGGACAAGTCGTCCTGCGCACCCTTGGAGCCGACAATCAGATGGTCGCAGTGGATGCTGGCCGGGATGGCGGGACGCTCGAGGTTGCACGACATGAACTGCAGCAGGGCCATTTGCGCCGAGGCATCCTGCATGTTGACGCGGTCGGGATTGAGGCGCAGATTGGCGCTACCGCGAATATTGAGGCCATTGTCCGTGTTGGTGAGGAGCGACTCCTCGACGTTGTGCAGGTGGCTGTAGAGGATCTTCTCGGCGAGGGTCAGACGCTGGGTGCCGAGGACGCGACGCACCTCGGTGTACTTGTTGAAGAGACGCTCGTAGGTCGGCGGCAGCGAGGTGGCAGTCGAGAGGGAGCGGGATGCCGACTTTGCAAACGTCGTTGTCGCGATGTGGTTATTGTGGTGTCTGAAGAGTGCTGTAGCAGCTCCGGAGCCGGAGCTCAACGAAGCAGAGCGGACAAGGGTCTATGTCGAA
The DNA here is from genome assembly GCA_900169235.1 of Zarea fungicola. Classification (NCBI taxonomy): domain Eukaryota; kingdom Fungi; phylum Ascomycota; class Sordariomycetes; order Hypocreales; family Cordycipitaceae; genus Zarea; species Zarea fungicola. The sequence continues at coordinate 635 of FWCC01000120.1, read as the reverse complement.
AAAAGGCGAGAGAATTAGCATATAAAAAGGAACAAAACCAAGAATAAATATCAATTGGGTTTTTGCATACAGTCATCGCACCTCCACGGCGGCCTGCCATTGCCATTGGAGCCATGATTGCGACTTTTTTTTCTGTGTGGTTTGCGTGGCTTGGAGGTGTGTGAATCAGACAAGTAACAAGTACCTGGTAGTTATTAGCCGGGCGGTTTTTCCCTTTGGTCTTGCTGCTGGTTGCCCGGCTGGTAGTCGGAGTGGGGGGTGGAGAGGCCCCTGTCAAAGGTAAATTTGGGCTGTCTTTCGGGCCTCCAAGTTTGAAATTGGGAGCACCGGATTGGGGAGTTTTGGCGATGCTGGGGCGTTTAGTGGGCTCGACAGCAGCTGCTAGTGGGCGTTGCCAGTGGACGAGCCAAACGTTCCAGGGCCTGAGCGGCCATTTACTACTGGCAGGCTGTCGTAGTATTGCTGGTTGTCTCTCGCCCCCTGTGCTCCCCCCTATAGCTGCAGAATTAGTGGTTGCGCAATCGCTGCAGTCGGCACATGCACGCCGCAATCGGATAATACAAGTTACCAACCAGTACGACCCAGCATGGCATATTATTGCGCAGCTTGTAGGCTAAGTCCCTGAGCACGAGTTT
>FWCC01000245.1:0-64593 GCA_900169235.1 Zarea fungicola | reverse complement strand
CGTATGACTAGTTCGGCCGGCTGGACCGTCAGCACCCTCTAGCGAAGCAGTGGGGGCGTGGCACAAGTAATGCCTTTAGCTTGTGAGGGACGGCCAAGCGGCCTCAACTGCCACCGCCTGCCTAGGCTTTCACCCACTGAAAACCCCCAACTAAATCAAACCCACTGCCTGCCGCCGTCTTTTTGTCATTTCGCCTCCAAGGTTCATTTCACAGTGGATACAAAGCTACAAATAACACCGAGAATGCCTTTTAGCGATTGCTCAGAGTATAGTGATGTACAGGTTAGTACTGATGCTATTAGTACCCAGTACAGACAGTAGAGCCCAGCTCCTAAGCCCACTGTAACATGCCGCTTGATATCACCATTAAGTACGGTACCTAGGTGCCTTGGTACTTAGGTAGGTACGAACAGGTATTAACCGGGCACAGCCAGCCAGCCAGGCTGCAGCACACCAAGATGTATCCCAGCCCAGCCCAGTTGAAAGAATCGTCCCAGGCAAAGTAAATAGGTTGCCAGTTCGACACCAACTAACGATAGTTAATAAGTAGGTAGGTTAGTAGCTTATTTACTCGCCCCTGCCTGCCCACTTCATCACCACCCCGGTCCCATTGTCTATGGAAGAGAAGGAGCAACTTTGTTCTTTATTACCTTCACACCCCTCCCCGGCCTCCTTTAGCTAGCAACGAACAGGGTCCACGGCAGAGGTTCCTTTCTCCATCACCAATTCCTCCATCCCCGTCATGGCCCTGGTCAGTGGTCAGTGGTCAGTTTTCACTGTACCAGCGCCTCGTCGCCTGGCTCGCCTTACCTTGCCTCGTCCTGGAACATGTTGTGAATGGCATTTGCTGTCCTGATTCAGCGCTTGAACCTTGTTTTACAGCCCACCACACCCAAGATACTCGCTCGTTCATACATAGTAGACACATGCAGGCACACCACCCACCAGCCAGAAAGCATTCGTTCTTATTCTTAACCCATCTACTACCCACACCTCTTTTTTCCCTCTTTCCCATCCATCTCTATGCCATACAAGTCAGATAATCGAACCATTTGATTTCCTCTATCTTCTCCCGTTCCCGGCAGACGACGACATCAACACCCCCTTCTCACCCCCGTTGAACCCTTCTCTACAACAAATAAGGAGCCCTTCCCATACTGTATCGGCTTGACTTTGCTTCTCCATATCGTTTGGCCGTATGTCTATAAGCTTTGTTCTGCAGCTGGCAACATAAACGCAAACCCCAAAGCTAGTAACCCTCTATGCCCAAAGCGGTGGCTACTCCTCGTCAACAACATTTTCTTTGTACGACGACGTCCACCACCAATTCTCCGACTCGGCAGTGTTTTGAAAGAAAACGTGTTTTAAAATCCAACCTCTTTTAATTTTCTTGGGGGGTGAGCACTTTGAATTGAAACGTCCGGACAAAGGATATCACTGCACAAGCCAACCGCCGCTTCACGCATCCGTCTTTCTTGTACCAAGATAAAAAGGGACGTTCTCTTTCAACTCGTCGCCTTGTTCGAATCCTCTTTAGGAAAAATTCCAGAAGTCTTTTTTGTTCTTTTTGGAGAAAACCTGGATGTTCGCAACTGAATATATATATATATATATACTGGTTTTAAGCACCGTTCGCGCTCTATAATTCTCGGCCTCGTCAATACAGCTCACCGCACGCGCTACCATCCACAGCACACCGTTTTCAACTGCGACAAGACACCCAAGACAAGAGCCCTCCACACCCGCAATCGGAAGCCGACATAGAATTTGCATGTCAATTCCACTCACCGATTTTTTCTGCCTACCCGGACAAGAAAGAAAAAGGGGACATTTCCCATCTATTTCAACAAATACAATTTTCTTCTCTTCAAAACCCATCAACCAAGAATTGGTTGGATAGCTGCTCTTGCCCTCTCCCCCACTTCCCCAGCCTTTCGATTAACTACCTACTTGCTGCTCACTTACACATCGACACCTCGCACCATACTGCTACATTTACCAAGTCGCAAAAATTCAAACCTCGCCATCATGATGCGACGTGAATTCTCTTCGCAGCACCCTGCTGCCTCATCCAACTCTTCCACATCTTCTTCCACGACGACACCACCCACATCGGCCACAACTGCCTCGCCAGCCGCCTCGTCACCCATCCACCAGCGGCGCAGCCGTCTGCGGACATGCCGCCATAACCAGCGTCACGCTTCCTCCTCGGCATCTACTGCTTCTGGCCGTCACTCCAACCGGCAATGCTCGGCCCAGGCCATCAAGACGAGTACTATGCTCGCCCGCAATCCAGCACTCGCCCACAAGCTCCGCCAGATGGCTCTCCCCCTCAGCCCTCTAGTCCAGCTCACAACCGGCGCTGTCCACCCAAACTTTCCCACCAATGTGCTGCAGTTTTGGCTGCTCACAGACGACCAACTCGAGTCCCTGGCCGGTTTTTACCACCAGACCGACGTGGCACCTGGCGGCCGACAGTCGCCATGGGCCACGCAGTACCCGTGCCCTGTCCGCTGGCAGTCGGATGCGCCACTCGAGGTCAAGCGTCGCCGCATGGGCCGCTTCATCGGCCTCCGCGGCTGCGAGTCACCAGTTGAGACGAGTTTCCCTCACCCTCCCCCTACGGCTTCCATCAAGACGGAAGAGGAGATTGCCCAGGAAGCTAGAATGGCTCGTCTATCCGCAGATGAGGAGGCTCTGCGACGAAAGATGGCTCCTGGCCCTTGGGGTCGATGAAAGCAATACACACAGAAGAAATATTGCCAGAACAGTGTAATAACGTGTGTGTTTGACTTGCTCTTCAAGGGTCGCCCCCCCCTTTTTTTTTTTTTCTCACTTTAGAATTTGGTAGCAATTACCAGGTTTGGGGGGGAACGTGGACAACAAGCATTATGTAGAGAGCTATCTCGCGAGACATGATGGCGCACAGCTATCATATATTTGGTGTTTTTGTTTTGAGCCGGACTAGAAAAGCTTCGTCCTTTCGACGTGTTCTCCTTTTCTCTTTGGATTCGACCTTGCGTGGTTCCTCCTTCATCTTCATCTGATTTTAGCGACTTCTGTTTTATGATTCTTCTTCATGTTTCTTGTTTATAGAAGCTTCACACATGTACGTACATGATTACGCATAGACAGTATATATTATTTTAAATCTTCATCAAATTTATTCTGCTTCAATGATCCTTTCGTGCTTGCACTCGAATTTATCATCATCACTCGTTACTATTGCAACATTGGTGACCTTTACTCAATACGTACTGTACGTCTTCATCTGCCCGCCAGACACTGATATTACATCGGCATACATGCTCTATCCTATCTCATAGTCCCAAGTCCCTAATCAGTATGAAACAAAAAACAGTAGTTTTGCGCCCAGGACTCCATCTTTTGTAAATGCATCCATCGACCGTAGTCGCCTTTCCATCAGGGTCAATAGTTTCCTCCCCATCTCTACACGGCTTCCTCCCTGTCACAACACCCACTAGAGTCGGTCCCTCAACCGCTTTCTCTAGCCATGACTCCTTTCATAATGGCGAGCCCTTCTTTGCCTTTTCTGCTCGCGGGTCCTTGTGGTGATTTGCTGGCTTACGCTTCGTTTTACGCACGCACTTCTAGTTTTTGCCCTTGCTTGGCGTATCGACCAGCACCGCATCCTCTTCGCTCACCGCGCTGCCACTGCTACCTCCCTTCGCCTTGTGGTCGTCCCCCGTCGTCGACGTCTCTTCGTCATCAAGCTCCTTGATGAACTCACTCTGAATCTGGCCACGGCGCTTCTCCCACCACTGCTTCTCGGATGCTGTCTGAGCTTCAATCTCGGCGAGGCTCTCCCGGAGCTTGGTGTTGCTGGCGATTTCGTGGGCGGATTGGAAAATGGTAGGGCCCCAGTTTGGAGCGAGAGCGTTGGCCTGTACAGTAGAAGAGAAGTAGTTAGCAAAGCTTTCAGAAAAACAAAGCAAAATATTACGGTAGTCTGAATTGCGTCAAGGGAAGAGGGAAGAGGGAAGAGAAAAAAAAAATACCTCTGTTACAACATCGCGAAGTTCCTCCTCCATCTCGCGCTCGGCGCGCTGGAAGCGCTGCCACAGGTCATCACCGACACTGCCGCGCTGCAGGAGGGAGCTGCAAGCCTGCTTGGCCGTCTTGATCTGGATAAGGCGCTGGATGTCCTCAACGGCGCGGCGGAGGAGGGCGGCCTTGAGGACGCTATCGGGGACGGGTTCGTCGGATTCCTGGTGCAGGAGGGACAGGTATATATTGCGTTGGAGGTTAGGGCCGAACCAAGGGGCGAGGTTGGCGCTTTCGGCTGTTTGAAAGGTAATAAGGTGTTAGTATCACCAGTAAACTCGCAGCGAAGGGGGAGATGGGCGTGAAGCGACGGTTCTAAGTAGGCCTAGAACCGAAATGTCCGCTTGGTAGGGAGTGACATACCGGCCTTGCGCTTACGATAAATCGTGGAAAACGTCATGAGGGCGCCGCTCAGGACCATTAGATACGCAAAGGGCATTGCAAGCCCCTTCCAGTCGACGCTGAACATGGTGGCGGTTGTTTGCTTGGACAATTCTTCTTCAATGCGATTGAAATGATTGGGAGAATGTTTGGGTACAAGAGAGCCCAGTTGTCGTGTGTAAAAGTATTAGTATATTTACAGTAAAGCGGAAGCAAAATAAAAGGCGGCGTGGTGAGGCGTGAGGAGATGTGGAAAATAGATCGAAATCAGAAGCTGTGACGCCAACCTGGATCGCTTTGCTGTTCTGGACAGATAATCATAGCTTGTGGCCACTTTTTGGGGTAGCCAGGGTATGGGTACGTACCTTTCTGAGTGTGTGGCGGCTTGGGATGATGGGCATTCACTCACAGGTTCAGCTTGGCCATCACGCCTCGGGCTAACGTTTCTCCTGCGTCAGGCACCTGCAAATGACGTTGGTAGCTGTTGTCACCGTGCCGCTAGATTTACAAGCACGTCCGTAACTTGAAGTCAAAGCCAGCCGTTCATTTATAAAAATAGACAAAGTAAAAAGGCAATATCAGACAAACAGTAATAATTTGAAAGCAGCTATAATGTCAATTCACCATTGTCCAATCGCCCGCCTACTGTGCTGATTCCCCTTCGCATTAGATGTGAATATGCAGGCACCGAGTTACACAGAGCCGACATTTATTAGTGCACCCGTCAGAGCTCCGACGCCACCGACCAGCTTCCGCCTCCATCACCTCAACATCTCACCTTTGCTCGATCTGTCACATCTGCATTCTCCATGACACAGCGCCAGTAACACCTTTTATCGCCCCGTTGACCACATAGCCACTGAATTTCAGGCTTGGCCAGGCCAAATTACCTTACACGACCTCCCGCTTGCACCCCGCCACGCAACACACGCAACCGACGTCAGAATGCTGCTCCGTGTTCGTGGCCCCGACGGCATGGCCCGTCTAACCGTGGAATCCACGACGACCTTTGGTGATATGGGGAAGCAAGTATGTAGCACCAAGTCTCATTAACATGCTCATCTACTCATCTGTCTAGCTGCTCGCCCACCTCCCATCCACTGTTGATCCCAAAACGCTAAGCATGTCCAACTCACCTACCGGTGGCGACGCAAAGCGCCTCGGCGATATCGTCAACTTCAAGATTGGCCAAATTGGGCTCAAGTACGTGAAATAAGACACCCCGAAGAGTAATCAGCAGTTAATCATGGGGCAGGCATGGCGATCTCATTTTCATTACATATCAACACAAGAGCGACGACGCCAATGGATCCGCAAACGGGACCGTTCCTGTCAACTCCGGCAAGCTAAACGGTAAGCCTGTGATGGCCGGCGAGGACTTCCCGGTCGACGCCAAAATCGAGAAAATAGTCAGACCATGGGAGGTTGTCAAGCAATCACCGCTCGACGATCGCCTGGACCGCCTGAGCGGCAAAATCCCCCGCGGCCGGGATAGGATGTGCCGCCACGGGCCCAAGGGCATGTGCGACTTTTGCCAGCCCCTAGACCCCTTTGATGCGAAATACCTTGCCGACAAGAAGATCAAATACCCATCCTTCCACTCCCATCTGCGCAAAATCAACTCGGCCACGAATAAGCCCGAGCTGGGGAGCTCCTTTATCCCACCTCTGGCTGAGCCGTTCTACCGGGTCCGGCGCGATTGTCCCTCGGGGCATCCTCAGTGGCCTGAGGGTGTATGTACAAAGTGCCAACCAAGTGCCATCACTCTAAACCCGCAACCATTCCGCATGGTGGACCACGTCGAGTTTTCCAGCCCAACCATCATTGACGGTTTTATCGACGCCTGGCGCAAGACTGGCGCACAACGACTCGGTTACCTATATGGACGATATGCAGAGTATGCAGAGGTACCTCTCGGCACCAAGGCTGTAGTGGAGGCAATCTTTGAACCGCCGCAAGTGGACGAGATGGATGGGGTGACGCTGAATGCCTGGGAGAATCAAGCAGATATAGACCACATCGCCAAGCTGTGCGGTCTGGAGCCTGTGGGTGTCATATGGACAGACCTGCTAGATGCGGGCCAGGGTGATGGATCCGTTATATGTAAACGACATGCAGATTCTTACTTTCTCACGTCCCAGGAGACGTGCTTTGCAGCGCGACTACAAGCGCAACATCCCAAGGCGACGAAATGGAGCGATACGGGCAAATTCGGCTCCAGCTTTGTCACTTGCATCATCTCTGGCAACGAAGAGGGCGAGATTGCAATTGCCGCATACCAGGCATCTAATGATGCTGTTGAAATGGTCAGGGCAGATATTATTGAGCCGTCCGCCGACCCTACGCAAATGTTGGTACGCGGTGAGGAGGAGGACGACGGCTCAACCAGCCGCACACGCTACATTCCAGAAGTGTTCTTCCGCAGAGTCAACGAGTATGGCGCCAATGTACAGGAGAATGCGAGGCCGGCGTTCCCCATCGAGTACCTCTTCGTGACTCTTACACACGGCTTCCCTGCCGATCCAAAACCAATGTTTACGTACACCGGGTTCCCTATTGAGAATCGCGAGTACATTGGGGAAAGCCAAGAACATTCTGCATTGGCCAAGGCGCTAGGAATGACGCCGGGTCAAAAGCCCAGTGCCGATGGCCAGGAAATTTCCAATTTTCATATCTTGTGCTTTATTCACCAGATGGGCACCATGTCCAAGGTAAGGGCAGAAAACTGGTTTAGAAATACACGCCTAAAGTGGATTGAAAAGTAACTAGAATGTTAATATTGTTATTCTAGGACGAAGAAACTCTGCTTTGCAGGGTGGCCAGCCAGCACGACCTCGCCGACTCGTTCCAGCTGCGCTCCACAGAAGGCTGGCAGACCCTCCAGGCCATTCTGAAATCGACTGGTGAGCGAATCCCCAAGCGCCGACGCGACGACTTTGCTGCAACCGCAGACCACTTGCCGTCGTCGGCTTCCACATCTGCATCCCCAACTTCTACCACTTCCTCCACACCATCCTCCTTCTCCCACCACCACGCCACGCCCCGTGACCCGGATGAGCCATTAACTAAACGGTTGGCTGCCTTTAGGCTAAACGAGCGCCGCTCTGGGAGTAGCAGGCCGTGAACACCGTGAGTCTCCCATGCAAAAGGGTGAAAATTTGTTGGTTATTATTACTGGGGGAAGCTGGGGTAGGGTGGCATTGAGTGCATGACTGGCGTTGGTCAGGGCAAAGGGGTATTTGCATTTTAGTAGGCAGTCATAGCAGATTAATCTAAGCTGTGATGGCTCTAAATATACGGAACGTCCTTACTAGCAGACGATGGTTCTTTTTGAAGCCTGTAGGCCAAGCAGGAGCTAGAGTTAAACAATTTGCTCACAGCTCACCGAGTTATTCTCAGTAGCATGTTCCTATCTGGACCGGGCGAGTAAGTGCTGCCAGTGACAAGAGACTGCAACCTGATAGTCGAGATATTCTTGGCATTCATAACAGGTTTTGACAGTATGGCCAAAGAAGTTCTTTGCTATAAGGCAGGTAATGCTTGTTGAGCTGTAACACTTGGAATTACGTAGATCAGAGTCGTACTGAAGCGAATCGCCCTTGTGGAGAGGATGCAAAGCACATTGAAGGATGGTTTGTTTGTAGCTACAAGGCCTGAATACGTGGGAGACGGTACTGGTAGATTTACGGCAAATCTCGCATTGCAAGCCGATCAAGTGAAGGTGATGCTGCCCCAGCATCGACAGATTAACAAAGCCGGCATGGAGAAATTGCAGAAGAAGCAGTTTGGGACTGAGTCTGTTGAAGCCAGTGGTAATGCGACAGGCATAAGCAAGGCAAAGCGGGCCAGACTGACGGTCTATGAGACGCCTTCTTCCTTATCACAGTCTTTGCCGAGCATAGAATCAGGACTACAAGCTCTAGTCGATCTGACAAACATCGCGGATCAGCAAATATAGGCTGTTTCCCCGGCAAAGAGGGCTCAAATCCACCCATCAGGTGCAAGAGCCTCAAGAAGTATCTCACTGTGCCTCATCGCCTCAGGGGTCCCAAGAGCCCGTATAACTGATTTCAAAGCAAATAACTCATTGGATGGCATTAATTGCGGCAGCAGTAACGGCGTTGTCGTGCTTTTGCTTGGTGGACAGGGAAAACGCTCGCTGCTAGTAAGTTGATTCTTACACAAGGCATCACTCGTGCCAACAACTAACTGAAGAGATAGATAATACTTCATTGAAATATAAACAGTCTCATAATAGGTTAAGATTGTGTGTCGGAGGTTCCAGAAATGCTTCTTTACAGTGTTGCCGTTCCAGAACCGAGAGCCGAGCCGCAGAATGAAAGTGATTACCTTAAGTTCCCTTTTCATCTCATGAAAAAAAAAAGGAATTTCATTGTGCCGTATTCTAATCACATGAGAGAAAATGCTAGTAGTTTTACCTGCGAGTTTTAGTCTTCGATGAGGTAGATAATTTCCTTGAACAGGGATCCGTCTCAGATCTACGGCATAGTAGTCGTGTTGCTGGTGAGGTCTTTCAGGATTCAATGTCTTGTTATGCACTGCCATTAAATAAATCTTCTTTTGTAAATTACAATCAGCTGGCGGTATTGGGATTTTGACATCAAGCCGTGTGGCAAAATTTCACAGCACTGTGACGGCTCGATCACACCAACGGTTCTATCCGCCACTTCATGCAGCTAGCCATCGCAAAGTTTGGCACAAATTTCTGAATGTACCGCGTGCTGACTCTCATGAAAGTTAATATTCGGGAATTCTTGTCCACTTGGATCGTCTTTCACCCTCTGAGTTGAATGGCAGGAAGATTCGTGATGGCTTCAAAGCGGCGCAACGACTGGCTTCGCTCGACACCGAGACTTTAAGCTGGGACCGTCTTTAGAATACGCTTGAGGCTACCAATGACTTCAATTGATATCTTAAGGAGGTCAATGGGCGTGCGGATGAGTAGTGGGTTCGTGGGCACCTGCACTGCATACTGAGCGTCGTTTACACCTGACATGCTATAACGGCACTATCAGTAGTACTCTTTAGTTGCAGCTGCGATGTCTGCCACGCCGTAATACTCAAAATATTAAAATCATAGCATCTAATAAGTCACGCATACATATTACTACCGCGCTTTAATTTAAGGAATATTGCACATCAAGCTATCACAATCGTCCCATCTCATTACCAACGACCCACCCTCACGACGCTCTCGCGAACGCGCGATGATACTTGTTTTTAACCTCGCACCAGCAGACCATAGGAAACATTACGATGCAAAACGCGAATATTCTGGCCGAGGAGATTCAACACAAACTTGGTCCTTATGTGAAATCCAGAGAGCAAGTCAACTACATACGTCGCATCTTGGCCGTGCACCTGGGCGACTGCGCGCAGGGAGCGCCTATCAAGTCGGCACTAGCACTGGCAAGTGGGAGTGATGCCCACGACACGGTCACCACAGACAGCACACCAGCCGATAGCGTGTACAGGGATTACCTCGGAGCATTGCAAGAAAACATCACCGCGCGGAGAGAATTAGAGGCAATACGACAACAAGAAATGCCCGGGGTGCGGGCAACAGCTACATCCGCCGTTGGAGGTAGCAGTCACCACGTTGTAACGCCATCGCCAATGTTGAGTCTGAATGAAAGAGTGGCACTGTTGAAACTGCACCAAAAACGCGACGGCCTCTACGCTGTACAAGAAACTCTTGATTTACTATTAGAGCAACCCGCAGCGGACTCTGGATTTCTCGACGCGGAACTTATGCTTCAGGGGACACCGCCTCTCCCCCCCGTGCCCCGGGACGTCATCCACACCATGGTCATGGAGCAGAGCACCTCGGCGCTGGATATGACCGGTCAGATAACTCAGCTGGAGAAAGTTGTCTTGCGAGCTAAACTGCTACTGCGACAGGAGGAACAACTGCTACACGAAGCCAGGCTGCGTACTCCACGCCAATCAGCACCTTCTAGCCAGGCCGCCAGGCTCAGTGCCCTGAGCGCGACAAGGGACGAGCTCGTTCACTGGATCGAGACGGAGCTCGGTAAGGCTACACCAGAGATACAAGGAACGCAGAACTACGGCGATGATTTGTCAGAGAAGAATCTGGGCAAGGCGGATCCTGCAGCGATCCAGGCAGCGCTAGGCGCAATTAGAGAAAAGTACGCATCGTACGTGGCGGCAAGGAAACGCCTACTAGAGATGGTGGGAAACGGCGTACAGTCTCTCCCACCGCTGTTCAGGAACCCCATGACAAAAAAGCGAGTGAGTTATGCCGCCACAGAACCTCGACTATCTACGGACCACCTTGTCGTTCCGTACCTGGCCTCACTTGTGGATGTATCCGCCAACCACAAGGCAGCAGTAGCTTACAGAACGCACATGTCATCCATCCTCAACCAAACAGGCCAGGAAATTCGTCGCCGAATCGGTCACGTTGCGGAAGAAAGCCAGCTTCTGTCGTCATTCGCCGAGACGGGCGGTTCTCGCAACCGTCGACCAGGCGTAGAGACGGCATCGCAGGCCGATATTTATACGCAAGCAAAGCCATGGGCGGACGCCTCTGACGCGGCGAAAATGAGAACACTAGAGTCTGTTGCCGAAACGATTGAAATGGGTCAAATTGCTCTTGAGGGCCTGATGCGGACGGTGGACGGCATTGGCAAAATTACAGGGCAAGATGTACTAGTAACTGGTGAAAAAGACATGTGGCTACCAGATACGCCTAAGGCACGAAGACACACAAGAAAAGGAAGCAGGGCTCAATCACAAAGCTCCACAGACCCATGGTCCAAAGTACGCGGCAACCTCGGCCTTTTGGGTCAAGATGACTTATAGATTGGGAATTTGTGTATATAGAGCCACTTGGTTTGTAACTGTTATGCCTAGCAAGTTCCAGTCTGTTTCAAGTTTCGTTTCCACTATTTTTATGTCGTCAGATGATAGTACATTATTTTTCAGCCATGATTGCTGATATCCTCATAGACAGATCAAGAATCGACAAGTGCTCATCCGCGCCATCCAGCAGTCGCTTGTCAACTTCGGAAAACACCAAGACAATTTTATTCTTTTGTGCATCGGGGATCGTTTCATCGAGTGTAAGAACTTGATATAGCTGACGGATATATTAGAACGATGCAAGTTCGACAGGTCAAAAGAAAATAAAAACGAACCTGTGACACCATTTGCCCGGCACTCCAGCCATCAGCCACCATGTCATCCACCACCCTGGAGATGGTGGCATATGAGCCCCCCGAGCCGCGCGGGCGTATCGCAGAAACTAGCTCATCTATCGTCTTCATAGGAATCACGCCGGCAATGTCCTCGATAATTTTGATCGTCACCGCCTTCTTGTCCACCTCCATGGCCTGATCAGTGCCGCCATACTGGTCCAGGGGCTGCTGAGCACCAGCACCTACCAGACGCGCCGCGCTCTGCAGAAAGGTGACAGCCTTTCGCAAATCGCCCTCACTGCAGCGAATCAGTGCATCAATAGCGCCATCCTCGACGGGCACGGACTCGGCGGCGGCAATCTGCTCGAGGCGCTTCTGCGCGCTGCCCTGGTCGAGACTCTTGAAGCGAAACTTGCTGCAGCGACTAGCGAGCGGATCGATGATGCGGGTGACGTAGTTGCAGATGAGGCAGAAGCGTGTGATCTTGCTGTAAATCTCCATGGTGCGGCGCAGGGCGCTCTGCGCGTCCTGTGTCATAGAGTCGGCCTCGTCGAGGATGATGATTTTAAAGGGAGGGCAGGGGTACTTGTCACGGTAGACCCCCGCGGGTGGGTTAGTGAGCTGCATGCGGGCAAAATTTTTGACTTTCTCGCGGACAATGGAGATGCCGCGCTCGTCAGAGGCGTTGAGTTCGAGGACACGCGACTTCATCATTTCGGGGCCGTAGAGCTGCTTGGCGAGGGCGAGTATTGTGGATGTCTTTCCCGTTCCAGGTGGGCCATAGAAGAGCATGTGAGGAAGCTGTGAGGATGGGAAAAACTTGTCAGTGTTCAAGCTTAAGATGCCTCTGTCGTATGGTGCCGACGATGTGTGGCACGTACGTTGGAAGCTTGTAATGTTCGTTGTAGGACTGTCACGGTGTGTTCTTGGGCAGCGACATCGTCAAGGCTTTTGGGGCGACTATCACAAGATTAGTCACTTTCTTCCAGGCTTTGCTGTTGAGATGCGAAGGAGCTCGTGCAGACTTACTACTTCTCGACCCAGGGCTGGATGCGACCGTCGTTGGCTTTGTTCTGCTTTTGCTCGGAACTGCCGTTTGTGGCGGCCGCAGCTTTCCGGGCCTTGAGGTCAAAAAAGGAAGCCATTGCCAATCTTCAGAATCCTAAAAACGCGGCCTGTGATGGCGAATTAGAAATAGGTGGCCGACGTGTAAGAGATGGGCCACTGGCAATCCGTGAAGTTTGGGAGCAATGAAACCAATTAACGCCTCCAGTGTGACGCGACAGCCGCAGCTCGCGTACCCGCTGGCCGGCCAGTGAAGCCCCGAACGAATTACGGGGGCCTTGGTAACTGTGGACTACCTTGGTGGCGACATGAGACCAGCATTGCAGGCCGTTTCAAACTCGCCCAAACGATTTACACAAAAGACTTGATAGAATATTAATTTATGATAATAGAAAGTTCGTGTTTTCCTTGGGTCTAGTATAGCCAAGGTCTTCACCCCCAAATGCGCCTCGTTGGGCAATGTGCAGTATTGCTGCAGTCCCACAGCTAATTCCATGGGAACTGGCACGGCGAACTGCTGTTGCTTCAAGCAGTCTATGGACCATTTACATGAATTCCCGGCACTTCAGTGTCTCGGCGTGGCCTTGATGTCAGTGTTGATGGAGCAAATGACTGCAGCCTCTGTTGCTATTGTTAAATGACTGCTTGATGTTTAGAAATAGCTTCAAAAGAAGGACTTTCCGGTTCGTGCCGAGACCCTCTCAAAAGTTCAACATTACAACTCCATACTGGTGTTACGGCGCAAACGCGACACTGTGCCGTATACCTAGCGCCGGGTGAATCACAGTGGTTGCAGCCAGCTGCCTACCTAGAAGGTACGTAATTATATTCAAGGTAGGTGCTTGGTAGCTTCGCTACTTTTCCTTCCCCTTCTTTCCTCCTATCAAGTTCTTTTCACTACTACATATCATTCTGTTTAGCACCGACTCTCTCCATTTACCATTCTCTTCTCTCGCCAACGAGGAGCCGCAGTCATCCCAGGCACACTACATCTCAGTGCAGTGCAGCTCAGCCTTTTGCCCCGCCCCCGCCCTGCCTTGCTGCTTGTCGCCTGCCGCAACTAGCTACGTTCTCACGACCTCGTCAACAAACCGCAGCGTTCGACGAGACTCACACTTCCTGCTACAAACTGCAACTCCAGCTTGACGCACATAGCTTGGTGTTTCTCTGCCTACCCGTGCTTTGCGGGGTCGCCATTATGGACCAGTCCATTATTCGCATCACAAAGGTAGGCTACTTTTAGCTACCCCTAAAACAGCGGTCTTATTTTAGCATTTTTCTTAGGAGTTGGCAGATATCCAAAGGTCATCTGACCTCGGTATGTTTTGCGAAAACACACCTCGAGCCCCAACTCGGTCATTACCGATACTAACACCCTTCGAGCCCTTGCTGTCGCTTGCCGGGATATAGACGTTCGCAACGTCAAGGCACTCATCGTCGGGCCTCACGAGACGCCGTACGAATTTGGATTCTATGAAGTAAAGCACTACTAGCACCATGACAAAATTTCAACTGACGCATTCCTCATAGTTTTGTATCAAAATCAACAGAGGTATGGCGTAGTAAACCATTGCTAGGAACAGCCCTTTGTTGACCGAGCACAGGCTATCCGTCCGAGGCACCTCATGTTCAGTGTGTTACCACCAACGGTGGGCGGTGCAGATTTAACCCCAACATCTACTCTAACGGCAAAGTCTGCCTGTAAGTAGTCTCTTTTGTGCAGAGTCTGGAAACTTGGCTAACAATTCGCAGTTCGATTCTCGGGTAAGCGTATTGAGACACGAATAAGAAGATAAGCAAACTAACCATAACTAGGACCTGGAGAGGTGAAAGAGGAGAGGAGTGGTCATCAGCCCAGGGCCTCGAGTCCATTTTGTTATCCATCCAGAGTCTCATGTCTCCTAACCCTTACGAAAACGAGCCCGGTTTCGAAAACGCCAACAATCCTCAGGACAGAAAAAACCAACAAGCATATGTGCAAAAAGTGAGACTATCAGCCCAGCAGACCATACCAGGATTAACATTAGTCGAATAGATTCGTCATGAATCCCTGAGAATATCAGTAATCCAGCGCTTAGAAAACTACCTAGGTTTGAAGACTGATGGGACGAAGACAATTACTGCTACACCCTCAGACGATGAGAGGGACAGCGAGCAAGAAGATATCGATGAGGCAACTATACCCTTTGAACCGTTTCAAGATCTCTGTAAAAGACGTTTCTTATGGTATTTTGAGTCATATTTGGCTGCAGTTCGAACCGGCGCAACAGAAACTACCCAGCTGGCACCCTTCAAGAAAATGCCATTTGAAGCAGGCAACAACAACAGTATGGATGGTAGATTCAACTATCCTGATCTCGAACGCCGGCTTTGGAATATCAAAAATGCCCTGGCAGATGAGCTCGTCACTTGGGCAAAAGATGGCCTAGCAGCAGAGCATAGTGACTCTACCGTCGCCGTGAACCTGCGCCACCAATTCGAACAGATGGTCGGGTACTTTCAGAGAGGTGATATGCCACACAGCATCTCATTAGAGGATGAGAACCCATTCGTATGGTTACTTACGTATTTCGGGCGACCAATGACAAATCTTGATGGCGGCATAGTCAGGATCAAGATGCATTTCAGCCCTCGATTCCCCACTGAGCAGCCCCGCGTCATCTTTCAATCTAAGATTTTTCATCACCAGATAGCTCCTGATGGCACGTATTGCTATAATCCGCCAGCAATCTCCATCGGGGATGTACGATCTCACATCGAAACCATTTTGAAGGTTTTGGAGGATGACGAACCGGCGTACGACCCGCGCACGATTGTGAATCCAGAGGCTAGCAAGCTCTACTGGAGCAAGATACCTGATGAGAAGAAGCAGTACAATAGACGACTGCGCCGATCAGTTCAGGCTAGCATGGAGTATGTTTCATGTATTCTGATATAGGTCATTGCTGACAGTTTCATAGCGATCTTCCCGAGTAAATTTGCTCTAGAAGTCTTCATATCTGCGAAGGAACTTAGCACCTACTGTACCAATATTCAAGTAGCATAATACGATACAGCAGGGTGATGCGGATGCAGTGGCTTCATATTTCGGCTGTCTTGATATGTTTTTGTCTTTTTCTGTCTATTAGGGTGCACAAAGATTAGCAGATTGAGAGCAAGCAACCCGGATTTCTCTTCTGAGACTGACAGGCGGTGGTGTACGCCTGTTTTTTTATCCTCCGGGGTTAAAGAGGGCACGCAAAGGGCACATATGAACTTGGAACTACTTATTCCAGCAGAGAATCAATACACATTGGCGTTTTGTTTTACTTAGATAGGAGACAAGACAAATTTTCTATTTCGTGAGATAATGCCCTTAGGTTTGTACCTCGCTAGGCCCGAAAAACGCCGATGCCCATGCCAAAAAGGGCACAAAGAAACATATCATCTTGCGAAATTCAAGCTTCGCAACAATAGTAGAAGAAAAGCACGAAACCCGTACATAAAAAAGTCATGACCTTCTCGCCTTACTCGTGCTCTTCCTATCCACCCTGTCCTTGACCGGATTATAGGGCACTGCGATACCCTTATAGGCTTCCTGCCGGCCATCACCCGCTCTAAACTCATACATACCCGCGTGGCCAGGAATGTATGCCGCAGGTGTTCCTTGGGTGGGACGGGACACCTGCTCAGCGTGCAGCTTGTCGAGCGAGTCCCCAACGACGGCGTACTGTGACCAGTTGATGGGCGGGCATCTCACGACGTCCTGCGGTTTCGGCAGCGTCACCCATTCTCTACCTCGCTGCTTCTGTCTTATTATGGTCTTGCCTTCTGTTTCTTTGCCCTCCTCGTCCTCCTGCTGCTCCTCCTCCTCCTCCTCGTCGGAGAGGCCTATATTCGTGGTTGTCGTGTTTGTTCTTCGAGGATCGCTGCTGTTGACTTTGCCTGCGACGAGGTCTTGGATAAAAGCCTCGGGATCACCCACGGCCTCCTCCTTTGCACGGCTCAGACGCTGAATATCTGCAGTTGCACGCTGGCGCTGCAGTTGAAGCACAGTAATGGCGGACTTGAGCGCAATGGTGTCGGGGTTGGTGTCAAAGTCGATGGGTTCAGGTCCTGGAGCGAGCGGCAGTGTTGTAGGTGTTTCTTGGGTGGTGTGTGTGAAGCCTTGGCGCTGCTGCGTCTGCGATGGCTGCTGCGGTTGTGAGGAGGGCTGCTGCGGTTGTGATGGCTGCTGTGCTTGTTGTTGTGAAGATGTGGTGCCATCGCCGGGGAGGAGCTTGGGGTTCAAGGGTGGCGTGATGGGCGACATGGGGGGACCGGTTGTCGGGGACCCTGAGCGCGATTTCGAGGTTGTCGCTGCTGTGCTAGCTGCTGGGTTTATTATTGCGGTAGGAGTATTTGTATTCGTTGATATCGTGAGGGCAGGCATGGTCGGTTTTTTCTTTTCGGCCTTGGGTAGTTTTTGGCCAGTGTGCGCAGCAGCGGCTTCGCTGAGAGCTTGTGGAGGGGTCGGGTGAGGCAACACTCTACAGGGGCTTTTGGGGCCGTTCGCAAAGGCGCGCAGGTGGTAGTTATTGCGCTGGTCGGTGTGGAAGTTGTCACTTTGGCTCGTGATACAATATTATGTGAGCGATGTATTTTGGATGAGTTGTATTTGCCAGAGTAATAAGGCTTGTATTGTTTTTGGTTGTTTTAGCAAGTGGTTATGAACGAGGAAGCCAGGCAGTAGCGGGGCGGGGCGATGACGGAAACGGCTCCCCGCCACGGAGCTGTGGAGCACACACAGCCACCAGCAGGTTACTTGTAGTTTGCAGGGTTCGTTCGGCCTTCAATGAGTTCAGGACTTTTATCTATTTGATAAATCTTCTTGCGATTGGGAATCATTGATTTATAAGGTGAACGGTTTAAAAGTATATATGTTATTTTGGTTGGATGATTTGCCACCATGCGGGCAAGTAGACTGTCGGATTGGAGTAAGCTGTGCTCATTGCCTACGTTTCACTGTGTAGTATCAGCCTGGGTTTCCCTGTTGATAAACTTCTTATTAATTATCCGGCGGTGTCTACATGCCGGTTCACACGCAGTGAGTTGAACTCCAGGTTCCTCGCACTGTAGCCTGGGTCTTTTGACAGATCCATGTCGTATATCATTACAGCCAAACATGATGCCAATTAATTCTGGAAGCATAATGCGAAGTAACTATAAAACAAGCAACAAAACGTCATGAAAAGAGAAAATCAGGCTGCTGAAAACATGATGCGGTCGATATTGAACACGCGCCACCATTTAAAATAAGCCTAGACTATTTATTTTAATTCTAGAGCAGAATCAGATCCCAGGTAAGGCCCTAAAGTCACCCTGATAAACTGACATATAAATCCCTTACTACGTATCTAGCTTGGGTTCACCTCAATCAACCACGAGCTAAATGTGCCATGAGCTGGAGTATGTAAACCCGATTTTGCCGTCTGTTGAAGAAACCGAGGCCTTGACTCTCTTTTAAGGATTACCCGGATACAGAGCTAAGCAGCATGCAAATACATCACAGAATAATGGCCGTATTCTTCGCGTAGTTTTACTCAGATCTCCATCGCAATCGCCCATGCTTACTTATCCTTAGAGAAGTCATTGTCGGTCTAGATTCTATTTTCATTTAACAAGAAGCTCCTTTCACTCTCAAATTACGGTGTATTTTCTATTTCATACTCATTTCTTGGCTTTGATATCTGACCGACTAAACTGTTCCACACGCCATTCCATCTTTTCACCTCGTTAAACACCGTCAAAAACACCGATATACAACCAAAAAAGCCTTCCAAACAAGAAACGAAAGCCAACAAAGCAATTCAACAGTTCGGCAAAAAAAAAAAAAAAACTCCGCAATAATGTTATCCCGTTTTGTTTCATTTGTTATTCAGGTATGTGAACCCCGCCTGCCTTCCGATTCAAATCAAATAGAGATTTATCTTTGCCTGCCATTTGAGTATGCAATAAAACGCCAGGGCAATGCAAGTTTCAAATTCCGCTCCCTTTTGCAGCCTAAATAATGCCTAGAAGGTATACCGGATTTTGTCACGTGTTGGAAAAGAAGAAAACCAAATTCAAAACGCTTGAAAACCATGTTTTACTTTCCATGGGTCAAATCCCCACTCAGAAGGCCCTCTCAAGAGTTATTTCCAACACCGAGTCCACCAGGTTGCTGCCCCCAACCAGAGTTTCGCCACTCGCGTGGGTTATGCTCCGTCTGTGTCAAGTGGCCCTCAGAACGGTTATAGTGGTTATGATTATATGGCGATGGCTGATCATCTGGGTTCTTCCACCTCTGCGGTGGTGTCCCTTGGCTAGAGTGAGCATATGGAGCTGGTACATCCTGAACAGGGCGCACTGTTCGCTCCCCTTGCCATACTGACGGATCGGTTTCGACACGCTTGGGAGGCGAGCGGCTTGAGAGATCTGGGCGATTGTAGACTTCTGTAATATCATGCGCCGCGGGAACCTGGCCGCGGCGGTCCTGGAACCGTTTCAGAATCTCCTTAGTTGTAATTTCCGTGCTGCTGCTAAAGAGGTACGGGTCATTGAGCAAAGTCTGCAAGTCATCCGGAACCTGGCACATCTCTTCAATGTTGGCAATCAGAATCTCAACAGCGTCAATCACATAAATGGCCTCGCTGTCCAGCGCTGGAGCCTTGGCGGCGTTCGTCAGGATATTCGGCGCGATAACTGTTGCCAGATTGCGGACGTCCATCTTCGAACCCACCTCCTCGTCCAGTTGGTGAAAGGTGCCAGCCCATTTGAGAAACGTAAACACAATCTCGAGACAGTCGCGGTGGCTCTTGGGCAGTAAACAGCATACTAGGTGCAGGCACTGCTTTCGGTGAGCCATATCAGGAATCTTGGCGGCGCTAATCCACAAGGGATAGAGCTTGTGCGTCATGAGCGGATCCGGGAGATCGCGAAGGTACCGCTTCAGAACAGCGGCGAGCTGGATGACGGGCTGCTCCATAAAGTTAATCTGGTCGCAGCCTTCATTGTTGACACGGTCAACAAGTTCTTGCTGCTTCTTAATGTTGCCATTCTTTCGGAAAACACCTTCAACTGAGAGATCCATTTGACGCATCGAAGAGATGATGTCGTCAATAATGGCAGGAATGCGTAATGTGCCTGGTCCGACGCCATCAGTCGATTCAGCACCATCACGCTCGATAATCACCTCAAGTTGAACTCCAAAGACGCCCTTCTTCTTGACATTTCTGCTCTTGTCATTCTTGAATGCCTTGCCCAAGTTCTTCCAGAAGGTTGCTTGTTTTCTTGACTCAATAAACGCTAGCAACTCGTCAATGGTAAATTCCGACTCGAGCATAGGCTGCATGGTAAGAACAGCCAAATGTCGCACGTTAAAATATTCTAACGCGGATAGCTCTGGGAAGAACTTCCGTGCATTCCTTGTTTGCAGCGGATCAGGAGCTCGCACATCCTGATTCTGGCCCGCCGACAGAGCTCGCTGATGACGTGTACCAATGCCGGTTTCTGTCATGGCAGGTCGACGCTGTTCCTGGGCCAATTCTCTCTGGTGCTGTTCCTTTGATTGCTCAACTGCCACAATACGGGGAATGTCGTCGAGAGTAATTGCGTCGTTTTGACCAAACATTAGATCCGTAGAGTTTTGATGAGCGTGATAACTATCTCCAGCGGCAGGCGATTCGGCACGTGGGCCCCGTCCATCAGCGTCCATGACCCTGGAAGTGCGAGCCTGTCTGACGCTCGACGAAAGATGGCGATCGAGACGCGTGCTCCTAAGCCGGCGGACCTCGTTTAGCGTATTCTCATACGTCGACTCCCGATGGTGTTCCTTATCTCCCGCTGCGTAAGATTTGGATCTATTGTCAGTAGCGAGACCGGGTCGCTCAGGTCCAAGACCGTTCAACGACTTGTCGCCGGTAGGGTACGGTATCGTGCCATTGTCTCGTAATATTGCAAGCAGCCGGGCCAGAGCGACCTTCAGAAGAAACACATATTGCTGCAGTTTCGAAACATAATCTAGCGACATAGGCGCCTCTAGCTGATTCGGCTGTACACAGTTTGTACATGTGATCTTGCGGTCAAATGCCGTAAATGTAGCCTCACCCAGCGAGCGGCCAAACTCTCGGCCACATCGGGAGCATCGTAGACAGGTTAAATGCCACCTAAATTCGCCACTTGTTGCACACTCATCCTCCACAGATCGCCTGCAAATAGGGCAGTGATCTGAGTCTTTAGCCGCGAGGTGAGCATCAACCCCGCTTACATTCAGAGTGCCATCTTCAGTTTTGAATGATTCAAAGTCGTTAAGGTCGTCGAGAAACTGGTGAAGACCATCACTATTTTTGGTCTCACGTTCGAGTCGTAGTGCCCCTTGTAAGCAGATGCGAATCAACAGTTTAAGGTAATGTGCCAATCCAGTGACAAGTGAGAGGAGTTCTTGAGTAACGCCGAGTTTGCGCGCGTCGGCGTCTTGTGTCTTGGAGAGCATAGAAAAAAAAGATACAATCTTTTTGCATAACAACTTTGCTTCACGTCCATATGACATGCCTGTGCTTGTTAGTGAATGGCCAATAATCTGCCTCGCGGAGTCGCGGAAGACTTACTCTTTTCTGAATGCTGTGAAATAACTTGATCTAATCGATCTGCTGAACGGAAGAGAACCTCGACATGAAAGATGAAACGCCTAGCGACGAGAACACCATCGACATATGAGCCATTACTGACATGTAGAAGCATATCTGAGATGCAAGCTGCAGACGATTCCTCAAACGTCGACAATACACTCCATATACGGTACACCTTGTCTTCCATGCGCTCTTCATCGACGCGAATCAACTGTCGTTCTGCGGGATCGGCCACGTCAAGTGACGGCTGGCCATCGTCTGATGCCTGGCCAAGGCGGACGTTCCAGAATTTGTGAATCATGTAGCATTCTGGATGCCAGTGTTGGTTCTGGCCATTGCGGAATATTTCAACAAACTGTTTGAGAATGGCAGTCTGGCAGCCATTGCATCGTTGCGCAAATCTTGTCGAGTAGTGGTAATGACAGTACACGTTGCCGTCATGTTCGTAGTAGCTGTCTTGGGCACCAAAAATGGTGTCACACATGGAGCAGGTAAAGTGGTCGACGTGATATTTGCGGTCCAAAGCTGTTATGTATGAACCACGCAGAGCACCGCCGCATTGATAGCAAAGGAGGCCGAGCCGTCTAAAGTAGTCCGTTTCGCAGAGGGGATATTGGCCCTCGCCGTTCTCGTCATCGGCTGGGAAGAATTTAGAAGCTACAATCTCGCCACAGTCCTTTATACAGAAACATGGTTAGTGGAATGACGAACATAGAGAAGCTGTGGGCAGCAGGACATGGTCCAAACGTGCACAAATTCAAGGTGGGGGCGAGGAACAACGTACTCTGCACTTGAAGCAGTCGAGGTGGAAAGTGCCATCCAGGGCACGGACAAATTGACCGGTAAGCTGCTCGCCACATTTTTTGCACGTACGCACTTGGCCGCTGGCAGAGCGGCCGCTCCTCTGTCGCGATCGATTTCTCTCGGCGCTCTTGCGAGGCAGTTCATCGGACCAGGCGGCGTTGGTGGGCAACGATCCTGGACCAGGATTGGAGTTCGTGAGCCTCAACTTGTGGGTGCTATCGGGAGTCTGTCGGCCAGTGGACTGCCAGGACTTGTCACCAGTCTCAGAGGGAGGGTGACTGTCGGCATGGGTTAGATCGGCCGGATGCCCGTTGACGGAATCGGATGCCATGGTGCCTGGCATCCAAGCAGAGCGTAATTAATAGGCGCCACGCCAAGCGCAGCGGTAGCTATGATGAAAGAAAAAGGAAAGGAAAGGAAAGGATAGACCCGTCGTGTTCCCGATCCCTCTATATCCTCGGCAGTTCAGCGCGAGAGTGGTTCGAGATTGTTGCGGAGAGGGGTCAGTGACGAAGCGGTCTGCATCTGCTCGGCTGGGGCCGCTGATTCGAAGGAGTCGGAAGTTGCTGAGTATAAAATGCCAATTGCAGATGTCGAGTATGTAGCATGTGGTGGGAGATGTAATCGGAAGGAGATTTTCTTGCTGGGTCAGGGAAATTCGTAACTTTATAAAGAGAGAAGAAAAAAAGGCGTTGAAACTCCAGCGAGCATTGCAGGTTCGCGTGACGAAGGGAAGCAGCAAGAAACGCGGGTATTGGAAGTGAAGGCGGCGGCGCTCGAGGCGTCGGTGGCAGAGATGGTGGTGCCTAGATTGTTGTCGAGGAGAAAAGGTGGTTGAATTAGAGTGCCGCGATGCACACAGACGCAAGATTGAAGCATGTAAAGTATGGGGATGAGGGATCAAGCCTGAGGAGGAGAAGGAGGAGGATGAGGGGGGTGGAAGAGTGGTTACTGTGGTGGCCTGCAGGCAAGTAATTCGAGGTTCCCAGCTGCTGATTGACGAAGTTGGGCAGCTTGGAGGGCTGGCAGGGCGCTGTAAGGTACAATAGTATATAGGTGGTACCCTTGTATTGACACGCAATGCTTGAGTGGACGCTAGGTACCCTGGTACCTCTGTTCAGTGACGGGGCTTTTTTGGCTTCCCCAGGGAGGATATCCGGCTCAAAGGCTTGCAGCCTCTGCCTTGGAGGTGCTGAGAATAAGCTATTAAAATTACCAACCACAAGAGACTTGGGCGGTTTACGGAGTGCACTTTTTTTTCTTTAGATTTACTGAGTACGAGACTGCCTACGATGTGGGCAAATAGGGCTTAATTGACGCCTCACCAGCGAAAGCGTTTCGGCAAAGAGCCAAAGAAGGGCCCAACAGAATACACTTGCTGCACAAACCATCCTAGGTTAGTTGGTCGAAAAGTGACCACTGTTGGGCAAAATTCGACAGGTTTACCTAGTTTATCGCATGTAGCGCTGGCATTGCCGGTACAAAACACCTAGGTGCCTTACCTATTAGCGCGGTAGCGTCGTGAGAACATCCTTCAACTTAGAAGAGACAATAGGCCCACTACGCTAAATTGGGGCTTGTAATTACAGTACGACCTTCTCAAGCTGTGTTCTGGTATGGAAGGTGCTCAAAGCGTTTGTTTTGTTCCAGCGGGAGGTTGGGCCAACAATACCTACATTGGGTGTATGCTCCAAAGTAATCCATCTACTTTAGTAGGTACCTATAGTCACGGAGCTGTCCAAACAGGGCTGCACCAGTTGAGAATACGGGTTGACTCTAACTAGGTAGGTATACCCAGTTACAGGTACAAAGGACTCACTGTACATGCGAGGGCTTTCCAAGGCACGGTACGGAGCTACACGTCCAGACACACCCATCCATCTGGTTTGAGGCTGATGCTATTTCAAGCTCTCTTAAGAAAGGTAGAAAATCCAAGTTGCTACCAACATAAAAGTAACATATAGACGCATAAAAAATATTCAAAACGTGGAGCAGCCCCAAAAGCCTATAAACATCTAACCAAGAGTATATAGGTACCTAACTACCTGAGGCATGGTCAAGTCCATGCAATTTAGCTTCAGTGGGTTCTGTCCGCTGGCTCCACGCGCCTTGCCCCCGACGCTTCATTATCAATACAGTTTTTCGGTGCCTGCCGCCACGATGCATTTGCCAACAACAAACGCCCTAAAAGCAACACACTAACAGCTGTAGAGAAAGCGCCGAAGCACCACCACTGTTGACGTCACGCATGGTGCGTCCAGCAGTCCGCGAACCGCCCACTGTAGGATTCCACGTTGCCGGGCTAATTATCAAACGTACTGTAATATAAATGCTGAATAACATGATCCATTTCTATTCGTCTTGTCGAGGGGGAATACGGCCAATATAAGTAACGTCAGTGCAAGCCAAGCCTCGCACCACACCCAATTCGCCTTCTTTTGCTGCTAAATATAGGCCAGCGGCGAACGCCTCTAGGCTTCTGCCCCATTGCCCAAAGAATCAGTCCAGTGATCGACGTCAAGCCCGTTCATTTTGTTTTCCCGTATGGGATCCACTTCGGTAAATTTAAGTAGCTAAATAATAGAAGCGATGGTCTTTAGTCTTTGCTGCGTTTATGATACTGATACATTGCTGATAACTGCTCCTGAGTATATTTTTGGATGCCACATTTGTGTTATCCAACACCAACAGAACTAAGCGGGAGAGAGAGCGAGAGGGCAAGTAAGAAGAATGTCTCAAAACAAGAACACAGCAAACAACAATTCTGCTCGTTGCTAACAAAAGATATATCATAATCAAGCCTTGTTCCTCAGCACCTGTCTCAGCCTCGCCTCTATTTTGTCCCGTCCCGCCGCCGTCCTCCAGACCTGCGGCGGTGCCTCGTCAACAATATCCCAATATAACAGGTTATCCGTCAGCAACGTCAGATCCCGCTGCTTGTTCTCCCACGCACGGTCCTCCTTTATGTGTTTTCCCGAGCTTATTACAACGAGTTCGACATCCCGCTCCTGAATTTGACGACTGCTACCCACGTCGCCCTTCGTAAATGAGTTCAGCACCAGATTCTCCTGTAAGCGGGCAAAGATGTTCTTAGGCGTTTGCTGCACCGATCGCCCGTAGACGCGGTCCTGGCTGGAGCGTCCGCGGAAGAGGGCGCCAGGAAGCTGGTCGAGCCCCAAGGGCGAGACGATGCCGCGTAGCCAGAGCAGGAAGCCACGGGTGGGTGAGGCGAGGGGCCCCAAAAGGTCCTCGTGCAGCGGGTCGATGAGGACCAGGCCCTGCACGTCGTGGCCGTGGCGTGAGGAAAAGACGCGCGAGTACAGCGACCCGATGCCCGAGCTGGCCAGCACCCACGGCCCGCGTTCGCCGGCGGCCGCAAGGGCTTCGCTAAGAGCGTCGACGGCGAAACCGGCAGACAGCGGCGACGGGGCTGTGTCGGACCAGGCGATGCCCGGCCGATCGGCAAAGCAGTAGCGACCAATGGAGCCATTGTCCAGCGCCGCGTTGGCGAGTTGCCAGATGCCGTCCTCGACCGGGCGGTCGCCACCTTCAAATAGAACCGTCGTCTGCCTGGAGCCGTCGTAGGCGGTATCGTTGCCCTGGCAGTGGACATGGATGCGGTACTTGCCGCCGTCGACCCAGTAGAGGCGGCCCGGCGGCGCAAACTTGGCATCGAGGGCACGGATGATGATGGTGAGAGCCATGAGCACCGAGGCGACAACCATGAGGCCGTAGCCGACGCTGGAGAGCAGAACGGCGAGCCATTCGGTCAGGGTACGGCGCGTCTCGGCGCGGCCCGTCAGACGCTCCTCCTCCTCCGCTTTACCCCATTGCACGGTCCTATCCACCAAGATAGTCCAAAGGCTCAGGACTAGGGCCCAAATGACACTAACGATGCCTACCCAGCCCTCTTCGTATCGAGTCTTTTGCACGGCCAACAAGATGATCATGTCTATCACGAGTACAAACTGCGTTTTTACGTTAGCGAGCAGGGCCAGTTGACTTCATGGGGAGTATCGACTTACAGCCATGACGAGAGAAAGTATCCTGACCGGCCTAGACGGAATTTCAAAGAACAAAAGCGTAAAGAGCATGTTGGCCAGGGCCAGACTAGAGAAACCATAGGCGTAGAAGCCGCTGCCGCGGATGTGAAAGCCAGGTGGCGTGGCAAAGGTAGACACCAGAACCAATACCCACCAGAAAAAAGTTATAATGGTGAAGAGGACAGTCGTATAACGTAAGAGGCGAATGCTCCAGAGGTTGTAGGGTGTGACGGCGGGATCGTCAGGTGTGAGCATGCCGCGGCTCGAGTCGACGCGGCTTGGCAGCAGACGCGTGTGCTCATCAGGCGGCGGGGCATCAATATTGTTCTCGTCACCACCGTCTTCGGCCCTCGGCCGATTTCTTGAATGAGCCATGTTGAAGAAAATCAAGTACTGTGGTGAATGTATCGCTGCCCTCGTGGTAGATCGTAGATCGCAAATCGTAGCGGGGCTAATGTATACAGATAGTTACAACCTTGTAGTGGTTACAACAGCATGTAAAATGCAGAAAATGTTGAAGGAAGAGGAAATCGTCGAGATGGGAATAGCTCTCGAAAAACTGAGCCGCTTACTGTTGAGTGGTCTGAAAGCTGGCCAAGCTACATTATCCTGCTTACAGCTAGCTGATCGTTTGGTGTGGCCCGAAACAGGCTCTGGCTCGAGTGTAGACGTCATTGGGCTTTAGATACCTATGGCACAGTTTCGACTGCGATCCAGTAAAAGTTACATTGTCCTAGATGAGTGCATGAATTAATAGACCATATTAGAATTGTGGAACGGGATCAGATAAACAAAATTTCTCAATCTTTATGAGTGCCGTCAATTTACGAATCCGACGCTATGTGTTGTTGGGACAGAGTTGAAATTGGCCTAGTCCTAGTTAGTAAGGGCGCCAATATATTTGGTTGCCGCACCTGGCCTCAGGGAAGGGGCGGGCATTGGTATTAAGCCCAAGGCAAATATAGTTTACGGTAAGTTGGGAATAAAAGCTTTCACATAATGGTAGTAGAACTACAGGACGCAGTATTGATGCTGTCGCACAGAGATACGAACATTTCATCCTTGTTAACTCGAAAAGTAAATCATATACCTAAGTAGCGTGTGTCATTGAGAAGAAAGCACAAAGATGTATTAGCATCGCTGATCGTGGAACCCCCAATATGGGCTGGGTATCTTGAGTAAAAGAAGCGCAAAAAAAAAAAAAAAGAGAAAGAGAGAGAGAGAACAAGCTGTCGACCCATTAATAGTACATGTACATTGACCGCTGGTCTGGTGGCATGGCAAAACGGCCTAAAAGCAACAACTGTGTTGCATTCATCAAAAAATGATGAAAACTCCCGTCAAACATCACCCCTTACTCGTGCAAAGTCAATTTCCATCCTAGCTCATCCATGGTGCAATCTGATTCATTTCACCGGGAACGCTAGGTGCATTCGACGACCCTCCGCTTGACACTGATTGCACCGACCCATGCTTGATCGACTGCGGTCTGTTCCTCCTCTCCTTGGCGAGGCGCTTTTCTGGCGTCGGGCCGGACGTCGACGTCGTCGCATCACGGGGCAGTGTGCCCAAGGGTAAGTGCATCTTGGCAGCCGCCTCGGGATCCTTGGGATCAATACCATGCTTTCTGAACGCGTCGCGCTTTTGTGACTTCATGGCCTGCGCCGACGGCTCACTGACGGAGAGCCAGCTCTTGAATTGGCTGAGGAATCTGGGGGTGCCCGCCCCGCTACCTCGGCGCTCGCTGACAGTGCTGCTGGTTTCGATGCCACCACTTCTGATGTTGCTGCTGCTGCTGAAGTGGCGGCTTCTTTCTGTGGTAGTCTGGTACGCGCGGTACTCTGAGCCGCTGGATGAAGATGCAGAAGATCGATGGTGCGGTTGTTGCGGTGTGACACCTCGCGTGGCCGTCGAAGGGGTCGCCATGGCAAGGTGGTAAGGGATTTGCTTTTATGTACAGGAAAACGAGGAGAAAAATGACTGATGCGGATGGATCCTTCGGTATATCGGAATGTCTTTGGATAGCAATGTCGCAATCGCACTGTTGATGGCGTCGACGGATCGCAATGGTCAACACAACGTGGGAAAGATCGGCAATCTGCGACAACCCGTTTTGCTGGGGTGGGTTACAGCGGGTTGTGGTTCAGCAGGCCGTAACAGCGCTCACCCGTTCCAGGAATGCCACGGTCCTATTTCGCTTTGTCCAAGCCGTAGAATATGCCGACTCTGAATGATAAAAATCGAAACAAGAAGGAAATATTGAAGAAGAGACTTTCACAGAAAATCTCCACAGCGCAAGGAGGAGTAAGTCCGCGAACCGGGCCAAGCAGCGCCGCCGCCCGTCTGCTTCTATGTCGCGCAAAAAGAGAAAATAAAACAATGGCCTGACAGGAGCAGCTGCTGGAGACTCGCCTGGATTGGCAACTTATTGGCTCAGTTTCCGCACAGACGATTCACGTACGCCGTAAGCTTTTGTTATACACTACTTGCAGCGCCGCTATTTCCCGAGACAACGCTAGAATGACAAGCAGAGGGTCGCAACGTCGCTGTTTTTTTTTTTCCTTGCTTTTTTTGGTTGGGTCCGCTGTTGCGGGGCGTAAGGGACGTGTAACAGAGACGGGGGAAAGGGAGGGAGAGATTGCAAGCTGATTAAAAATAAATGATGGACAATGCAGAAGTTTTTAAAAGGAAGCAAGGGCATTGACGTCCTTTTACGGGAAGTGGCGAGAAAACGGGCGTTCGGACTGGGGTGGCATGAATAACGCCCTAGAAACTATTGACCATTCATCCACTTGATCACTGACACATTCGTGCAGAAGCCTACATGCCTACCCACCGGTTTCTTATATACCCATTGTATAGATTAACTACATATGTAGTATGACGAGAGCGTGCGCTCGGTCTCTTAAATTACTGCATGTGGGTAAAGGAAAATGCTCGTCAATACAAAACAAATGAGCTTGTCGGCCAAGGGGAATAATTAAAAAAAACGAGGCTTGCAGGACTTGGAGGAACGCGAGTTCAGCTCTTGGCCAAATTTGTCCCAAAACAAACAAAGAGCGACAAAGCGCGGCTGGCTGTGTTGCATTATAAATTAAAGCACACTAGCTAGTAGTCATGGCATAAAGGACCACGTCAACAGATTGGAGATGGGCATTATTCGGCAATGTGAAGGAACACCGGAAACTGTCCCGTCTATTGCCCATGTGTCAAGCATTTGGGCCCCCTTGCCGCAAGCGGGAACCATTGGGAGTCCGCACCATGGTAAAAACTGGGTACGACAGTCCAAACAATTTCAGTTTTACTCGCCTGTGTGGAGAGAGCTGGGTGGCGGCGGAAAACGCCATCATTGTTCTCGGCTTGCCTATGCAGAAACGCCATTGGCGAGGGGGGAGAAGAACAGCAGGCTGGGCAAAAAAAAGGAAAGGAAAGGAAAGGGAGAAAAGAATACGACAAGAAAAGCGGGAGCTGGAAATGGGGAAAATTTTTGAGAAGCCTGCAACAAAAAGAAAGTCGAGTGGGGAATATCTGAGCGTGCATGAGTTTATCGAAACTCGACCTGTATTGTATCCAGCGACAGGTAGTTATTCCTGGATACAGACGAAAGTAGGATCTGCTATGGCAGTAGTCCAGTTCGGCTGTTCTTGCCGGGACTCGTTTCCATAAGCAGGCGCTTTCGAGTCTAGCCACAGGTCTCGTTTGTCCAGACTAATTAGCTTCCAATTATCCGGTTCTCCCAATGGCTGCTACGTTTATTACTCGGTGCGCCGAGTCGCGACGCTGGGACCATGTTCGCCCGGCTTAATGTGGCGTATTTACTTCGTCCACCTCGATAAGTCTTTGCTGGTCGGATTATGGGAAGGCCATGTATGTAACTGCCGTTTTTGTCTTGTATCTGTCTTTTGATGAGAAAAGCCGCCTGGTTATCATTAGGGGGATGTGTGAAGGGGCCGCCTAGTGATTGCATTGCATTCGCTCACTCAGCAGTTTCCCTGGATGGCGACCTAGGATACTACAGCGAAAGAATTGCCCACGTTTTGAGGCTATGCCCAGAGTATGCCGCAGAGGCAAACGCAGTCGCCTCTTTCTTCCAGTAGCAGAAGGATTTACTGGTACGGAATTCCGCGTTTTTGTTCGATTACCACCGCAGTTGTGACTGGCTTCATTGACAATCTTTACTACCCTGTATTCGGAATAAGAGTACTCCGTGCCGATTTCCTATTCTGCAGGAGCCTGGGATTGACACAGTAGACCATACCGCAACGACGGAGCTACTGCATGCAGACAACTTTGCAGAACCATCAGGGAACGTCACCAACCATATTGAATCCGTGCATGTACAACTGGAGATAACGACCACGTCATCGGTAAACCAGAGATTAGTGAGTGTATGGAGGATATACACGGGATCGAAATAGCCAGTGCGAGGGAGCATAAGCAAACAGATAAAGAAGCATAATAATGTGACAAAAAGGAAAGGAAGAAAAAAAAAACGAACATGACGTAAATAGACAGACACTGGCAAATTGATAAATTGGCATTACAGGGCAACGGAAAAGCCAAAAAAATCACCCAGTACGAGGGTCGAACTCGTAGCCTTTGGATATTAAGTGTATACTGTAAACTATTGATTTATTAGTGGTGGGACTCGAGTAGGTCGTATATTGATTAAACTCACAGTCCAACGCTCTAACCAATTGAGCTAACCGGGTTATTTGATGACACATCGTGAGCTATTTTTCTTTATATGGGTATTGCTTCTATTTCGTTTCTTGTAGCTTACGGTTTCCTCGTCCCAGCAGGTGAAGTTGGTTGATCACACTCTTCACTATTCCAGGAAACTGCTCCATTTTTAATAGGACAGCTGTTCATTTCTTCTTGCTCGCTACGGAGTATTATGGCCAGAATTTATCTGCGAGAACCGGGCTCCGCAGCGTTATCCTTCTAGTTCAAATGGTGGACTAGTTCCTCGCCCAGGTTGACCTCATCTGCGGGTGCTTCACTTGTCAGTCACTCGTTTTAGTCATCCTTGTTGTCCTGGTAAATGTAAGGCTGCTATGCGGTAATTGCAATATGTGACGACTACTCTCTGCCGATGTTATGCTTGACACCGTGCTAGTTTGAATTCCTTTCCTAATGTGAGTGCTTCACCACAGGCTCGTGCAAGGGGCAAGCCTGTAGCTGGAGACGACGGCATGTGCTAGGCAGTCTATGGCCTGTGTGTTGCTCGCCGGACGATTTGTCCCATGATAGATGAATTCGGTACATATTTTCAAAGTAAATGGGTCCAGTAATAGCCACCGACTTTATCATGTCGTAGTCGTATCTTTGCATCTTGACAAGAGAGAAGCAAATCTTTTATATGACAATGTATTGATTATTATTACAATGTTTAGAGTATTATTTATGTAAATCTCATGCATGTTAAACCAGCCAAAACGCGGCACACACTCTTTTTGCATTACCCTGCCCTCGGTCATACTTTTCTGTCTGCATTTATTGTACCTTTTCTTGCTCGAGCAACCAATTGACGCCTCTCGTCACACCCTCCTGCAGTGTCCACTGCGGCTCATACCCCAGAACCTCCTTGGCCTTGTTAATGTTGTAGTATCTCGTCATGGTTGACAGAATGACGCGCTGCTTGGTAAACGTTGGTGACTTGCGCACAATCGCACAAAAAATCTCACTCGCCGTGCCAAGTACCAGAGAGACATCGCGCGAAAGCTCCCACACCCCGCTCGTACCCTTTTCATTACCCGCGGCACGCCACACGGCACGCGCAAAGTCCCAAAAGTACACGGGCTCATCATTCGTCACGAAAAACACTTCGCCATCCACACGCTCATGATCCAACGGTGGCGTCGCAGCGGCAGATGTCGCGAGAAGTAATCTCGCCGCTAGGAGATGAGAGTGGGCGACGTTGCCGACATATGTGAAATCAAAAATGTTGGTATTGTCGCCGAGTTGGACCTTGGACTTGCCCTCGCGGTAGGCATTGATGAAGCCGACGAGGGCCTGGGCGTCGCCCTCGCCAAAGATACCAGCAGGACGGAGTGACGTCGTCAGGAATCTGGGCGTGGGATCGGCGCGGTTGGCGGCCGTGACAAGGGCTTCCGCGGCCGCTTTCGTCTCGGCGTAGTAGTCAATCTGCTGGGGCGCGCGCATGACAGGCCAGCGCTCGTCGGCGTTGAAGAGATCGCTCTGGAAGTCGCTGACGACGGAGGCGGAGGACGTGTACACTAGGGCCTTGACGTTGGCGGCCTGGCAAGCTTGGATGACGGAGCGGGTGCCTTCGACGTTGACCTTGAGGAAGAGGGCCTTTTGTATGGTGTGGGCGACAGGAGAGGCCGTGTGGATGACCAAATCGGGCCGGATGGACTCGAACAGGGCAGTGAGCTTGGCTGTGTCGGTTATGTCGCACTCATGATAGTGGGCATTGGCGTGGCGGTTACGGTCGCAGCGAAGGTCGACGGAGTATACGTGCTTGCAGTGCCAATCATCAATGGCCTGGTTGATGATGTGGTGGCCGAGGAAGCCATTACCCCCGACCACGAGGACCTTACCCAGGTCACCTTTGGGGACGGCTCGAGAAGGCATGTTTTGGATTTGTTTGCAGCACTCCGGGGTGTGTGCGGATTTTCCAATTTGAAGATGCAGGTATAAAACCGATGGTTACTAAAGCCAATAAGAGTTGCAGTTGGAGAAGTATTTTGATTAGTAGCTCTTGAAGCTGGTGATGGGGTGAGTAGGGGGCTTGTCTTGTGCTTCCCCACTACAATGCAGACTGACCCAGTTTCATCGTTAATGTTGTGTCCTTCCAACTGATCCAGCGCAGCTGTGCCACCTGTAAAGAGAGCAGTTCAGGGAGCTGTCTGTCCAGTAACAGACACATGTGGCACGCCCTTCCATCCGAAAGAGCCCGCTGAACCCACCAAACCCCACTGAAACAGGTCGCTGCCTGCTCCAACACCACCTACCGGAATGCATTCATCAAGTTCAACTTCACACATCATAAATGTGAACCATCAACCCTGTCACTGTTCCTTGAAGAAGCGCCTCACCGATATTACACATCAACAATCCCTGCTCGTGTCAGCCTTGTTGTCAGCCATCACGAGGCTGCCAAAAAGCCGACCTCTTTATATATATATCAAACAACACCAGGCCAGCATTGCATATTCCAAAGGAATCGACTTGCTGCCTACCAAGCAAACACAGCTACTCCGTGCAACTACTAATACCTCTCAACACCCGCACTCTGCAAGCCCATCCGTGATCCAAGGAGTTGCACCGCATCACAGTGGCGTAAGCTGTCCTACAGACGCACACGCAAAGTTTGAATAAACCTCCAAACTTAAATAATTTCGTATTTCTATGCCCTGGTCTCCCCCTTCTTTGCCTTTCTTCGTCGCAATGAATCTTGAACTGCGCTGTCCATCGCTGCCGCTATTGTTCTCTCGCACGTATGCTCCATCATGGCAACCAAACACACCTCTGCCGGTGCCAACGTCGAAATCCTAGTTCACGTCACAGCGCCAAGTAAAGTAGCTGACGACGTCACCTACCGGCATCTCGCTCAGGCCTATCTCTCCTTTGCGCCGGGCAGTCGTGCCAATGTCACAATTCCCAGCTCACCCCCGGTGCAGTACCAACCACCAGCGCCGTCGAGACAGGACCAGCAGGATCATGGTCACAACCTCACAGTGTTGCAGTCCTTTTGCTCCGACTCTCAGGACATAAGTTTTCGAAGCGCGCTGGATAACCGGTCGTCGCCGTTGATGAGCACCAAGAAGACACGACAGTCGGCAACAGCACCGGCCCAGCTTCCTAGCCAGATTCCGGACTCGTATCCCATGCCCGACGCGGACCTGTTTAATGTAACTCCCACACGTGTTTTGCAACGGTACATGGGGAGTCGGCTGCCGGGGTCAACTCCTACTGCGCAACGGCAAGATATAGTTTCATCTTCACCTCTGTCTGGTCAACGTGACATCGAGGCACAGTCTATACCAAACGAAATTGGCACAAAATTACACGCGGCCGCAGCTCCTGTTGCTATCCATATAACCTCTTCCGTACCTCCATCTCAGTCGAGGCTGGCGGAGGAACAAAGCCTTCGGCGTGAAGCTACGATACCTCTCACGCCCATGGTGCCGGAAACAACCCGCAAGCGCAAGGCTGACCACATGATTGAACATCTGGATGATGCATTTGCACTGGATATCACACATATATCAAGCAGCATCACTTGCACCGGCTCTTCCGCCGCCGCCGCCCTCCAGCGCTCAGAATCCGACCCGCTACTACTCAAACGGCTCCGCGAAAGTACTACAAAAGACGGTGCTGGAGCACATCACAACCTCGCCCGCAGTGTTAGTGACCCCGACCATGAACACCAACGACGATGTAAGCAGCAACAACTGCCACCACCGCCACCCTCCTCCCCACTCGCCTACAACGCCCTCTCCCAACTCCCATCTACATATCTCCCTTCAGCCCCATCTTCTCCGGCATCCTCATTCTTCTCTTCCCTCTCAATACGGCCCCCGTCACCTCCCACAGGTATCGTAAACCTCGCCCTTCCAAACCTCGTCTCCGCCAAACTCGCCAAACTCGCACATGACCTATCCTCGCGCTACCGTCCTATCCTTCACCGTGCGCTCAACCCACTTGAGCGCGGTTACTGGCTTGTCGACTGTACCACCTGGCCCGCCGACACACGCACCGACGCTTGGGTCTTTCTAAAGAGTTACGTCGGCAGCGGGCTGGCAGGTTGGGGGGTGTGGTGCAAGAGGAGCAGCGGCGACATCTGTGAGGGTAGTGGGGGGGATGAGAAGCATACGAGTATTCGATTGTATGGGTGGGCGCATGTTGTCAAGCACACGTATCTGCTGCTATATCTGGTCAGTGGGAGACAGCTTAAGACGACGGGTGCAAAGTGGTATGATGCTGATGGTAAGGTTGCGGTGGAGGTTGTGCCGTGAGCTGGAGGACTTCCTCTCCTCTTTTTTTCTATTTTGGCATAGCACATGGTTTTTTTTCTCTTTTTGAAATTAGGTTCAGCAGCTGATGAGGTTACTTGATATTTGTTGAGTAGCAACGCGTTACTAAAAAGTTGGGAGGGCATACTTTAATACATGCAGTAATGTTTACAAGCAATCACAGCATAAGCTTTAAAAGTTGGTGTATTGTACATTTCAAGAATTCTTTCAAGTTCAGCTTAAAACGTGATGGTACACGGCCGTTGCTTCGGCCAAAACGAGAAATTCCCAAGACAAAGGAGATTTGAACAAGAGTACAAGCGCTCCGTGAACAGCAACGTTCTGCCTGGTCTTTCCCAAAACGAAAAAAAAGATAAGGACAACTGGAGGAAAAGGAAAAGAAAACAACCCAACCCAAAATAAATAACGATCACAGTAATGAGCATACTCATTCGCTGACGACTCAGGTGCCTTCGGCTGTCGTCTTCCCCTCTTCCCATTTCAAACGTACCTGTTTTTTTTTCTGTTTTTATCTATTTCTTCTAATCTTGCCCCAATAAAAATCTTCTTCCTTGAGCTAGTTTATAGTCCCCTCTCCGCCCAGTATGCCTTGCCCTTTGCGCGAAGCTCCTCGGTCGCTTCCTTGACCCTCTTCACGTCTGCGCTGGCGGCTTCCTTGAGCTGATGCTTCTCTGACTCGGACATCGCCTTCCATTGCGCCGCGAGCTGGCGGAATGTATCCGTGGGCGACGCCGCACTGACCTCGTCATGGTGGGACTTGATGTAGAGCGAGTACGCGCTGGGCGCCGGCTTGGGCAGGCGGTCATCGTGGAGGAGTGAAGGTCTCTTCTTCTCGAGCTTGCGGGCAAGGCGGCGGCGTGCAAGATTGGCCATGAAAATGGCCTCGACCGGGTACGACTCAACCCACTGCTTGAAGGCCACCTTGTTGGTGGCTACGTTGCTCTGGGCACGCTCATGGAGGCGCTGTGAGAAAGTCAGCAGTCAGATTTTCCGGACGCACAATGTTTCCTTTTAGGACTCCCCAGTCAGAACTTTGTCACTAGATTCCAAGAACTTACAGTCTTTTCAAACTCGGACAGGCTCTTGAACTGCGCAGAAATATCCTTGACCTTGTCCCTAAGCGCGGTGCCGCTGCCACTGCCCACATTGTCCGCCAGGAATACGGTCCACGCGTTCGCCGGCTTGCCCTTGGGTGCCTTGGGCAGCGCCATCTTGCGCAGCTGCGAGAGCTCCTTCTTTTCCTTTTGCTCCGGCGTCAGCACCTTTCTCTTCTTCACTGCGGGCTTCTTTTTAGCCGCAGGCTTCTTCGTCTTCTTCTTCGCCGTCGTCTTTGTACCACTCTTCTTGGCAGTTGGAGACTTCGCCGCTGCTTTACTAGGCGTGGCGGCGACTGCATCAGGGAAACGGATCCATGCCGACGCGGAAAAGCTCCTGACAATCGGCGCAAGTCGTCGGACACGGCGCGACGACGACGAAGCAATGAAGGGAATGATCTTGGAGGTCGACGACACTGCAACAGCGGAAATTGCGCGCCCGGCGGCGGCTCTTCTAAACAAGGGCAGCATTTTTTGTGGATGGTGGGAGTTTTGATGTTTATTATTCGTATGGTGAAGCGTCTCTGCCAACTGTGGCAAGCAACGTAAACAGTTCGGGCAGTTGTCTAGCTGTAGACTAAAACAGACAGAGAATGCGATGCTGCTTTCCAGCAAGAATAGACAACTGTAGTCTGTTGCAAATCTCACTGTTAATCTTGGTGACAGACGCCGGTCGTTGTGTCACGTTCGATCGGTAATGGAAGAGAAATGCTGGGGGGCTGGTTGCTCCATGATCAAACGCGGATGCTGTCGCATGTCCGTCCCTTTCCCTCCAGCAACTGTACTAGCTCCCTCTCCAGGTACCTGCCAACTGCGTCCCGCGGGGCATGACTGCGCCGCATAGGGAAGGTACCTAGCGCCACAAGTCACTAAAAGCCGGTTTTCGGGGAGCTTCAAAGTAGAGTATACTTTAAACTATAACGTAATATCCACCAGGACAGAAGTATATAGTACGTATATTTCCAAAGATAGACGTGCATTCTCCCAGTAATGCCAGCTGCCAAGTTTGCTTATGTCATGCAGCAGCGACAACGACGCAGGCTGCAGAGGGACGCGCGAACCTCTCTACCTGGTTGAGGAAACAATCAGCTTGATTCATCTACATTGTGCAATTCGCTATCATCAGGACTCCGTCTCGCTGTGCATCCTTCGCTAGACGAATTGAATATATACGGTTTCGTACTACAGCTACGCCAACAAGACGTTACCTATTTCACTAGCACTGCCTATTCCAACACCCATAACATAAGTCAAGATGGATCATCGTCCACAGGCATGGGGCCGTGTATGTTGAAATCTCCTGCCGTCTTGCTGCAATCGCCTGCGGACTAGACTACGAATATTGGGTGAGATTTTATGGCTAACATTCGCCTCTAGCCTAGAGATGACATTTACGGCGCTTACGACCACTCATATCTCAAAGAGAATGCTCCCCGAACACACACCCAGCAACCCATTGTCACGGGTACGTCTGTAATTGGCGTCAAGTTCAAGGACGGTGTCGTCGTCGCTGCCGATAACCTGGGTATGTTTCTCACCTTTCTTTGCAATCTCGTCTCGGTCGCTTCTCTATCTCTACCAACCCCTCTCTGCCTTCAGAACCTCCCCTGGCTAACCGTCCCTCCCAGCTTCTTACGGCTCGCTCGCCCGCTTCACTGACGTCAAGCGACTCAAGACGTTCCAAAACACCTCCGTCGTCGGCTTCTCTGGCGATATCTCCGATATGCAGTACCTCGACCGCCACCTCACTGACCTCTCCCTCGACGAGTCCTACGGCTCGTCCGAAACGCCGCGCCTCAATGCCGCTAACCTCCACCGCTACCTCTCCAAGCTCCTCTACAACCGTCGCTCCAAGTTTGACCCCCTTTGGAACCATCTCCTGATTGCGGGTCTCGACGACGAGCAGGAGCCGTTCCTCGCCGCCGCCGACCTCTTGGGCACGACGTACTCATCCCCGTCCCTAGCCACTGGTTACGGAGCCATGCTTGCTCAGCCCATTATGCGTCGCCGCGTACCCGATGAGGAGGCTGCCAAGAGTCTTGGGAAGGAGGAAGCCGTGGATCTGATTAAGGAGTGCATGAAGGTGCTCTTTTACCGTGATGCACGTAGCATGGATGCATATTCCATGGCTATTGTGACCAAGGACGGTGTAGAGATTACGTATGATAACAAGCTAGAAAATCAGAGCTGGGCATTTGCAGAGAGAATTAAGGGCTATGGGACGCAGACTGTTTAGAAGAGAGGACAGCGGTGAGTGATTGGAATGAAGCTGAGTGCACATCTAGTCTGGTGCAGAGCAGTTCTAAATAGGCAAGCAGAGCCTAGTTTTCAGAGCCATAGACAATGGAATCTGTATCAATAGATGTTTGGTTCCATGCAATACACTTATCATCTCTGTATTTGTTGTATAGACCGATTCAGAGAGTCACCATCATAGGGGAAGGGAAGGCATTCGCTGTAGACCCATTCATTATACTTGAGTAGTCTCGCTAGTAGGCCCGCCTGCGGCCATCGAAATCAAAAGTTACGCCCTATTTACTATCCATCGCATACATCGCATACATCGTAAAAGAAATAAAATGACAAAAGAAAACAGCAGCAAATCCAATTTTTGCATCATACCAACTCCACAATTGGCCCATCCCATTATGTCGCTATAGGGTACAAGGCTCAAAGAAATCACAGTCAAGCAAGCCAGGCCAGCCACAACTTACACCACTCTCGATGTGGTGCTACCACCACTGACAGGGAGTCCCATGGCACTCTTACTCGACCGTAACCGACTTGGCCAGGTTTCGGGGAAAGTCAACATTAAGGCCCTCGAGGACAGCCAGCCAGTAGGCAATAAGCTGCAGGGGGACAACATTGAGGAGTCCCTGCAAGCAGTCAACAGTCTTGGGGATCTCAATCTTGAGAGCATCACTTTGCTTGAACTCTTCGTCATTGGGGTTGCAGATAACGATAGGTTGGCCACCACGGGCAATGACCTGTTGGTAGGCATTCAGAGACTTTGTGAAGATTTCGTCACGAGTCATAATCATAATAATAGGCAGGCTCTCGTCCACAAGCGCCAAAACACCGTGCTTGAGCTCGCCAGACATGACAGCCTCGCAGTGCAGATAAGAAATTTCCTTGATCTTGAGAGCACCCTCGAGCGCAGTGGAGAACTGGCTACCACGCCCAAGCAGAAGCAGAGACTTTTGATTCCTGAAAACCCTCTCACAGAGATCCTTGATGGTCTTGTCAAGCTTGAGAATCTCCGTGATCTGTCCAGAAACTTTGGACAGACCATCCATGATTTCCTCCCGGCGAGCCTTCTTGGAGACACGGTCCTCACTCAGAGACAGAGCAAACATAACCATAGCTATGAACTGAGACGTGTAAGCCTTGGTGGAGGCGACACCAATTTCGGGGCCAGCATTGACATGGACACCGCAGTGGGTAAGCATGGAAATGGAGGAGCCTACAACGTTCACGATACCAACTGTCAGGCAACCACTCTCAAGGCAATATCTGAGGGCCATGAGAGAGTCGGCCGTCTCGCCAGACTGAGAAACGAAAACACAGGTGTCGTCGCGGAAAACGGGCGCTTGACGATCAAGGAAATCAGAAGCTAGCTCGACTGCAATGGGGATCTCAGTCAGCTCCTCGAAGATACCGCGAACTGCCATGCAGGAGTGGTAGCTGGTACCACATGCAATGAAGATGATTCTGCGGCAACGGCGAATGGTGCTAATATAGGCTCGGAGACCACCAAGCGTAACGGTTTGGTTGGCAATGTCGAGACGACCACGCATTGTGTTAACAACGGACTCGGGCTGCTCAAAGATCTCCTTTTGCATGAAGTGGTCAAACTTGCCCTTCATGATCTGCTGCAGCTGTAGCTCCAGAGTCTGAATCGTACGCGTGTTGGAGCTACCATCAGCCTTCTTTAGACGGTGGATGTTAAGCGAGCCCTCGTGAATGTGCG
Source organism: Zarea fungicola (assembly GCA_900169235.1). Lineage (NCBI taxonomy): Eukaryota > Fungi > Ascomycota > Sordariomycetes > Hypocreales > Cordycipitaceae > Zarea > Zarea fungicola. The sequence continues at coordinate 24,361 of FWCC01000245.1, read as the reverse complement.
CAATATCGTCGTCCTCCAGGTAGAGGACTTTCTTGGTGTGCTCAACAATAGCCGAGGGGTCAGAGGAGAGGAAAAACTCGGCGGGCATGGGCATGCCATCATCAGTCATGAAAGCACGCGACTGGGAGCGGTGCAAAAGAGATTTATCAGCAGCACCGAGAAGGTTCTCGCCAGGGCTCAGTAGGCTAGACGCATTCTTCTTGAGAGCAGCATTCTGGGCGGCGGCATCGGCGGGAAGAGGCTTGTTGTCGTCAGCGTACTCGACGTCGACGAAATCAACCTTCATGCGGCGCTGAGTCTTAACACCAATAACGAGTGGGGAACCCTTGCGGGCAGCAATTACTTCGTGGGGATAGTGGACAGACTTGATCAGCAGACCATAGGCACCCTCGAGCTCCTGAATAACTGCCTTGGCGAGGTCAGTGAAATCAATCTTGGTGTTCTGGTCGTAGATGTATTTGGTAAGCTTGGCAATGCACTCGGTATCGGTCTCGGTCTCGAAGTGGAAGCCCTTGTCCTCAAGAAGAGTCTTAAGTTCCTTGTAGTTGGTAATAATACCATTGTGGACGATCGCAAACTCCCAGTTGGGGTCAGAACTATCATTCACTGAATTAGAATCCCAATTCTACTTGTACTTTGGTTTAGAAACTCACCGGTGAGGATGACAGTTTGTGGTAGAGGGGGGACCGTGTGTAGCCCAGCGGGTGTGAGCAATGCCGGCGTGTGAATCAAAGGTTTTGGTGAGGTCGGGGTTGTTATCCTCAACGAGCTTTCTCAACTTGGCAACTTTGCCGACTTCCTTGAAAGCGAGAACCTCATTCTTCTTGTCACCATCAATGGCAAGACCCGCAGAGTCATATCCTCGATACTCGAGACGAGCGAGACCTATTGGTGCAGTCGGTTTAGCATACGATCTAGACGAGAGGGTACGGAGAGGGCAAGCGGCTCACCATTGAGAAGGGTATCGAGAATGAACCTGCGGTCCTTCTCGACAAGGTAGTTAATGTAACCGAAAATTCCACTGCACGATTGGTTAGCAAGATTGTCTCTATATTGTGACACAAGACGGCGCGGCCAGCTTCAGATCAGTGCGGGTGCTGGTACCAGCACCATTGATGATAACACCTACCACATGATGCCGGGTTTATAGACTGGAAATAAAAAAAAAAAGGCCCAAGTGTAGGAAACAAAGAGGCAGAGTTTTTGCCGCTAAAATGATTTTAGGAGCAGGATGACGAAGATCGCCGGCAGTTCAAACAAGAGCAGCGAGCGACGGGTTTCAGACGTAGGCGGATTGGGTTGTTTGCTTCACAAGAGCAAGGATACAGAAAGTGAGGCGGTAAACAGGGAGTTGACGCTTGGAAGGAGGTAATAGAAAGAGAGAAAACGGGATTGATGAATGGAGAAAGAAGTCTGGGTCGGAGAGGAAAGAGGGGAATGGCCAGTCTCTAATGTACTTTCAGTTTTTGTAGTACTGGCACGGTCTGAACCAGCTGTGTCGCGCCAAGAGGGGCTTCTGGAGGGGAAATCAAGCTCTCCCACCAGGGTCGACTTGGCTGCTGCTGGCCGCTGGGGTGACAGAGCTTCGAGCCTGCGGGTCCGAGCCTGGTGGCTCAGCAGAGGGGGTGGGGCTTTTTTTTTTTTTTGGGAGGCGGAATGGGCCCCTCTAAAAAGGTTCCGTTACAGGGGTTTACGAACTTACGACAGGCGAACGGGGGCAGAATATTGGGGATGGGGGACGAGCTCGGAAGAGGCTGTTTTGGCAGCTTCAGTTACAGCTTAGCAGCCCAAGCACAGGTAACAGGTAGGATATACCTGTAGTGGGTTGGTTCCAATGCTGACGGACCACTTGCGAGGCGGGATGGTGCAGGTTCTGCTGGTAAATAGAGTGTACAAATAAGTATCAGCACAGAGACAGGGCGTACTCCGTACTTCCCACAATGGCAAGCAGCGGGCACGCAAGGCGCTCTCCAGCACGCCTCATCCCTCAGTCAGTTGAAACTGGTTGCTATGGGACTCGCCTATTTGAGGACGGGGCAAATCACACGTGGGCGGAACACAGTATCTCGAGTACCAGCAGTACATATGAGTCTAACAGTCAACAGCAACCATCCTACAAATGTACCAGATGAGCAAAGCAAAGTTGGTCAATTATTCGAATTGAACCTATCACTAACAAGAGAATAACGGGGCCCTGCACGCTTTACCGCCTCTCTTCACGTCACCCTGTCAGGCCAACTTGCAGAAAAGCAGGTAAACTGTGCAGCTACTCCTGCTAATGTGTGTGGCAGGCATATTTGCCATTTTGTACGCCTGCAGATCTGGGTCCAGAAGGCTTGCACAACAAGCAACTACTCCGTACAGGGGCGCGGTTTACTGCCGTATGGGGCCACAGCATATTAACTATGTAGGTAGGTACCTACCTGCATTGGGTCAAAAGTAATTCCGCTTAAAGTAAATTTGAGCTAAGTACCACTACCTATACCTAATAACTTTAATTACTTATAACTGACTCATTTATTTTATTTAAATATCTTTTAAAGCTAAAGTATAGTAAATCTTAACTATTATATTAATATTTATAGTATAATATAATATAATACTTAAAATACTACTCTTTAAAATATGCTCTAATTTAGCTATATAGGTAGTTAAATAACTAGTTTAATATAGTTACTATATTCTTCCCTCTTATAAGGACTATAATTAGAATTTTAGCTAATTCTAGGCATTATAGATAGACGCCAGAGGGCTTTAGAGTTTATATGTTAATTTTCTACGCGTTGCGACTAGGTACTAGTACTAATTTTTAATGTTTTTTAAGCGGAATTACCTGGACCCACTGTAGGTAGTAGCACAGCACACCTAAAAAGGACAATACTGTTGGTCTCGGCCGCAGTGTGGTCTCAGTTGCACACCGCAAGTGTTGTGTGTAATAACCAAAGTATCTGCATGAAAAAGACTCCGCAGTCGAAAAGACATTAGGAATGTGCCAAAAACAAGACCACACTTTACTTCGCATGTTTTATCAAAGCATCAATTCAAGACTGGTCGTTGCAAAAACGGTCACCATGAAGTTAAGTACATAAGTTCTTGATAATTGCCTGGCGGTTATTAGTCGTCTGGCCACCCAACACAGTGGCGGGAAGCTTATTAGTCTAGCACTGACATACTACGCCCACTGTAACTCGGCATCTACAGCACCCACACGCTAGTATCGGGCCTCGTATCAACCAGTGGATGCATTCTCCAGGTAAACGGGCCTTTGTCATGGCAACAACAAAAGTATAAAATGGTACAACAATAACTAACTTGAGTAGGTGATAGTCAATCGGATCATGTGCTCACTGTTTTTTTCTTCTTCTTAATACCTTTCATGATGTGACTGTCCGTCGGTGTTAAGGGTCACCAGTATACTGAACATTAATCCTTTCTAATACAGAACCTTGATATGAATCGGCCTTAAGGGGAGTCCCTGTCAGTTAACAGAGCTAACGAGAAGACAGCTGATTGCCACGCACAGGCCTGCCAACGGTTCAATCTGCCATTCCCCTGAACGGCATTATTAGAAACACAGACCAGTAACCTGTCGTCATAGCCTCGTGTTGCTGGTCCCGTCATTACCGGGTTATAGTGGGCGTAATCAGGGGAACAAAAAGGAAAAGAGGAATTGGGGTGTGTTGTCAGTTGGCACGCTGTCCGTATCTGTATCGGGTTTCCAGCATCCCTGGAAAATAGGCTCGCGCTAACAAAAGCCCTTGTCGCGCTCGCTACCTGGTAAGAAAAGATCGCCCACACTTGACACAGCCTCAGAGCCAGGGCCAAGAATAGAAACACCACCGCCAAGTTGTATGTATGCAGTTGGCTAAAAATCTTTGCAGCCGTTATCCGAATGTGGGAACTTTACCTTTGCCATTCGCTTCTGATGCACTACTATCTGGCCAATTTGCTGCAGGTACCTCGGACTAGGCAGACATTCCGTATGCGAGTCGATTGCGTGGATCTACGGAGTACGGTTACAAGAAATACTAAGTAGTTACATGCTGCATGTAGCCACCTGCCACTGTATAACAATGGCTTATGACATATGTATCGTTGAACATCAGAGCTGCCCATTTTCTCACACCTCACTCTCTCAATCGCCAAGAGTATATGACGAATTCAAGCCCGGTCATTTTCTGCTATTACAGCATTCCGGCCCTAGCAAGAGATGAGAAACTAGGTAGGCAGTTAGTTATCGTACGCTCTTCAAGGCTAGTACCTCTACATTCTAGCCTACTACTTCGGCCGTGTATTATAACTAGGGTGGCAAGATATGTATGGATCGCGCCCAGGAAAGCCATACTAATCTGCTTTGACGGAAACATCGATAGTCTTCTCTCCTCTAACTACATTCTTACCTTTGCGGCTTCTTCCATGCAGCTTTGTCTAAAATAGTCTCCATAGTCTATCCACAGGCGTTTATCATTGGCCCTTGCTAATGATAAGTAAGCATGACTGGGCATCCAACAACTCTATGGCGGGTTTTGAGCCTTCTGGCTTGTATAGTCTCTTTCTGCTACAGGCACTTAAAACGTATATTGTGCCAATCTACAAAGTGGCAGCTTAGTATCATATAAGACCTACCGCTAAACAAGATCATCAGTTTCCGAGGGAAAATGTGCTGCAAAATCTTTCCTGGAGGTGGTCCATTCCTACTCTCAGCGCCGAGTAGCTAATGTACAAATTTATGGTCATTTACGCCTTCCTCTTGACCGCATGCTCTCAACAAAATCTACGTCATCCGGTTCAACTCATCCCAGTCTACAGTTTCTGATAATCCAACTTGCCCTCCAGCTTCTTCGCCTCGGCCAGCTTGCGCACCGCCTTGTTGAAATCATCCTGATTGATTGAATCGCGGTAATCCTTGATAGCAAAGAGACCACTGTGAGGACAAAATATTAGTACTTCGCGTTGTTGTAGTAGCAGTGGTAGTACGTACGCCTCTGTAACGACGTTTCTCAAATCGGCACCGTTCAGGCCATCACTCATCTTGACAACACTCTCAAAGTCGATATCGCCGTCAATCATTACACCAGCGGCGTGAATCTTGAGAATCTCTAGTCGGCCGACCTCATTGGGTAGAGGAATCTCAATCTTGCGGTCTAGACGGCCAGCACGCAGCAGTGCAGGATCCAGGGTATCTGGTCTGTTGGTGGCCATGATTATCTTGGTCTTTCCGAGGTAGTCGAAACCGTCCAGCTGGTTCAAGAGCTCCATCAGTGTTCTTTGAATCTCGCGATCCGCACTAGTACCCTCTGAGAATCTTCGGCCACCGATGGCATCGATTTCGTCCATGAAGATGATGCAGGGCTCATGCTCCTTGGCATAGCCAAACATTTCACGAATCAGTCGCGCAGATTCACCAATATACTTGTCGACGATGGCGGAGGAGACAACTAGAGCAGCGTGAGTTAGCACAAACCTATGATACAATCCTCCTTGCTTGTATTTCTTTCTTCGTACCCTTCAAGAAGTTGGTTTCCAAGCTGCAAGCAACAGCACGCGCCAACAGAGTCTTGCCAGTTCCAGGAGGACCGTACAGCAAGACACCCTTGGGTGGCTTGATGCCGACACGTAGGAACAGTTCTGGATTCTTCAAAGGCAGCTCAATGACCTCTCTCAGTTCGCGAATCTGGTCGTTTAAGCCACCAATACCAGCAAAGCTGACCTGGCCAGGGTCTTCCAGCGACATGTTGTATACAAGAGGGTCGACTTCACGCGGCAGCATGCGCATGATTGTGAGTGTTGTCATGTCGAGAGCGACACGTGTGCCTTGCTTCATCTTGGCCTTGTCGACCTTTGATCGACAGCCGACAACATAGCGCGGGCCGGACGAGGCCTTGACAATGACTATTCACCGCAGTACTAATTAGCATTCGACTTATGGGTGCACTTTGGCGCACTGTTCGCAGCAGCAATGCTGCTTGGAGCTGTCGCGGGAAGGACAGGCATCAGATGCTTACATCTCTCTTCATCAAGCTGCTTTAGCACCTCGCCGATGATTTGTCCAACACTCTGCAGCGCCTTGATATTCTCTTCCGTGCGGTCAAACTCCTTCTGAAGACCCTTGATCTCTAGTCGTAGGTTCTTGAGCTTCGCCTCCCACTCGCGAGACTCAATTAGCTTTGACCGGTAGGTGTTAAGGGCGGCCTGGCGCTCCTCTTCCGGCGACATGGTTATGTCTTTTTCACAGACTTTGCTAACTCTATTTTTGGCCTTTTGTTGCTCAATTCCTCGGTGTCGTCGCCGTTGTCTGTCGTATGGTGATAGCGACGTTTGTCTTGGCACGTTTGAGCACCCTGCTTGCGAATGTTCAAGGAACGTTGTTTGGCGGCGAGCTTACCTCACCGGCTGGAGCCTTGGGTTGCGCATTTGCCCCAGTGACCAAAGTGGCTCTGGCAGAAAATCGGCACTAAACTTCATTGGGATATAAGAACTGTAGACATGAACTGTGCCATTTAACACTTCGCTAAGAGGTACCAAATCGTTTTACTTTACTTGACGAGGGAAATTGCTACTGAGATAAATTAAGTCTTTTAGGTTAACAATTATTACAATGGAGTTTAGACCCGAAGAGTATGAACGCTTTCATGCTCCTACTTTAAGAGCACGAAAGCACGACTAAGATTTTAAAAAAGTCAACCGGTTGCAAAAACGAGTCTAAATCCTATTATTGGAAAGGACTGAGCCATAGATAACTCCAAATACAACACCGCAACAATATTTGCATGGATAAATCACCCCAACACCTAACCAGCGGTGTTCCCAACGAACGACCGGAAAGACTACCACAAAGCATTGCCAAACTCCCAGTCCAGTTGTATACACGCCGCGCTTTTGATTCTGCTTGTTTCTATCATGCATCACGCTTGTCATTTTTCGTTGACTTGTCATCCTTCGTCGGCTCACCATTTCCATCGAAGCCCAGAGCCTCCAGCTCCCGGATCAGCTCGTTAATCTTAATAACCTTGGCAATCTGCTCCGGTAGCAGACCCTCACCTTCGTCCTTCTTGTTCTTAAGGTCTTTTGCCTGCTTTAACTTCTTTTTGAGGTTGCGATCCTTCCTTTCGCGATCTGCCTCATGATCAATATTGTCGGCCTTTGGTGCTTCCATCCTCTTTGTGTCTAATTGGCCCTGGCAAGCCACTGCTTCGCTTGATTCAGTAGCCTTGGCTTTTTTGCGGGCCTCTCGCCGCTTTGCGTTCTTACTGCTCATGGCTGAGGTTATATCATTGTTGTTGCCTCTCCATGACAGTGTCGCGGGATTGCTGGTGCCCGAGGCACCCGGAACTTCGTTGTTAGTGCTGCTTCTCCAGGAGAGGCTCATGGGATTGTTGGTGCTACTGCTGCTAGAAGCAGCTTGAACCTGCTGCTTCTCTCCTTCTGGCGCTGTCGTGCCTGGAATGCCCATCCGCCTACGTTCTCGAAATGCCACTGCATTGCGAGCTCTGTAAAGCTCAATATCCTCGGCTGGTCTGTAGCCGGGCCTGATTTTGATTGCTTTGCGGGTAGTCCCATCCGGGCGGATGGACTCTGGGATATGCCGCTCGCCGCTCGTCTCGTCAGTGATGGCGCCGGAATTCGCGACTGTCGGTGCCATGGCAGCGGTGCGCTCTACCCCTCCAGAAAGCACTCCCTGGGCAAATATTCAGGATGACTGTTTCGGCTGCTAAATTTTATGGCTCGAAGATTGCAGTAAATGTATTGAGTCTTCGGTAAGTAGGTGCTCGCGGCAAATACTATTTCGTCAATTTCGGGGGGGAATATGTTCATTTGACTATTAAAATACTGCGGTTTGTCCCCGAGCTGGATCGTCCAGCGTGGGGTGTATGTGACCCACACTGGCTTTGCTGATAATACCTGATTGTACCTTGGCTCTGACAAGCCAAAACCAATCGTTAAAGATTTTTTGAAGTGTTTATCTATAATAGCCCTATATTCAGTAGATTGGTCCAATGTATAATTGACTTTCTAAAACCGCCAAGTAGATAGGGGGACCAGCACAAGAATGCTGGCACGTGCGTGCGATAATGGTGGCGCATCAACGCTACGCAAAAGCAACAGTGGCCTGGGATGCGTATATAATCGTATAATCTAGTGTGTAAGGATATTATTGCGACCATTTCTCTAATTTTCTGTTTCTTGTGACCCTTCTCGGTAGTTTGTCGAGCAATGCAATGATGCCTTCGCTTCCTTTAACCGGTATTCGAATTCAGGAACTGGCCAAACATATACCATGCATGAATAGTCTCAAAAGCAATTACCTTACACAAGAGACTGGCAAAACAATACACTGGACATTGGATCAGACTCACCATTTATATTTATATGAGATTCAGTCTTCTTCCGTAGCTGGCGGGAGGCATCGGATTGCAAGTGGAGCCGAGGCGGCGTAGTCAATTCCTGGCCAATTAGCGCTCTTGTAAAGTTTGATGGAGAAGACTTCCCGAATTTCCCTGAAGCAACCTACAAGCGTTCCTACCATCATAGCCATTATCTTCCGTCAACAGCCCGCCACAGCCCCCTCCGGACAGAGATAACTCCAGGTGTACTCAATCGCACAAATACGTTATCATGGTATGTAATAATTCTGCTCCTGGACAATTCCGTATGTGCCGTTACCGCCTGCAGCTGCTAATACCGCAACGCGATAGATCTACAGGCAAGCCGACGACTGAGCCCGAAACCGAATTGACGACGATAGGACTCGATTACTAACCTGCATTGAATGTAGCACCTTTTTCCGTAACAACTTTACCATGCTGGCTGCAGTCTTCTCTGCGGGCTTTGCCTTCGAGATGTAGGATTACCCCTGCCGAGCAAGCCCTAAGAGCCGAAATACTAATGCGCGATACAGCGGATTCAACCAGACTATGAACAAGGTTTGGGATAACAACAACCGTGGCGTGAGTGATCTTCGAGGCCGAGACTGCCGATGGGAGGATGCTAACTATGCAGCAGCGCCAATGGAAGGACATTCGTCACAAGTATGTCGAGGAGACCGAGGAAGAGTAACGCAACCCTGGGTTCTGTGGGAGAAAAGGCGCTAAACATGTATTAAAAAAATTCCCAAACGGATAGAAATGGAAATCACAGTTCTTTTGTCATATTGGGCTATTCAACGGAAGTTGTGCCGCTGTATGCTCAAGGGTGCGTCTTGCCTGGATTTCCGGTCCAATCGTAGTACCAAATAAATTATTACTAGCATTAAAAAAGACCAGTGTACAGTTTCGAGTACAATCAGCTCAATAGTGGGAAGCGAGAGCTATTTCATGCCGTGGAGTTAGTAGCTGGCCAGTTCCGCTCCTACCTCAGCACTGACGTTTAGGCGGTATGGACCGAGGGGCATCCACTGAATTTGGGCGACGGTGCCACCACGAAACACCATGGTTTGTTCTCTCCCACTTCCATCAACCAGACACGTGTGTCACGATCCAACCTCTGGCAACATTTTTGCTCATATTTTTCCTTTCTTTCTGTACTGTACTGTAATACTAGCCTGAGGCTAAACCCCACGGCGTCGCTGTAACCACCGAAGCTACACCTGCCTGACGACCCTGAAATCGCCCCCGCTACTGTGAGCGTCGATCGAATCTCCTCGTCTTGTTTCCAAGAGTCAGGACTCTTCAACCCAACACACAAGACAGTTACATAATGATAGCTTGAGGATGGAGCAAACCATGTCTACCCAAGAGCAACAGCTCTGTCAGCTGCTCGCCGACCTGCCCTCTCGATTTAAATACCGGTTTACCGACGATGCCAAGGAGGAGCTGTTGCGCAGCTTGTTCTGGTCTCTAGTTGGGGGCAAAGATGAATATATGCGACTTCTGTTCCGCAGTGGGACCCTGCCAGACACTCTGAAGCTTAGCGATGCTCAAGGCGCCGTAGAAGGCGCGGAGTATACCGAGGCAGCTCGTGGCAAACGATGTGGCCACATATTCAAAGCTGGTGAAGCCTCCTACATGTGCAGGACCTGCGGGACCGATGAAACTTGCTGCCTATGCAGCAGATGCTTCGACTCGACTGATCACACCGGGCACATGGTCCGTATATCTATATCTGTCGGCAATAGTGGATGCTGCGATTGTGGTGATGACGAAGCATGGAGAACACCCCTCTTCTGCACTATTCATTCCGATGTGCACTCAGGGCCACAAAAAGGCAAAGAAAAAGAGGCCGATAGACTGCCAGAAGACATTATCAGTAGTATTCAGATGACAGTTGGGCGAGCCTTTGACTATATATGCGACGTCATCTCATGCTCACCAGAGCAGCTTCGCCAAGCAAAGACAAAAGAATCTATTGAAAGAGACGAAGAAGTTTCAAGACTTTCCACGTCCTATTATAATTCCACAGCCGAGCAATGTGACGAATATGCCCTCATCCTCTGGAACGATGAAAAGCACACTGTCCAAGAAGTTGAAGACCAGGTCGCCCGTGCCTGCAGAAAGACTCGACGCCAGGCTTCACGAGATGCCTGGGAAACAGATTCCATGGGTCGCAGTCTTCTGACATACAGCCAAGACATAAAAGAACTGTTGCAAATGTCTAGAATCTTGGAGGCTATCCGAATTACTGTTACCATTCGATCCGCTCGCGATACGTTCCGAGAGCAAATGTGTGGCGCACTCATTGAGTGGCTAAGCGATATCTCTGGTTGCTCTGTTGGCCCAGATCACCATATTCTCCGCCAGACCGTCTGCGAGGAAGTCATGAAGCCTTGGAAACAAGGCAGCTCTGCTACCCACACACTTGGCCTGATCGATGATGAAGACGAGGACGACCAGTACATGATGTCCCGAGCCCGACTTCAAGGTGTTAATGCCCATTTTATCCTTGCCTTGCAGGCTACGGCAGGAGGTGTGGAGATTGATGGAGATGATTCTGATGACGACGGAATGGATGATGTTGAAATTGACGACTTCATGGAGGAAGAGGACGACGATGATATCGTCTCCCATGCTAGTTCAGATGGTGGAGGTGGCGAGGATGACGACGATGATGTGATGATGGTCGACGCTAGAGGCGATGTCGGCGATTTGAACATGAACTGGAGTCAATCAGACCAGGCTCTAGAAGAAGATGAAGCTACAATGGCCGGATACCCGCCGCCGCCGCCACCACCTCCTGCGCAAGCAGAGGCAGATGCAGCAGCAGACGTAGAATCAGCCCTAGAACCTCTACAGGGACGAGAGGTAACTCCATCTGATTCAGACCCAGCTGAGGCCATTCGCCCTCCTGCAGCCTATCCTAAAGCAAACCTTGAAATTCCGCAAACTCCAGGCAAAACTGAAAAGCTTGTAGCACGTCCCGGCCCATACTGGATTGAGACTCCCACCAGCTACACTCAGCGTGAAAGTGTCTCTCCCGCTGAAGACGTCTTCCAGCGTGTAAGGCTCGACTGGCTTCTTCTCTTCGATCTGAGAATGTGGAAGAAGGCAAGAAATGATTTGCGCTCCCTCTACATCTCTACTGTGGTGTCAGTGCCGGAGTTCAAGCGGGTACTGGCATTGAGGTTTGCTAGCCTATACACCATCCTCGCACAGCTGTACTTGGTAGGTGACAGAGAGCCTGACCACTCCATCATCAACCTCTCTCTGCAGATGCTCACCACTCCATCCATTACGGCTGAGGTGGTAGAGCGAGGCAATTTTATGAGCAGCCTGTTGGCTATCCTATACACTTTTCTGACAACGCGTCAAGTTGGCCACCCTTGGGATATCTCTCCTGATGCCGTTCTTGGCTTTGAAAGCGGTTCTGTGACAAATCGGCGCATGTATCATTTTTACCAAGATCTCAAGTATCTCTTCGGATCACCCCACGTTCAAGAACGGGTCCGAAGCGAACCAAGATACTTGATGCAGTTCCTTGATCTGGTTAAACTACATCAGTGCATTGGCCCCAATGTCCGGGCGGTCGTGGAGCATGTCGAGTACGAAGCCGACTCATGGATAACAGCCTCTCTTGTTACTCGCCAAATCAATCTCCAAGCCAGGAACCTGGCGGAAGCTTTCCGAGAGTGCCCTCCGGACGAGATTATGTATCTTCAGCGAGCTATTCGCTTTACTGCCAAGACTGTTATCCTGAATTCTATAGGCGCTGATCGCCTGCGATTCAAACAAGGCGAAATCAAGGACGAGATTAAGTTCAAGACCTTGGATGATTTTGAATTCGACTACGCGGCATCGTCGTATAACGTTGTCCAATTCATTGTCGAGAAAGACCAAATCAGCTTCCATCATGCACTACATTATACTTTGTCCTGGCTGATAGAGTGCGGACGATCGTTACCAGCGGTCACAATTCAAGCGTTGATGAGCTTTACCCTGCAGGAGCTCAAATCAAAGCCGCGGCTCATGGGACGTCCCCAAATCCCCAAAAACAACTATTCGGCAGAGGATTATCTGATGGCTGCCTTTGATTACCCTCTGAGAGTGTGTGCATGGCTAGCACAAATCAAAGCCAACATGTGGGTAAGAAACGGCATTAGCCTGCGCCATCAGGCAAGCACCTACAAAGGCGTCCTACAACGAGATGTCTCACATCATCGTGATATTTTCTTGCTACAGACAGCCATGGTTATTTGCAACCCCAGTCGAGTTCTTGCATCAATAGTTGATCGTTTCGGTATGGAGAAATGGGTCAAGGGTCTTTTTGAATTGAAATCAGAGGCGCAAGACGACAACCAGCATCTTGATGTTGTTGAAGACATGATTCACCTCCTTATTGTTCTTCTGAGCGATCGTACGTCTTTGATTGCCTGCGAAGACGAACCCAACTCTCGCATCCTGGCAATGCGCAGAGATATTATTCATGTGTTGTGCTTCAAGCCACTATCCTTTAACGAGATTTGCAACAAGTTACCGGAAAAATACCAGGAGCAAGAAGACTTTCATAATGTTCTGGATGAAATGGCTACCTTTAAGCCTCCTGAAGGTGTCTCCGATGTAGGCACATTCGAGCTGCGCCCAGAATTTATTGAAGATATCGATCCGTACATCGCTCACTACAACAAAAATCAGCGAGAGGAGTCGGAGATGGCTTACCGCAAGAAGATGGCCAAAAAAACTGGCAAGTCGGTGGAAGAAATTGTATATGAGCCAAAGCATCACGCAATCCCATCAGGGCTGTTTAAGAATCTCGGCCAATTCACTGGAACTGGCATGTTTGCCCAAGTCATCTACTACTCCTTGCTTTACCCGCTCGTTGCTGAGCGATTTACCCCATCCGTCGCTGTTACGAGACTCGAGACATTCCTGCAGGTGGTTCTACATCTCATTCTTATTGCCATCCATGAGGACAACTCGAATGAAGATGTTCAGACAGGAGAGAACCCGAATTCGTTCGTGTATATTGCGCTGACCAGATCCTCAAGAGGTAGCTTCATGGCTGATGCACATAGCGCCAGGACAATTGTTTCACTTTTGCATATTTTATCAACCAAAGAAGCGTTCAAGTCCTCTCACCCGAAGATTACACTGGTGCTCAGGCGCCTGAAACAGCGCCGTCAGAATGCCTTTGAAGCGTCTCTCTTGCACCTTGGAATCGCTGTTGATCGAGTTGATACTGCCTCACCAGCCAATGCCACTGCTGATGAGGAGCGCGAGAGGAGGAAGCAGGCAGCACTGGGTCGACAGGCAAAGGTTATGGCCCAGTTCCAACAACAGCAAAAGAGTTTCATGGAGAATCAGGGCGAAATTGATTGGGGTTCTGATCTGGAGGATGATGAGCAGGCACCACCAGCTGAGGATCGCAAGCACAACTGGAAGTACCCTACAGGAACGTGCATTCTATGTCAAGAGGAGGCTGATGACCGCAGGTTGTATGGCACATTTGCATTGCTTAACAACAGTCGCATCCTTCGTCAAACGGATTTCCAAGATCCAGAGTTGGTTCGAGAGGCTTCACAGACACCGTGCAATCTTGATCGTTCTGCGGAAGATATCCGACCCTTTGGTATTGCTCGAGAAAATAGGAGAATGGTGCAAAAACTGAATTCCGAAGGAGATACATTCCTGGCAGAGCGCCAGACTATTGGAAAGGGCTTTGATCCAAAGTTCTCTCGGCCTGGTCCAGTCGCTAGTGGGTGTGGACACATGATGCACTACCGCTGCTTTGAGCAATACTACGATGCGACAAACCGCCGACATACTCACCAGATTGCACGACATCACCCAGAAGACACACGACGAAACGAATTTGTTTGCCCCTTGTGCAAAGCCCTCGGCAATGCCTTTCTTCCAATCATTTGGAAGGGCCTCGAAGAGTGCTATCCAGGCTATCTGCAGCCTCAAGACTCATTTGGAGACTTCCTAGCGAAGCAAATGGGATCCGCGTACTATCTCGGTGGAAGCAAGGCACCGGAACTGGAGGACTCTAACCTTCCTGCTATATTTACTCCGAGTGTTCCTGGCAGTCTTGTTGAAACCATGGAAACCATGGACACTTCGACGTCTCAGCAAGTCGCAGACACCTTGTGGCCAGACGAAGAAACAGAGGCGTCAATAACTGCTGCTGCGGGCGTATCCGGAGCTACTGGTGACGCACCAGCCAATTCAACTACTCCTCTTCCTACTACTAGCAACTCACAGATCATTGCTGATCTCAAGGCTGCCTATCGGCGATTGAAGGAAACCCTTCGACTCAATGACCTTGACGCGCGGCATGTCGCCGATACCAAGGTTGACGATCTCGAGCATTTCAACTTGAACGGCACTCTTGTCCACTCTGTGGGATACACAATTTCCTCTGTAGAAATTCAGCAGAGAGGAATAGAGGTGCAGCCGGGCATGACTCTTCTGGAGAGGATTCCTGAGCAAACACTCACTCATCTGCGCGTCCTCTCTGAGACTGTTTCCTCATTTATGTCTGTCATGGCTCGATCAGAGCCGCAAATTGAAGGCGAATTCAAGAAAGACTCCGAGCGCCAGCACTGCCAACTATTCATGTCACGATACTTTGGTACTGGAACACCGCACGCCCGCAGACCGCTTGACGTGTACCCGCCATTATTGAGTATGGATCCGTTCATTTTCCTGGTCGAGTGTTCGTATGGGTTTGTGCATGCACAGAAGGCCGAGATTTTACATGTTCTCAGGCTCTGTTATCTCGCAGAGCTTGTCAAGATTGTTTTCCACATGGGCAGAAACATGCCAGCCACAATGTGGCTAGACAGCCTTACAAATCGACAAACACAGGACCCAGCCATGAATAATTTTGCTGAGTTTGCGCTGAACGTCACCAAGTATGCGCTTGAGTACCAAGTGCTTACTTCAACTGATGAGACTGAGACTGGCGAGCACCGCGGTTTCCAGCAACCCGGAGTTGATTCTCTGGAAGGATGGTATACTTTTTCCAAAAAATATGCGCTTACCTTCTTACGCAAGTCACTGTTATTCCTCTATATCAAGTACGGAGTGGACTTCAATAGCCATATCTCACCAACGCCCGATGCAGAAGAGCTTGACCGTCTGACTGAGTCTATGCGTATTCCTTCGTTTGACGAGATGTGTGCAGCCATGACCCCTAACGCCGGTGCCTGCGGCTGGCCAGAGACGACCCAATCCCTTGTGTCTGGGTGGGTTAAACATCAGGTCATGTGGCCCAGGGCGTACAACGAGGTACCGCGCTCAGGTATGATGAGCCACCCTGGCATCTTTGAACTTATTGGCCTACCCAAGACATATGATACCTTGATTGAAGAAGCAACAAGAAACCGGTGTCCAACGACTGGTAAGGATCTTACAGATCCAGTTCTGTGTTTGTTCTGCGGAGCCCTTTTCTGCAGCCAAGGGACTTGCTGCCAACGCACAGACGCATCAGACAGGGAATCAACTAGACTGGGCGGTGCGCAGCAGCACATGCGACGGTATGTTGACTGAAAGAAATGCGCAAAATATGAAGCTAACGGCCCTTAGATGTCAACAGAACATCGGCGTTTTCCTCAACATTAGGAAGTGCTCCATTATTTATCTCTTCCGGCGATCTGGATCGTTTACCGCAGTGCCCTACATCGACAAGTATGGTGAGACAGACCCGCAGCTGCGTCACGGCCGACAACTCTTCTTGAACCAAAAGAGATATGATTCCATGATCCGCAACACAATTTTAAATCACGGTGTCCCTAGCTTAATCAGCCGCAAGTTAGAGGCAGAAATTAATAACGGCGGTTGGGACACATTGTAAGGACCAGGGGCTAGTTATTCGTGGAGGATATTATTATGATATTGGGCATTTATAGAGGCTGGTGATTGGCATTTGACAAAAATGTATAGAGATATAGTAGATTTTTATGCCTTCTGAATGCATTGCAAATCTCCTCAGTATCCCTTCCGTTGCCCTTTTTGGGCCGAAGCTCTACTGGGCTTATACAGTGTATTTATACACTGTATTTATATGTTGCGTATTAGTAAGCACCGTTTTCTGCCGTAACCATCCAATCAAGAGTCAAGGGAGAGCACTAGCTTTGCTGGCGCGGCGCGTTTCCTACTGGCGACGAGCTAGCGACTACCAGCCAACACCAATACTTTGCACAACGTTATACCCTTGATTACCTCGATAAATCATCGCGCAGATACACACGAAGAAAAGTCGCAATATAATTGATTTCCATTGCCCTGCAATAGCCTAACATGGCCCCAGGTCGCCGCTCTGGCCGTGCTGCTGCCAAGCGGGCAGCCGCTGCTCTAGGTATGATTTCCTACGCCACATGAAGTCGCATTGTGCAGAATGGATCTTGTTTGTCCTATAAATTCTATGAATTAAATGTCAAATACCGAACTGCTACCATGAGGACAACCGCAACTTGATGCATTGGCGAAGCTGACCCAAATATCAAATCTACAGAGAGTACCCCTCGAGGCTTTGCCGATGTCGAAGATGAACCCATGCCCGATGCCGACTTGACGGAGATGACCGAGCTGGCGAACCAAGATGACGAAAACGATAAGGATCACGAAGAACCTCAAGAAGAGCCTGAAGATGAGGAGAATGAGGATAATGAGGACAACGAGGTAGCAGCGGGCGAAGATGAAGTTAAGGATGCAGAGCCATCGGACAAGGAGCCAACACCTCCCCCTCCCCCCGTCTTCAGAAGGAAACGCCTAGGACGACCCCCAAAAAATAAACCCCCGGGCTGGGATAACATGATTGAGATTACTGAAGAGGAGGCCAACATGCCGCGCCGACGAGGCCGCGGAGGCTGGCGTGGCCGTGGCGGTCGCAAGGGCGGCGCGCCACCGCCCAAGGCCGAGCAAATCATTGACGCAGAGGGCACTGTAGCGGAGATTGCCAATGACGAGTGTGTGCTCCCCGAGGACCCCGAAGGCGAGACCAAAGTCGACAAGCTGGGCAACCTCCAAGACGAGCGCGACTACCGCTGCCGCACCTTCACCGTGCTCGGCCGCGGCAACCGCCTCTATATGCTGTCGACTGAACCCGCTCGCTGCGTGGGCTTCCGTGATAGCTATCTCTTCTTCACTAAGCACCGTAAGCTATACAAGATCATTGTCGACGACGACGAGAAGCGCGACATGATTGAGCGCGACATCATCCCACACTCGTACAAGGGCCGTTCGATAGGCATCGTCACGGCAAGGTCCGTCTTTCGGGAGTTCGGCGCCCGCATCATTATCGGCGGCAAGCGAGTGATTGATGACTTTGACGTCGCGGGCGCGAAGGCGGCTGGCGCGACGGAGGGCGAGCTGGCGGATCCCAACGACCGCATCATCCCCGGGGAGCCGTATAACAAGAACCAGTACGTCGCGTGGCACGGTGCGAGCGCCGTCTACCACACCAATGTTCCCTCTGTGCCGGACCCAACAGGCAAGCCAGAGTATAGAAAGCGTCGTGTCAATGTGAATGATACGAATTGGATGCTGGAGCATGCCCGAGAAGCAAGGTAAGAAAGACAAATTCCCATTTTCCTTTCCAACAGCCCCCTTTGTTTTCTAATACTAACTGATCTTATTAAAAAGCACATTCAACGCTGGCATTAACGCCATAAGAAGGCTCAACAATACAGGCGTCTACGATATCCACACAAACGTGATGCAATACCCTGCCCACATGCAGGCCACCTTTGCTCGCATCGAGCAGATTTCACCTGATGAGGAGGAGGCCATCGCCGCCGCCGCCAGCAACCCAGCCCGCTTCCCGCCTGTCCCGTACAAGGTCGCACGCAACTTCCTTGTCACTGACACTTATATGGAGAGTCCTGTGGGTGTGCAGGTTTCCGCCCGCCGGGACAGGTCGTCGACTCAGCCTGCAGACCTACTCGCGCAGTTTGATGGGCTCGAAGCCGTATCGGACGACATCAAAGACCTACTACCCCCCGAGTGTCGGGCAGCGCTGGACGGTGCGGTAGAGAGGGATCGTGCGTGGAGGAGGCAATGGGGCACAGAGAATGAACAAGGCGCTAGGAGGTTGCCAATTATTGACAAGGCTATTGTGCCGTATAGCATGGCGTCTTGATAGGTTTTCTTTACTAGGCGGTGCTGCTCCTCCCGGCAGACTGGAGTCGACTCAGTACAGGGAAGGTTTGTGGTGTTCCCTTTTTTTAGTAGGGTGAGGCTACAAAGTTTCAATGGCTCTTTGTTCATTTTCTGTCTGTTCTTTTTCTTTATGGCATGTATGATAAAACTTGAAATGGTGCTCCTTTTCGTCCTGTTCCCGTGATAAGGACTACTGGGAAGGATGGGAGACAGGAGCCGCAGCGACAGGTGAGGATATGGAATCGGCGTTTTCTGAGGAACTTTACTCGGCTTCTTAATTGTTTGAAAATTTACACGAAAATTATTTGTTGAGAGGGAATAAATACTACAAGTACTGATTCATTTCAAGACTGCTGGTCTCGAATATCCCGTATTGCATTGCAAAGCGTGAATACTATGCACACTATCCGAAATGAACATGCCGCATGTTTTTGTTTATTGTTACAGTCTACTCATCTGAGCAGTGGTATTTAGGTTTACAAATGGCCCCTTTCCCTTTAACCCAAGAATACCATAAGTGGCGAGACACAGAAAGAAAAAAAAAAGCGTAGGCCACGCAGTTTCCTCATAATGTCTCCTTTAATTGCTTCTCTCCTGCCCCATGCAAATGCTTACGAGGTTGTAGCATGCCCCTCCCGAGAGAAGTGCTGTAGTTTATCCGGCTCGTTGCTGAAGATGGACCCTCTTCTCCATCTCTCGAGACTCTTTTTCTTCGTTTGAAATTAGCTCCGTGCGTGTGTGTGTGTGTGTGTGTGTGTGTGTGTGTGCGCGCGTATTCGTGTGTGTGATATATGTGTGAATCAAGCAGACACTATTTCACCGTCCCCCCTTATTATCTCAGTCGCCCTTTTCCATTCGAGAGCAGTAGACTTTGCTTAAGCAGCGCCGACAAGAATGTTGTTGATGGGAATGTGAACTGCGGGCGAGGAGACGCCAGTTAGCTATCACGTTGTTGTTGATAAGACGAAAAGAACGTACTCAGCTTGACGATGTAGCCGACAGTGCCCATGGCGACAAAGCCCATGGCAATGGCCTGGGAGATCTTGAGGAACTCTTTGCGGTCAGCTGGACAATAACAAGTTAGCATGGTCTGTTTATTTATTCTCTTTGGTCTGGACCCTAATTTCGGTATTCAAAATGGTGCTTGTGGTAGTTGATCTCGTGAAAGCCTCGAATCCAGCGAAGAATTCAATCAGCTTTCATAACGCTTCCGTGCCTACGCAACAGCAAGACGGGTAACATCCACTGCCGAGGCACGGCGACGCTGGATTGAAGCACAGTACTTCTCGGATTATGCCACCCAACCCCAATTGGGCCAGCAGCCTTGACTGGGACAACTCACGCTTCTGGCACTTGTTCATGAACTGGACACCATCCTTGATAAACTCCTTGGGGACCTCAATGAGGCTCTCGACCGAGTCAGACATGTTGATGGAGTATATCGTAAAGAGGAAGAAAGTGGAGGGTATATGGTGTCACGTCGCCGGGTGGTGGAAAGGTGGTGTAGATGGAAATGGTTACGGCGCGCAAAGGCTAAAGTTGCAGTTGTTGTATGTATCGAGACAGGCTGGCCACAAAGGAGGTTCTAGTCGGGTGCTGAGCCGGGACATACCAATGCCACGTCGCCCACTGGGAAGGGTCTCTCTAGCTTCTGGACTCAGCCAGGTGGCTCGTGCGTCCCTCAAAGAAATCACTAATCACGTGGTAGCTTACCCTATAATTGCGTCTACTTCGTTCGCATTTGTTACAGCGTCGGCAGGTTTTAAAATCCATCGTTTGTGATTGGTTTTTTTTGCACTCTGGCATATTCTGTTTTGGCTGAGGATCAGCGCAGCATTGTTACAGTAGCCTTAACGATTGCGCTGATGGAGCTGATGGAGCTGATGTATATTGTAGTGAGGTGGTTGGAATTTTAGCTACAATCTACCAATTGGTGGTAAAACAAATACTGTCCTACATCAATATTCGAGTAAACGAAGGTCATAGCAGTCACATCCAAGGGAGCTCAGCATACAGATAGAGACAGACCCTGGTACTTATCAGCTGCCAAAATAAAAGGATACAATATTATTATACAAGCAACGATTGGAGCAGATTATTGTACCACCGTGGCCGGACGGAAGTCCTATATGGCGTCCAAAGCATATAAGTCGAACAAGATATTCCAATTTGAACAGGCAAGAAGGAACACGCCGTCGGCAGGACAAAGCAAAGAATATTGCGTTGTTTGTTTGTGGACAACTGCGGGATAGAAGCACATGCGTTGAGCTTTGTGGCTGATGTAAGTTATACTACATGCTCCAAAAACACACAGACGAAACACAACTTCAACTTCAACCGTAAGTAGGATCGAGCTTCTAGTAAAGCCATACCGTAATACGCCGTTACTGATTGACAACCGATCACCGTAGCAGATCACGCAGAGCTTTTTGGTGATGCAATTTCCAATGCACCCTTTACACCCACCCCAGCCTAGAACACAGATGGATTACATATACTAAATAGTTTAAACTTGGATAACAGTCACAGAAAGCTGCGACGTTATGGAGAGTTCCACGAGGACGGAGCCGATGTCATAAACGTCATGCCAGCATCAGCATCATCGTCCTAATCGTACCGAAACGGCCACACGCATTCTCAAGTGAGGAGAAACATACAACTTAAAAGACCACCAAAGAAGAAATATGGTAGCGGTACCGTTCGTACAATGATGGGGCTGTAAAATGACGAAAAATATGTAAGAAATTGTCCTAAGTCACTCTCTGCAAAATAAAGAAGCTGCCACAGCTACAGAGATCCAGTAAACCAGAACTCCCCTAATGTAAAAGCAACACAAGTCATGGCCGTAGTCCGGAGCTTGATTTGGGTAACGTGCCTTTACTTTGCAAATCATATTCATCAACATGTATGTAAACCAGCCTGGCCTGTTCGCGGGATACTAGCAGGATCAGATACAAAAAGCATCCTCCTTCCTACTTACATCAGCACCAAACCTATATTGATGAATGTGAATTGTTTTACCAGATTCATTACAAATTGAAGCTCTCTGCAGCATCACCTACAATTTACACCCACACAATACCGAACTCATGGAACTTAGCTGAGATGCCGCTACACCTGACTCACTCAATTGCTCCATCGGTTGAGCATGCCAGAACGCTCTTCTAAGACCCAACATACATCGTACAATTGTCCAACTCGTTGGAAGTTCTACGTTGACTGATATGCTTCTCTAAAATCTTCGACAAAAACAATGTGCGCGAGAATCACAATTTACAGTACTGCAGACATGAACGAGTAAATGTTTGCCCAGCACATCGGCCCCGAGACAAGTACTCACCAGTTAGGCGGTCCGACCCGCAAGCCATGACGTTTCTTTCAGAGTCTTCCCACCTGATCAGCCACTCTGATTCGGAATCCGTCCACTGCGGTTGGGTGCCATTATTATTAAGGCGCAGAGCACCTTCCGTGACTACCTACCGCCACCAGTAGCAACGAAGGAAAGAGTACAAGCAACAGCACCGCCCAGCCGGTGCGGGGAAGAAAAGGGCGCATGCCTGCCTGTCTTGTAACCTGGGAGGGGGACAAGAAAACGTGCATCCCCAGGCCACCAACCAGAAAAGGGAGCTCGGTTGCAATATATCCTAATGGTACCAGTTCAGTATTAGGGTGGTAGCTTGCTTATTAAAATAGCAACCCACCCTTTTTCCAGCTTGCTGCATGTCTCTAGGGCATGGAGTCATATGCCAGTTTCCGCCACCCCGAAGCAGGCCGACTTAACCCTTTGGCAAGTTTACCATTTTGCAGAGGTATAACGGTATCCTCCACTCCTGGAACAAATATTGGAGGCGAGCTTCTGTCAGTGAATTTGTGGCAAAGTTTCATTAATTCACCGGAGACGCCGCACATCCGTCCATTGCAGATCCCGATACATACTCAGGACAAAAAATGACTTTGTCCACGGATCTTCCTATTCTCGACCTAAAACACAACAGATTTTTCATCTAAAATTCTACAATAATATAGCTAGATGCGGCAAATTCAGGAAAGTTACACATATACAATACAAACCATGTAGAGCGAAACGAGGAAGCGCCCGGGGGGGAGGGGGGGGTTTATCAGGTTTCCAAGCAACAGGCTCTTCTGAATAATTCCGCAGTTATAAGAACGACATGTCGCCCTTACCAGGCGAAAAAAAAGAAGAGAACGCCACATTCTGACCGACTTGTCTCTTTTCCTGGGTCCAGGGCTAATGCACCATCTTGTCCACGTTGTGACTTTTCCTTGTAGCTGGCCTGTGGTGTGCGACAGGTGTGCGATACAAACGTGACGGCCAGTACAGAACAAATGTCAAGATGGACACTATAAAACCTTGCTGTGCCTGTAAAACTGTGGCGCGAGGAGCATCCATCAGAACATGGCGGCCCTTCTGGGAAGGAGCTGGTCTTAGTTATACAGAAAGATGTACAATTGTAGTGCCAAATAGCAACAAGGCAAGGGAGGAGATTGGTGGCCTTCGCTGTGGCGTTTTGCCGTCCCTCACTTTTATTTAGCTTGTAACCTGTATTTTCTGTGTTGAGATCGGTATATGCACTCAGTCCAATATGTACTTGATGGAGGATGAGCTGATCAGTTGTGATCGATACCTGTGGCTTCACAGTTACTTGTTATAACCTTGAAATGAGCTCGATGTGTCACGTCGAGTACTTGGCAATCAAGCCCTAACTTGATTTAGCATGACCGTGCCGTTTAGAGCTACACTTTACCAGATAACAAGTCAAGTGATTAGATGCAATATTGCACACAGGTAGCGGAGCAACTCACACCTTGCAGTCGGCGCTATTGTACATGGTACAATTTTGTTGCTACAGTAGTCACTAGTACTTTGAGCTTCAGAGCCGTGGCTTGTACGAGGACTTCCTACCGGCTCTACCTCAAGGGGTTGTGTCTGGGTGATTTTATTCCATTTCTTCCTTCTATTTCGGCGCTAGACTCTTCTCCAACGACAAGCATCCGCTCGACGGACTACTGGTACTTCATGGTGGACCTGAGGCATTTCTGAACCTGCCGCTCATAGCAGCACTGGCTTGCAACTTGGTATGGAGGAGTCTGCAGCTCACTATTAGCGTCTTGATTTGTCCCCATAACTCATGCAGGTCAATCCGGCTTCGATAATAAGTGGACAAGGGCAGGTTGGGCGGTGCCAAGTGCATTCCGCGTCGCTTTTAGTAGGTGGACGCTGGACGGTGCGGGGTGTAACGGAGAGAAAAATTGGCCCAGGACTTGGCTAGCACGATTCCGCCACTGGGTTGTCTTTCAGGGGCGACTGTTGTGCTGGCAAGCTGGTAAATAGACCCGTGCTATCCCGACTTCGAAGCGGTCAGGGCCGCCCAGCAGAAATTTCGAGCCTAATCAAACTCTAGCAAATTGTGCGAAGTGGAAGGAACGCCATGCCAAAGTTCACGATTCAGGCTGCTTCCGCACAGTCCTTTTGAACACATCACGGTGGAATCGAGATGAACGAAAGGAAAAAAAAAAAGCAATGATAGAGAAGTAGAAGTTTAGCTCGACGGCGCAAGGCAAAAATATGCCCTCTGTACGGAGTACGGAGTAGTCATTATCAACAGTAGAGACCCCTAGAGACCCCAACCACGTAGCGTACCGCGACTTTGACACGTCCACCTTTGCAACGGGATTCTCGCCGCAGCCCCAATCCCGAGCAAGTGGTCTGAAGTGAGCATGATCGGACCCCGGCTTTACAGCCAATGTGGCAGACAGTCAGAGTAATACAGTATCCTTGAAACACTGCCATGTGGGTGACAAAAAAA
>FWCC01000267.1:0-115987 GCA_900169235.1 Zarea fungicola | reverse complement strand
CTCAGGTGGGTGGCCTACGTTAGCAGTACCGGTGTATCAGCGGAAGAGAGAAGGGAACTGAGCACAGCGCCACCAATGCTCAAACACGAGTGTTATACGGTGACATCAAGAGAGAAGAAGCATATCAATGGGAGCATCAATGGAAGAGAGGAGGGACGGAGTGCTACGCCACCAGGGCTCAACTACGGGTGTTTTATGAACCTTGAAAATAAAAAGAGAAGAAGCATATCAACCGAGGGCTGTGTGCGTTGGCATGTCTTTTCTCGATACGAGATGCCGAAGCTAGTAACAAGGCGAGTGTGGTGGCTAACAGGCAATAATTGGCTGCAGCGCGCCAGCGACGGAGGAGAGCTTCTCCCTGGCTGAAGCCCAGCTGCCGCAGCACACCAGCAACGGCAGCGAGATGATTGGCTGGGGGCTGCAGGAAAGGAGGCTGGGGTAAGCTAATAATGGAAACAAGATGAGGTATACCCAGTAACAGAGCCTCTTTTTTTTCTTATTATTAATTTTGCTGCAAACCTTGAAGCGTGCAGGCATTATTGGTGGGCCTGGCTGCTGGCGCAGAGGAGCCTCCATCACGAAACCTGTAGGGCATGGTGACTCGATAGTGGTGGGTTGCCTAACAAGTTATTGGGCGAGAGACAGACAGAGTTTAGAGGCGGCGCCCCTATTGTCCAGCTTGAAGAGCCAGCCAGGGTTTCGGGTATGGACCTGAGACAGGGTTTGGGCTGAGTGAGGCTTTGCGAGTTTTGGCTGCGATGTCGACATTTTGGATAGGAGTCTCGGAAGCAAATCCGACTGCGAAGGATCAGTTGTAATAATTAACCGTCATTGCTGGGGTTGGAGAAGGAACTAGGAAGCAATGGCATGATGGGCCCGGGTCGGACAATTTATTAAGCTATCAGTAATAGCCTGGGTGTAGGCGGGAATTGCATTCCATTGCGGCGCTTCGCGGCAGAGCGAGATTGCTACTGCCCATGTCATCTAGGATCCATGATCCATGATGGACGACCCACAGAGCAGCTTGGCTTGCTAGTGCATCGGCCCATGGCAGCCGGATAGTGTCAAGTGCGAAGCTGGCCTGCTGGGAGGCCTGGGCATGGCTGGGCAGACGAGGGTTTGATTGTGGATGTGGCGGTTTGAGGAATTTGTTGCTGGATACCGGATTTTGCCTGGAGATGTTGGCGTCTCGGCATGCGTTGGATCATTTCAACCCAAGAAACGACGGGATGGATGGCTTCATGCTCATGCAACCGGTTTGCTGGGCATGTAGAATCATGCAAGAGGCCAACTAGTGTGGTGCATGGAAGCTGAAGCTGCAGGCGTTTGCAGCCAAAAAGTTGGCCGGAGCTTCGTATTCTTCCAAGGCAATCCCGGGTCTTGGCTGACGCTTCAAGGGTCCCACCAGAGGTACTCTGTTAGCTTGCATGTACTGAAGCTTGCGCCACACCTGATAACCGGGCACCAAGACAGCTGGCACCACCGTTGAGGGGCATCGGCACAGTGGCTCCGGAAGTTTTGTAGCCAGCCGCTAGTGGAGGACCAGAGGTGCAGCGATTATTTACAGGGCATTCTACAGAGTCACTCAGTAGCAGACTTGTCGCGGCTGGTCTTGCACACAGACAGAGGCGCAGATATGTGAATCCTCATAGTGGACCAAGTTCGGATTGCACCACACACACAGCAAGGTACTTGGCATTGTTTAACAATACGAAATGCTAGGCTGGCTCGGAATAGCCTTATTGCATTGTTTGGCTGTCTTTTCTTTTTTTAGTATTCATTATCCCCGTCGTCTTCTTTCTTTTTCTCTGGATATCCTGTCAGATAAAACTCTTCTCGATTTGACTTGCTCTCCTTCCCACTCAGCAACTCATCAACTCATCTCTCCGTTTGTCTACCTGCCGTGTCCATTGTGCCTCTTCCGCTCCGGCATCACATCATTGTTTCCACAAACCTTCTTTCCAGCCTCCAAGCTAGCAACCTCGTGTAAGAAGCTCCATTGACGCAACACGGACCCTCCGCAAACCCGATTAAAAAATACAGAAAAAAAAACACAGGCCAGGCTAGCCCCATCAACCTACAGTACTAGTCGTCGCCACCCAGAAACCTGCAGGCGAAAGCGGAGCTTTTTGACCTGCCACCCAGTTGTTCTCGTACCATTAACTACTACTGGTAGTGGTAGTACTGGTAGTAGCTAGGTAGTGAATGCTGGCATCTGCGCCAACTCAGAAACCCGCGTCCCAGATATCATCCCATCCGAGCGAATCCTTGGTCTGTGCCGGCCTGACCCAGAAGCCAGCCCAGCGCCAGCCAGCGTCAGCCTGCACCGCCATCAGCTAGCAGCCAGCACAGCTCCGGCTAGAGAACACAAACACATCCCAACTCTCTACCTGCTGCTCACACCTCCCTCCTCCTATTTATTTTATTTTATTCATTTATTCATTTCCGCTTCTTTACCCATTCTTCTCCTCATCCTTTTCTCTCCAATCATCATTTCTCGCCTCTCCAGCTTGCCAAGCCATACGGAACCGGACCCTCCTCCCCAAGACCTAGGCACCACTCGGATAAGCTAGCAGCCCTCCATCGACCTCTGACCTCTGACTAGTCCTGCACAACTGC
Organism: Zarea fungicola; assembly: GCA_900169235.1. Classification (NCBI taxonomy): domain Eukaryota; kingdom Fungi; phylum Ascomycota; class Sordariomycetes; order Hypocreales; family Cordycipitaceae; genus Zarea; species Zarea fungicola. The sequence goes on along the minus strand of FWCC01000267.1, from coordinate 113,368 downwards.
CCACTCTTGTTGACGTCTTCCTCTCGTGTCTGCTTTTAAACGCAAAACAAATAGACACATTAAGCTTTTTTGGCTGTTACACACCTCTCTCTCTGTGTCGTCATTCAGCCTGTCCCTTCTTGGGGCTACATCGTACGAGCTATACACACACCACCACAACAGCACCACGGCCTCTTGATCTGCCCCAACTCGCCTCCGGTTTTTTTCTCTCTACTTCTACACCCTCTTCCCGGAGAGAACTTGCTTCTTTTTCCTCTATTTGCTCTCTTATACCCTTCTTCATTCTCATTCTGCATATAAATCGCAGAAATGTCCGCCACCTCACATCACGACTCCACCATGGAGGCTGGACTCTTGAGGAACCAAGAACAAGAAGAAAAGTTGCAACTCTCTGGAAAAGAATTAGAAGACCAACCCCTCGGATGCCCGGATTCCTGCCCTGGACAGCGAAATAAGCGAAAAATGTCGCCTCTTCGACGGGTTCTCGTCATTGCCTTGATTGGCCTCATCGCCATGATTGGCATGGCCGCCGCTGGAGGGCCTTGCTTTGGTGCTGGCCGACACAAGGTCCAGTTAGTGAAGCGTCAGGATCCTGGGAGCAACACCACCGCTTCTCCCTCTGGAAGTTCAACTGGTCAGCAGAACCAAGACAGTAAGTTTGTCTACTCATCAAGTCATGGCCAAGCCCCCGTGGCTTGCCATGCATTCAGACCCAATACAATGTATACACTAACACATCCTAGACGGCAGCGATACAACCGTCACAACTACTGTGACGACCACCACTACCGTTCACCAAAGTGGTGGTGACACGACTACATCTACTGGACCCAACACCTCCTCTACCACTACCACAACTACCACCTCATCCCAGGGTCCTACTTCGTCATCGACGACATCTTCCAGCTCCTCTACACCGAGCTCGGAAACAACCACATCAACCTCGACCTCGACATCCACCACCACTTCGCACACCACTACGACAAAGGAATCCACCTCGGGTACGTCTTCTACAACTTCAACCTCGGGAGTTACTTCTTCTTCTTCTTCTTCCAAATCTTCTACTTCTTCTACTACGAGCTCCTCTGGTACGTCTGTACCAGTGTCGTCTTCGCCTCCCCCTCCCACTCATTCTCCTCCTCAAACGACGACGACGCAAACTTCTTCCCCACTACGTCAGTCTCCCCTGCGCAGGAACTCTTTTTACACAAGGATAACGAGCCAATCTTGTCATTTTTGTCCCTGCCAGTGGTTCTTGCCTGCATGAGCTTGATTTCTGCTTCATGCCGTTATGCACATCCATGTCCTTTTATGCCCATTCATGCCCGTTCTATGACGACATTAGATTCCAGGGGCATATAAAAGCCGCCTTATTCTCACCATGACAGCATTTACTTCAATATAAATGATAACATTTATTATGTCTTGATAATTATGCTAACATTGTCATAGCCGGTCCCTCTAGCTCGAGCACCACCACCACTACTCCTCGCCGCACCATTACCACCGGTGCCGTCACAACATCGACTCAGGTCAAGGAGACAGTCACCACGACCAACGACAGCGGCAACGTCGTGACGGAGACATATACGTCGTGGGTTGAGATTCGCCCTACATCGACGGACAGCGCCGATCCCAGCCTGCAGAATGCTGCTTCCTCGATGCGTGGTTCTGGAGCTGTGGCTGCCGTTGCTGTTGCCGGTGTCGTAGCCGGCGTGTTGATGCTTTAATTACGAGAACTGCACGCCGCCAACTTGACTGCTTGCCAGTACATCATGACTTTTTTGTCGTGGGCAAAACGACTGCTCGTTTGTAAAACGGCAAGTTGATGCTAAAATTGTTTTTGGTTTTTGTGGCCACGCCTTTTGTGCGAGCCTTGGGATTTTGGATTTAATGGGACTGTACAATGATAGATTTTCCATCGGTACCGGATTGAGACGGATATACTGATTTTTATGATGATAATGTCCATAGACAAAATTGCACATGCAAGCAACATATGTATTCTTTACTCTAGTTTGCCTTGTATGACCATGTGTGTGTGATTGTACTAAGTGTTAAAAAGATGCCAACTCCATAAACTCCATGACGATGAAAGTTTTGCCACGATGAAGGTCATCAACCTGGGCCAATCTTGGGCATGTCGTGATGCTCGCTGAGCCGCGAGAGGTACGTGTTGAGTTCCTCGACGCGCTCCTTGTGTGTTTTGAGCAATTCAGGCCGTGAGCCCGATTTCTCTGCCATTTTGAGCAGCTGCATAAAAGTATTAGCATAAATGCAAGAATTCGGGATATTTCATAAAGAATGACTGGCGAGACTCACCCGCTTCTTCTGCATCTCCTCGTGCCGACGCTCCGATTCCGTCTTTTGCGCTGGTGCCACATCATCATCAAAGCTCTCATTCCCGTCCTTGTCGCCACCCCCTTCCTCTTGGTCGTCGTCCCTTTTTTTCCTCTTGCTGACTTCCTTGGACGATGATGCGCCGCCGCTGGCCTCACTGTGGCCGGTGGATAGGTTCTTTTCGAGATCCGACTTTACGCCCTTCTTCTTCTTCTTTTTCTTGTCAATCTTGGAGCCCTTGAGTTTGAGGGCACCGCCGCCCGCGCTGCTGTATACGGCATACTCGTCGGAGGGCATGGCTGGTGTGAATTGGGCCTCTGTCTGATAGTGGGATGCAGATGCGCAAAGGCAGGCATGTCGTCCGTCGCAAAGGGCGGATGAGGTTTTTGCTCCACTCGGTGACAGGGATTACCTAACAGCGCTGCTACAGGGGTGATGCACTGAACAAGGCGCTGAAAAGGCGCTGGAGAGGCAAGCCACATCTGCCACTGGAGGTCCAGGTACTAAGTAGTAACGGGGTAAACAGGCAATTGGATCAAGTTTATGTATGTACGTATAAAATAAAAAACCCAAACTTAGGCCGGTATTAAAAGTCTTTCAAAATCTAGACCCTATATCACATATCACATACGGGGGACGTGGAAGCAAGCAACATTGACAGGCGGCCAGATCTAAAAGGTACCGCCACATGTCTCACGCAAGCCGGCAGTGCGATCAATACCCAAGATATGGTCAAACCACGGGAATAACAACAAGAGAGAATCAACAAGGTAAAGAGGGGGAATCAAAGCCTCGAATTTATAAAGATTAACATATGTTTTTTATTCTTCTTTTTTTATTCCATCATTTTATTTTCTAGCTCTCAAGACAACCGACCGGCCCACAGCTCGGACTATGGACGGCTCAAGGGATAAATCACTGGCTGCCCTCCTGCTTCCTTTGACTAGCGTATCATCTGGTGCCAATTTTAAATCCACCAAACAAACCACCATCCATCGTTCTCCTTTGCATTTCAACTAATCACAATCTATCCTGCCAAAACACCACGCACATTATTGCATTCGCTACAGCATTTTCAACAAAGCTATATCTGACGTTCCTTCCCCCCGTTTGGCATACGTGATACAAGTTGACCGACCAATCTCTCATCACCCTGCCATCTACAAGATCGCGACACCGCCCATCGCATCCATCCCCACGACGCCACGACGGAGCATCGAAAAACCGAAACCTCCTTATTATTTCTACGACACCGCCCCCTGCATTCTCTTGCCGCAACTACACCGCCGCACAAAGCCCGACTCTCCTCTACAGTTATGGGACGTTACTAGGGACAGACGCTTTCTCTCATCTCGTGGTCCATCTCGTCATCTTGCTCGTTCAGCTGAATCGACAGCAAGAAATAACACGCTTTGCGACAACATATAGATTGCAAAGGAAAACGCAAAAAAAGATGCCCGCATACAACGGCGGTCTGCAATCGCAGACGCGCGACTCCTTGGAGCTCGCCTCCCTCGCCAGCTCCAGCGTCATGCACGACAATGGGGGCACTGCCGCCTCCGACCTGTCCTCCCGGCCCAGCATCTCCTCCTCGCGGCGCCTCTCCCTCGTCGAAGAGGAGGATCCATTTGACGACGACAATCCGGCTGCGCAGGCCAATAGCAACCGCCTCGGCCGCTCATACTCCGTCTCCTCGACGTTTGACTTTGCCGCCAATCTCTTTCCCCTCTCCTCCACCGCCGGCGGCTACGCACCCATCGGCCAACCCGCAGCCAGCGGTCGCCGCGCTGGCGGACCCCTCGGAGGCGGCTCCCTCGAAAAGCACAAGACGCTGACCTACCTCAACGGCCTCTCCCTCATCGTGGGCCTCATCATCGGGTCCGGCATCTTTTCCTCGCCCAGCCAGGTCAGCTCCCGTGTCGGTTCCGCAGGCGCGGGGCTGATTGTGTGGGTGATTGCTGGCGTCCTCGCCTGGACGGGCGGCGCTTCGTACGCCGAGCTCGGCGGCGCCATCCCCCTAAATGGCGGTGCCCAGGTCTACCTGGCCAAGACCATGGGCGAACTGGCCGGCTTCCTGTTCACCTGGTCCGCGGTGCTAGTCCTGAAGCCGGGCAGCGCCGCCATCATCGCCATAATCATGGGAGAGTACCTCGTGCGCGCCATCATCGGCGCCGAGGCGGAGACGATTAGCCCCTGGGTCAGCAAGGGCGTGGCGCTGGTGGGCATCATGTCGGTGACGCTGCTCAACTGCCTGTCGACGAGGGCGGGCACCCGCGTCAATGACGTCCTCATGGTGCTCAAGTTTGTGGCGCTGCTCTTCATCACGGTGACGGGCGTGGTTGTGGCGATTACCGGCCGCACGATTACAGGCGAGCCGACGCTGGAGTGGAAGAAGCACGACTGGTTCGAGGGCACGTCGAGCGACCTGTCGGCCTGGGCGCTGGCGCTATATGCTGGTCTCTGGGCCTTTGACGGCTGGGACAATGTAAGTTTGATTAAACGCTCAAAAACATATTTACGATGCTTCATTCATACTAATCATGAATCATAATAGACCAACTACGTCGTCGGTGAATTCCGCAATCCGAGCCGCGACCTCCCTCGCGTCATCCACACCGCCATGCCCCTCGTTATCCTCTGCTACGTCCTTGCCAATGTCGCCTACTTTCTCGTCCTCCCTCTCCCCGCCATTGACGGCTCCAATACCGTCGCCGTGCTCTTTGGCTCCCGCGTCTTTGGCTCCGCCGGCGCCCTCGTCATCGCCCTCATTGTCAGCGCCAGCTGCTTCGGCGCGCTCAACTCGTCCACCTTCACTGCCGGCCGTCTCATATACGTGGCCGGCAAAGAAGGCTACATTCCGCAACTATTTGGCCGCATCGGCTTCGGCAGTGACGCTGGCGCCATGGACGACGGCCTATCCACCCAGCGCACGCGGTCGTGGCTGACCAAGATGCTCCGCCGGTGCGTCGGGGACGAGGAGACGGGCTTGTTCTACACGCCCGTGTATGCGCTGCTGCTCAATGCCCTCCTGACCGTGGCCTACTGCATAGTCGGGGAGTTTAGCACACTGTTGACGTTTTACGGCGTGGCGGGATACACTTTTTACTTTTTGACGGTGCTGGGCCTGATTGTGCTGCGGGTCAGGGAGCCGCAGCTGGAGAGGCCGTACAAGACGTGGATCACGACGCCCATCATCTTTTGCTGCGTGAGCCTGTTTCTGCTGAGCCGGGCCGTCTTTGCGCAGCCGCTGCAGACGCTGATTGTGGTAGGGTTCGTGGTGGCCGGCGTGCCGGTGTATTTCTGGCATGTGCATGGGAAGAGGAGAACGGGACGAGGTGGGAAAGGAATGGGGGTGGAAGGGAAGAAGTGGTGGCAGTTTTGGAAATGAAAAAGAAGAACAACTGCATGAAAACGACATGAAACACGAAGCTAAGAAAACTGAGTTGAAGTAATCGTTTTTATTCCTCTTCCTTTTTTTGTATATTTTATGTATCCCTTTCTCTGAATGGCGGCTGCCTTTCTCTCCTTTTTTTTCTTACGAACCATTCCCTTGAAAAAGACAAGCTGATGATACTGTTATTGGACATTTGGATTGGGGGCTTTGGACATGGAAATGATTTGAATTTTTTCGCCACTGGTTTGCATAGCAAAGGCGCATACCCTGCCTGGAAGCGGGCGTTGGGGGGAACTCGAACTGCACTTTTCTGTATATTGCCACTCTTGTATTCCGCATTCATGCATGATCAGACTATTAATACAACATTACTGTAAATTATTTCAAACAAGAAGACGTGGCTGTCATACAATTACGTGAATATACAGATGGTTACTAAAAAGATGCATTGCTAGCTACACCTATGGATATACACAGCCAGCATGGCCCAGGATCATGTCGGGTCCACCAGAACTGTTGAAGCAAAAATAAAACTGTTCTCATTACATGAAGTGTGTTTTGTCCCCTCCGTTTTCTTTCTTTGGTTATAAGAATACACTTTTTCCTTTACTTGCGCTGGCCATAGGCCTTGGTGGCATAGTCGCCCTTGTGGACAATGAGATCCTCGGGGCGGTAGTCCTCCTTGCCGGAGAAGTAGCTGGTGAGGATGGCCTTTGTGCCGTTGGCGTAGCGGCGCTGGGCGTCGAGCGAGGTGCCCGACATGTGCGGGACCATGGCGTTGCCGCCGCCAAAGGGGTTCTTGGCGGTGCGCAGGGGGTGGTCCTTGGGCGCGGGCTGGGGGAACCAGACGTCGCCTCCGTAGCCGGCGAGGTGGCCAGACTCGAGGGCGGCGGCGACGTCTTCCTTGACGACGATGGCGCCGCGGGCGGTGTTGATGAGGTACGAGCCTGTTGGGGCGTGTTAGCTGCATGTTTACACCCGGTGGTGTCTGTGCCCTGCCAGTGACAGCAAGGACTTACCCTTCTTCATCTTGCTAATCAGCTCCTTGTTGAACAGGCCCTTTGTCTTTTCGTGCAGCGGGCAGTTGATGGTGACGACGTCGCACTGGGCCAGCATCTCCTCGAGGCTCTCCACGCGGCGGCAGCCAATCTCCTTCTCCTTCTCGGGCGACAGGGGCTGGTAGTCGTAGTACAGGAGCTCCTTGCAGTCAAAGGGCTTGAGGCGGCGGAGCACACGCTCGCCGATGCGGCCGACGGCGACGGTGCCGACGACCTTGTCCTCGAGGTCGTACTCCTGCTTGGCCACGCCGGCGACGTCCCAGTCGCCGCGCTCGACCTGCTCGTGCGCGGGGACAAAGTTGCGGATGAGCACGAGGATGGTCATGACGACGTGCTCAGCGACGGAGACGACGTTGCTGCCCGTCACCTCGGCGACGGTGACGCCGCCGTTGGTCTTGTTGGCGGCGTTGAGGTCGACGTGGTCGGAGCCGATGCCGGCCGTGATGGCAATCTTGAGGTTCTTGGCCTTGGCGAGACGCTCAGCGGTGAGGTAGCCAGGGTGGAAGCTGAAAAGGTCATGTTAGTAATGAAGACAATCTTGCAATGTTTTTTCTTTGTTTCATGAGAAAGACTTACGGAGTGGTAATGATGACTTCGGCATCGACGAGTTCCTGGTCAAACTTGGAGTTCTCACCCTCCTTGTCCGAGGTGGTGACGAGAGTGTGGCCCTGGTCCTCGAGCCATTTGCGGATGCCGAGCTCGTTCTCAGTGGTTCCGAGAAGCTCAGGAACCTAGAGAGAGGGTGAGATGAGACATGTCAGCGGGTGTAACTTCTTCTTTTTGTGTTGGTGTCGGTGTAAGTCAAGCCAGGTCTAAGAATAGCGTCGATCATCGGGCTGTCCCCGCAGTAGCCGTCCCCCGCAATGTTGCATTTACTGCGGGCACAGCACAGAAGCAATGCGCTAGGAGACATCAGGCTCACAGGGGAGCAAATAAATACAGAATTGGGGGTGGTCTTGCTTCAGACGCCTCTCATTGCTGTTTCATTTGTATTCTCGCCTGCCCCCCCCGCCCCCCCATGTAGACGTCTGGAGATCGACTAAAAGTCTCCAATGCGACCTGGCTCAACTGAAAACTTGTAAGAGAGGATTGGACTAACCTGCTTGGCGTGCTCGCCGCCGTCGTAGGTAACAAGGAGAACTTTGACCTTTTCGCGGGAAGTGGTCAGCGCACGAAACGAAGATGGCACGTAGCCTGGCGCCACGCCCGAGGATGCCGCCGCTCCCAGCTTGCTGCCATGGACGGGCGATGCCCGGCGGGCACCGTGTCGAACGGCGAGCGAGGGAGCGCACGAGGTGGTTGAGAAGAGGGCCGCGCGTGAAGCTAGAGGCAAAGAACGGGAAATGGGGCGAAAAGATACCATTGTGAATGATTCAAGTGTAGTTGAAATCAGATGTAAAAGGACAAAAGTGGTGTGTACGAGTGTCTCGAAGAGGCTATCCTTTTATAGTAGGTGGGCGCGTATTATAAAGTATGATGGTGTGTGCAGGGGATAGACTGCACTAGGTACGAGTATGTAAAAGAGGATTGTATGTGTCAGAGGATTGGATATGGAATGAAGAGAAGGGGAGAGAGGAAACTTTCGGTTTAGGTTTGAGCGAGCACCAGCACGTCTTTATATCGAGCACAAGGATACACCATTGCACGGCGGCTTCCAGAGGTAGAAGCCGTGTCTGGACCTATTTTTGCTTCCCACCTTTACCCCTCTCCCGTTAGGCCGTCATTCAAAACATCAAACTGTTGCTATAGCTTCTGTTTGGCTGGATGAGGGGGGAGGGGGAGGCTGGATGGGTTGCGCACTGCGGACCAAGTCCAGTAAGAACCTTTCCATTTCTCGCTGGTTGCTCGGCATGTCCACTTGTTTTACAATGGATCACCAAGTTTGCCAAAAAGGTGCGGCGGCGGGTTGACGAGGCGTCACCTCCGGTGCAACCACCAACTTGGCCAAGCAACCCAAGTCTACGCTGGCACACGCCGTCACTCCGTATTGAGGTATGTTTTGTGGGATAGATGGTACTATCTCGGGAGTTCGGCGTTGCGGGTTGGGCGGGCTAAGTTGGAGAACCCTCCACTGACTGGGAGTGTTGCGTCCCCCTACCCTTGTGGCTGGCCAAACCCCTCAGCCCGGTGCTAGGCAAGTAAGTTTTCCTGCAAGGCAAATTCACTAACGTAATAAAGGATGTGTGCTGCATGGCCAAGCTGAGCCACGGTGCTCTTACATTGGCCACCTCCATGGTGAAGAGTATTAGCTCCGCGCGCCACCATGGATCAACAAGTCTGGAGCCTTCATCGATCGAGCGGGGTAGCTCTGAGCTACCTAGACTAAGACACTTCGGGCTCTTGAATGCCACGACAGAAAACAAGTTTAAAAGCAACTGGGCAGCAACCAGACAGTCCAGACAGCGCAGTGGCGAATCTCATGAATGGTCTTGTTTATTCCTGAGGGTGTCAATGTCGACAGAAAATACAATAGGAGAATCCTCAATTCCGTTCATGCGAAAAGACACATACCTACAGACCGAGGAGGAGTCCAGACAATCATGGCCCCGCCTCGGCATGCGGCATGCTGGAGCGCACTCTCCGAGAACTCTCCGTAAGGACGGCGTTGGCAACCGCCTCCTGCCGATATCACCAGACCATAAAGACGGTAATGCGTAATCCAGACTCATAACTTTATCCACCGCGTCATTTAATCGTGGTCGCTGTTACGGGCACAAACATGCGGGACTCCGAGTGTAAAACCGGACACGTTTCCGAGCTGCCGAGCATCGAGTTGCAATCCAGCAAGACGCTGCAGGCAAATCTGCTGCGTCCGTTTCGAAAACTTCCAATTGGAATCACGCGATACTATATTCTGTGCAAGTAGGTCTTGTTGATGAGGGTGCTACTTGGACGGCCTTTGTTTCGCCAAACTTGCAAGCCTGCGGTAGATTGCCTTGCCATTGTCCGCTAGCAAAGTCCGCTGTAAGCTTCGCTTCAGACACTAAGAATGGAAGCTACTGTAATATGGAGGACGGAATCGAGAACACCCAGGTTTCCAATTGCTGCGTCGCGGTACTTTTGCAGAGGCAGAGACAGGTGGCCGCTCATTCCCGCACAAAGCTACTCTGTGGCTTCCCGACAATATGCGAAAGTGCCATTGCATTGAAAATGGGAAAGAAAACAAGGCAACCACAATGATGTGGATGCGACAAGCACCCGTTGTCGTGTGAGCCTGTGAGGACTCGCCACCCACCAAAATCGACAACCCTCAACGGACCGATCCGTGTAGGCGAATGGAACTACAAAGACGTGTGGCAATTTACCAATTTATAGGACGGGAGCAGCAACATGGCCCAATTCCGGCTGTTCAAACTTTTTTGGTCGAGGAAGTCTGCGCGGTATAGGAGTGACAAGATCTCACAAGTGGCATCAGTTGCCTGGTTACCACTTCACTAACTAATTACAATGCAGTGTAGTGCCGGCTGCTGTATTGGAAGACGCTCAACAACGGGGCTTCGCCAGCGCACTGTGCCGATAAAGAGCTAGAAGCGAGCGAAACGCCCGACGCCGAATCAATCCAGCAAGACAAAACCAGCCAGATTTGCTCCTATAAAGATCCTCACTCACCTCTCTTATACAGGCAACTGCCTCCAGGGAACAGGTTTTGAAATAGGGGCCTAATTATGTACCCAAACTGAAGCCTGAAGCCCAGCCACTCTACATCGCGACTTACCCTATTGGATTGTTCATAATGTACTACATAACGCTGCTCAATAAATCAATCAAAGAATGCAATATAACTTCCTCCTACATCTCACTTTCTTAGATGCTGACGATCTTGAGATTCCAGTATTCCGCCTTGCCAGGCTATTAAAAGCAGCGACGCAATTTCCGAGCTCTGCAGTTGTGTCATTCGCTGCGGGCCTGCCATTACAAGTTGACTGTGTCCAAATTCATACACAATGTCGCGCTCCACGAGCCCCAGATATGCACAATTGAGAGAGGCTGCCACGGGATTGCAGGCAGAGGCATGCCCTGCAGCGTCATAGGCAAAGGTGGACTGATGCGGCTGCTGTTTCAGTGAGACTAGCCGGGAAGCCAGACATTTCTGATGATTTCCTCGATCCGGTTGTTCTTGATCCTCGGCTGCTGGAAGCTGGCGAGGAAGCACTGCGCCAATTTCAAAATCCATTGCGCTCAACGTCTCCAATGGAATGAGTGATCACTGATGGAGAGCTACCCCCTGCAGCCTTGCCAAGGCACTCGGGCACCACCAGATGGCTTTTTCCTCAATCGCCCCATGAATACGTGCGGCAAACTAGTTCCTGGAATAACAGGCGTGACACCCTTTCTCCTCAAGCTACCGTTTTGTTGACTGGCATTGCGAAAACTTTCGAGGATTCCACCTGCCATATGAAATGTTAAGAATCGTTCCCGGATGAGCGTCGAAATTTTCATGCCAAAAATCTCCGCCGCGCTGCGACAACCATGTTTCGAGTCTTTTTACACCTACCTAGCGAACTCCGCCGCAAAATATGGCTGGCTACCCTTGGTCCGATGACCCTGACCTTTACGACCGAACATCCGTCCACTGTATTAGACCGACGACGACAGGCGGAGCAAGAGGATGCCGCTCGAGATGGACTCCCGTCTCTGTCCATCAGCCACCGCAGTCCATCTGTCCCCTCCTTTGGCCATGTAGAGCTCGAGGATGGTGGCTCTCACCTCTTTTTTGCAGTCGAATCGACTGCTGCCTACCAGGCATGCAAGGAATCACGCTCATTTCTACATTTCTTTTTCGCAGGAAATAGCAAAGCTAAAAGCGGCCTCCCATACTGGTATTGCAGTGAAATTGATACTGTAAAATTCAATATCCGTTGGATCTATGACGTTATTCAGCACCCGTGGTTTTTACGCACTCAGCATCTAGTGCTGACCATGTGGAATGGGGAGAATTATCTCGGAAACTTTGAAGACGTAACAGGTCACGATTGGATTGAAGAAAACCTTCACTCGTTGAGAGACCTTACCGTTCGAATAAACGAGGGTCACACTTACCCTGAAGACTACCCTGCGTGTTACTCACATTGGCTAAGTGATTGGTTTGGAGCGTTTGAAAGGTTTTACAACCCAGAGGATTCGGAAGATCCTCCTCTTCGATTCTATCTGCGGGTAACTAGCGACACTGTCCCAGAAGAGGAGTGGCTGTCGCCGACCAACTATCTTCGCGTGGAAAAACTTGTTCATCAAAAGATGTTGCATTTTGATCCACAACATAAGAAACGTGACTGGGGCGGCCGAAAGGCGGCGCTCATGGCTACCACGGACGACGAGTTGGATAACCCGGCGCAATACCTCGCAAAACGACGGCTCGCACGACGGCTGATCCAGGAACTAAAATCCGCCCTCAATCCACCAGTGTATGGACCCTGGCCAGAGGAAGAGGAATGGGACGTGTAGTTAGTTAGAATTGGCTTTCTAGTCGTGGTTAGGAATAGAAGCAACGCCTTCATGACCGACATGGTCCGTCGGATGGACTCCAGAGAGCAAACCTTGATTGCATGGGTGTGTGGTGAGGCAGAAGGTATACGCGCAACTCCCTATGCAAGGAAAAAGCAATCACGGCTGTTCACTGTCGGAACCCTCCGGATGTTGTTGGCTGAGCCGATGGCGCACGCCACGCGCATTGAAACCAAAACCCACGTGTAGTGTTAAAATCAGACATTCATTTAAGCGAAAGTTGGCCCCCAAAATTGTTTGCTTCAAGTCTTCTGATGCCACCCTCGCTGCATTTTCTATAGCGCTGATTCACAAGAGTACTGAGTCCCATCTCAAACTTGGAGATATAGGAGCCACAACCTCGTCAGTCTGGAAAGCAGCATACCACCATACAAGGTCTTGAAGTCTACAAAGAAAAATCGAGATGTATTGGGCCAGATCGGTTGTTGGCCTACACCGCACCCTGCCGCCACAACGCCAGGACAGTCTTCGACTCAGCTAGTCATGGTACCGCGCCAACAAGCGTACTTTCCTCTGAGTCGATACCAGAATAGTGTTGTTTGCTTTTACTTTTCCCCCTTGCCTCTTACCTCTTACCTCGCCCCGCAATCACTCACGTAGTACCAAACCCTTCCAATAATGTAGCCGTCAAAAGAGCAAACTGCAGGCAAAAACCCGTGTTAGTTCCCGTTGATAATGTTCTAGATCAGCAGTACAGGCGTGTAAGTCTGAAACGGCGCAAACCCTACTTTTCTCCCCCGCTCAACCAGCAGAATACTTATACGCTGCATTGAGAGAACGACAATTCTTCTACTTTCTTCCTTATGCATAGCTATCATTCAAACCATTTTTCGCGATTTCACGCTTTATCATGTCATTTGAGAAACTTCCCTCCGAAATCTTTGTTCAAGTCCTTGAATGTCTTCCTTCCTCCTTCTTTCGCGAGGACTTGCACAGGCTACACATTGCGAAGCGGTGGTATGAATGCGCATACCCCGTCCTATTCCGTGATGTCGAATTTTCAGCCGCGTCTCTGCATCAATTCATCAAGGCCGTGAGGACATATCCGCGCGTGGCCGCCCAGCTGCGACACGTGCGCACAATGACGACGAAGCTCCACGGCTTCGACGACTGGACCTCGCCGCGGCTTCTGCCCGAATTCTCCGCCGTCAACCTAGACGTGGTGAATGACTGGACGTCGGCGCTCAACGGGGACCTCGGCCTGCTTGCACGGCTGCTGCCACGGCTCGCGAGGCTCGAGACGGTCCGGTTCACAGCCGCGCCGGAGCGGTACGACGAGCGCGTCGGCGTCTGCTACCGGAGCTACCTGGACAGCGCGCCGACGATGCGCGCCGTTTGCACGAGCAACCTGACGAGCCTCGACTTTGACGCGGGCGGCTGCTACCTCAGCCCCCTCGGGTGGTCGTCGTCGTCGTCCCGCGGCGCGACAGCCAGCCCCTTCCATCATTGCGAGGTATATCGTCGGGTGCCGCGGGCCCTGCGCCGGCTGCGTGTGCGCGCCATGGTGATTTGCCCGGCCATCCTGCAGGTCCTAGGTCCCGACGAGGGCTTCCCGCCAATGGCCCTCGAGGACGTCATCGTAAACCTGGACCTCGACATCAAGGTGCGCCATGCGCCGCATTTCTTGCACCCGAGCGACTGTCGGGACAGCAATCGAGGGTTTTGGGAGCTGAGGAGGGACATGGAGATGCAGGCCGTAAAGCTGGCCAGGGCTTTGCGCAGGCCGCGAATTGTGAGAATCATTTCGCGTGCTTCTCGCGGACGGCCGCAAGAGGCATTTGATGCCATCACGGGCCGTCGCCTGTCATTGGCGCCGTCGATGCCGTGGGACGCCGATGAAAATTATGTAGAGAAGAGGAAGTCAGAGAATCGTGGCCTGACGGCTGAGGTTGATGAATGGGTAGATGAGAATACAGTAAACGTTGAGACTTACAAGCTGACATGATGGGATTCTTATGTACATTTCTTCCTCTCATGCTTTCAGTGGCATTTTGCCATCTATTTTACATTCTTTAATTTATCATGCAACAATTCTCCAATCCTCACTGGCCTTATTTCATGGAGGTTGGCAGTATTGGGGTCGGAACGTTGCCTCTTTTAAGAAAGTTTCGTAGCAAACCACAGTGCAACCAGTGTCTGGCTGTTTCGACGCTGTCAGGAATATAAAATACGCATATAAAAACGACTTTGAATATATAGAAAATATAATCTGCACCGGAATGAACTGTGCGTCTTTCGCGCGTTTTTTTCCCGGGTAAAAGCCAGTATTGATTGGTCTGACCCAATTCATGTGTTGGCGGCAAGAGAAGTGACTCGGGCAAAACGCAAGGCGAAATTGAAGGCGCTTTCCCCGATTCTATCATTTGACGAGACTGTCTACATATCTCGAGGCAACCCACCAAGGCTGATAAGTAGCCCCGCAAAGCTCGACACAGCCTTGATGCTTGTCCGGCTAATAAATGCCGGAACGATCAAAGTCTACTAAGAATGTCGTTGAAGACAGGCCCGCGACGAACCCCTCCCAAAAAGCCGGGCCGCCCCGTGTTCTGCTGGACAAAGTACTGCGGCAGGGAGAAGTAAAGTTAAAGAACGAAAAGGCTCTGATTTTGGTCGCTTCTTCAATCAACGCATTTACGCAAAGACCGGATGGCCTCGGAAGTGACTTTTTGAACACAATACAGAGCAATTTAAACCCGGAGAGAAATCTCAAGGTCGCCTATTCAGTGGTGTGAGGATATGACGAACAGAAAGAATGAGGCGGCCTCGCCAGATTTGCCGCCGATTCTGCCCCCCGAGGAGCTGGAAGAGCTCTCAGCTGGTCTTCAGCATGTCGACATCGCCTCAGAGCAATCTGGTGATTCCCCGGAAGCTACGGAAACAGAAGAACCCATTGACAGTCAGTTGCAAGAGGAAGAAAACATACTCACAGAGGACATCCCCATTATGGCTCGGTGCCCTGATGGAAGACAGATTGACTACGACCTCTACTGGTATCACCTTACAGATATGCCCAAAGGTGAGCCAATACACCTCATCTGTTCCCGGTGTTTCGTGGACCATATTCAGGGCACAGAACTCGCTGGAGAGTTTGCGATCATTCATTGGCCTGGGTCTGTGGCTACCACCTGTTCCTTCTGCCTTCCCGTCATTAAAGATAGCCTCTGGCCTGCTGCGCTGGAGACGGGCAATGCAGACTTATTGCGCGCACATCTATCGCGCCGTGCCAAGGTCAAGCCGTGCGCTGGCATGCAGGGATCCCGGCGCGAACAAAGTGCGACATGGTATGGCATGCTCAATCGAGAAAACGAGACGCAGGAGTTTATGATGTGCGAGGCCTGTTTCCTAGACTACGCCGTCGGCGGCAACTTTGAAGCCAAGTTTCTGACGTACCCCGACGACTGGGAAAGCGACATTTGGTTCTGCGATCTCCGCTTCCCATACACGCGGCAAGCGCTCCGGGAATACGGCACGGCTGACGACTGGGACAGCTTTCTCGTCGCGGCGTCGTGGCGCCACGCCCTGAAAAATTGCTCTGGTGATATGGTCGGTGCGAGTTCTACGCAGTGGTATTATCCACGGCACAGCGAATTGCGGAATATGCAAATCTGCCTAAACTGCTACCTGGATAACTGGGGTCTAACCTTGTTTGACGACGAGTTCCAGCAGGAGCATCGCGGCCCGCTGCCCGGTAGCTCTGATTACCCGCTGTTCCTTGTCGAGTGGTGGAAGTGCGACTTTGGCCTGAACGTGCCTCTTATCACGGCAGCCGAAGAATCAAAGGCCCAAGGGGACTTTGCTATCTTTGCCGAGGCTGCCTCTGCCATTGTTGCATCGCCGCCGTGTACCCAAGAGGGCATCACCTATGGCGAGGGTTGGACACTGGTTGGTGGCTGCGAAGCTTTCGTCATATGCCATGCATGCTACGTGGGTATCTTCTGGCCCGTGCCTGGGCTCCAGAACCAGTTTGAGAGGACAACGTGGAGGGCCGCGGATGCCAAGCTGTGTAGCCTTCATAAGACGGCGCCGCGATGGAAGCAGTACCTTGGTCACCTGGACCAGGCGCGCGATTACGACGACTGGTCTATATTCTCAAGTTTTGTAAGAGAGTATGCTCCTGTTGCAGTATGCCCGCGCAATGATGCATACACAGGGAGGTCGTGGTGGGGATACCCGGAGGCGCGATGCTGCGGAGAGTGCTGGATTGACTGGGTTTCAAAGACTCCATTGGCTGATCTTGTACCGCTGCAGGGTGAAGAGTCGGAGGAAGCCCAGCTATGCCAGATGTGGTCGCCGCGCATGCGAACTTTGTGGCTGGCCGTCTGCGCAACGGCAGAAGCAGGGTCAGAGGAACTGGACGCTGCCGTCACAGAGTTTCGTGAGATTGCGCAAAATCGTGAAGCTGTGTATTGCGAGACGATGCCACCTCTGCGGCGTCTAAAAGCTGTTAAATACGCTGCAGATCGGAATGTAGCTGCCCAGGCCATGGCTTCTGTTGCGTATGGGGGCATGCAATCATTGGCGGTTGTATCCAGCATGACGGATGGGCATCGACATGGCAACAGCTCGGTTGGGTGGCATGACACGGAGAGTGGTGCAATGGCTGCGCAGGCTAGAAATAATATGGTAGCGAGTATGCAAGGTGCTCCGAGTAGGGATGCTCAAATACTTCGCTTGCAGGCGCTGTGGAACGAAGTAGAGTAGATGGGACGATGTATCGTGGGCGGCGACGTGCGCGATCTTTGTAATTATCGACTTGGCCTGCCCAGGGCAAAACCTTTATTATGAACGTGCCGGAGCTGGCTATTTGGCTGCACAGCGACCCAGGCAGGCATATGTGACGTGGCATACGCTCATCTGGTTCATCAGACCTGAGAAAACATGGCCGATTTTCTGCCACAAGTGGGCATGTACCGTTTATGCCATTCGCACTGGTCTTGGGTCAGTTCACCTCACCTCTCCTCACCTCAACTCTGCAAACGCTGTTGCCATCAACCATCAACTACTTTCCACCTTTTTCTGAAAATGATCACCGTTATACCACTGGCAAGTCCGGCTCGACTGTTCTAACATATTTAGCGTTTGGATTTGTTGCTAATGATCAGTAGTAGATGATGGTACTCCCAACGCTTCCTCGCTGTCCGCGTCCGCGACAGCCCCGAAGAGAAAAAAGAAAAAAAATGAAGAAAGAGAGAAATTATACGGCAGTCCTGGCTGCCTATGTGAGCCTCTACCATGAGGCCGAAGCATTCTTTGGATAAGCTCTGTTGCACGACCAGGTTTGTCTAGCAATACTCACTTCGTCCTTGCGCACTAGTTAACAATTTTACAGGTTTCACAGCCGCCTCCGCCATACGCTGTCAACAGCGACGCAATTTCGTAAGTCTCTACTCCATAGAAGTCCCTCGAACTTCTATTGATGCATACCTTTGCAAAGTCCGGTACGACCACCAGTGTTCTGGGGACCCTCGCTGCCCCAGAGCGGGACCCCGTGCCCGCGCCCGCGCCCGCACCCCGCCTGCCTGTATGTTCCCTTAACACTTGATTTTATCCAATAATTATCAGTAATGCTAATAGAAGTATAGAGGCGTGTTGAAGTTTGTCTTTATTACTAGTATCCGGTCGATTAAGAGAGTTGCTAATTGCACCTGTCCAACAACAGATAAACCACCACGTCGTACGTTGTTCGGCCTACAGGAGAATATCTATTTTAGTTGCTAACTAAGTTTAGAAAGCCCTGATCCGACTATGAGGTGAGTAAAATATTGTTGGCTATAACCCGACAAGAGAGCTAACACTTTCAAATAGTACGCCGAGCAACAAGAGGCGGTAAGCTTTTACTAATGGACACCCCGCCACTTCGCTTAACCTTGGCTAATCTAATTCATTATATAGCACTACATCGAGGTCACAGAGGTGAGTATATTTAATATCTCTAATGATATACTTATATTAGGCCGTTGTTCCCTGATTCTTTAAAGTGCAAATGCTAATAAGTACTAGGAGTACGAGCTTGACATCCGGGTACGTCAAGGAACGTAAATAATTCTTATTAATATCACTGACAGTGCATACATTCAATAGCACCTGCAGAGGGCCCAGGAGGTAAAGTACTAATACTCTAATTATCTATCAATAAACTAATATACGCTACAGGCCGCATTGTCCGCCGCCCTGGTAAGTATATACGAATGTAGGGGCTTCGCATTCACAATTAACTGGGGCATTACCATAGAATTGGCGAACCAAAAGGAGGTAATAGAGGTGCCGTATTGTTTGAAGGTTTCCTATGCTTACAGACGATAGGAGGCTCTGGACAACTCATCCATCGAGAAGGACGTTGAAGTAATATCTCTAGAAGAGAGTGCTATGAGCTGAGATCAAGATGTAATGACCGCATTCTAGTATTATATAGTTTTCTTAATTTCTTAATTCTCTTAATTTCTCAATTCTCTTAATTTCTCAATTCTCTTAATTTCTCAATTCTCTTAATTTCTTAATTCTCTTAATTTCTTAATTCTCTTAATTTCTTAATTCTCTTAATTCTCTTAATTCTCTTAGTTCTCTTAATTTTCAAGGTATGCCGTGGGCCAATGTACCGCAACTAGCCAGTGGACAGTTCCACATCGCGACCGTGCATCAGACTAGGAAATTAGGGAATCTCGATTTTCTTTTAGAAGGGGGAGGAGCTTCGCGCATGTATTGTGTTTGATCGTCGAAAAAAAAAAAGGGCGAGCGATATATTTTGTCGCAATGGAGCCACCGCCCGCAAGCCATGTTGAAACCGACTCGGACAACGAGGTTGAGTGTGCAGCTACACAATACACCACCGCAGGCATTGTTGACGACTGCACGTGGCTGGCACTCGCTGTAGATGCACCAGAGTTTTGCACAAGCATTGCCAACAGGGAGGAAAGTCAGCACTGCAAAACATGGTAGATATGCTGATTTACTTGATTTACTTTACTATTTTACTATTTTAATGCCAAAAAAATCCTTGCTGGTGGGCTTCTATTTTATTGAACCGGGCTAGTGCAGCTGAACATTTGTCCCGCCGTCGACCAAGTGGCGGACAAATCTTCCTACCTGCATGCTACATCGCTTCTGGCACCATCACCATCAATCCTCTCAGCGCAACGCTCATGCCCAGAAAATGAGCGAACCCCAGTGGATCGAAGACGAGATTACAAAACTGGTTGCCCAGCACGGCGCCGTGCCCCCGCCTTATGTGGCCTTCCCCAGCACCCATCCGTACGAGCTGTGCTGGCGCATGGGCGCCGGTGAATCGTACATGATGGTGTTTTCGGCCTGGTGGAAACGCCAGAATGACAAGGAGTCTGGCAAAATGTCTGAAGCAGAGCGCACGGAATATTGCGAGAAATGGCCACCGGAGCCTGTCTGGCTCACATGGGTGATTGAGTTGATTTGGGATGCAGAGGAGGAGCAGCTGGATCCTAGCGTGTGCGACTATGGGCCCTATTTCGAGCGCACAGAAGCCCTCGGCCTGGGATCTGGCGAGGACTGCAAAAAGGCTTGGGAGTGCTGGTTTGATGAAGAGGACGATGAGGGACTTGAGAAGAGTGAATAGCTCGCTGCTGGACGTGCTAGCACATGTAGGAGTCCTTGGACATTTTCTGACACAGGCGAGGCTTAGTATAACATGCATGGAAAAGAATAATGGGCGCATCGGAGCTTACTAGATTGATCTATTGGTCTTTAGAATGTTAGCCCTACTATGGCAAAGTATTTGTTTTTTGTTTAGACAGTAACTTACTCGTTTGATGTGACTAAAATGCGGCCATGTCGTGTCAGCACGCTATGCGCCTTACTAGCGCTGGTAGATACGAACCTTTGGTATGGGAATTCACTAATGGCCATTTGTTAGCAAGAAGATTATATGTACTTGGTACCTCTTCAGGCTGAACTTACTGGCGCTGCAGGCGGACGATTATTTTGCAGGACAAGCGAATGAGGTGGACAGGTAGTATTTTGACTAGGCTGAACTTGCTCAACTTAGCCGCGGATTTTCGCCGCAGAGTCGAACCGATCCGCGATGGGAAGTGATCTCGTTTTATTGTTGTCATGATCCTTGGGAGAAACTGCAAACACAGAGGAGGCAAACAGTCTTGGCTTAGGATTTCGAATGGCAGCCATGGATTGGACAAGGTAGCAGAGGTGAGAACAAGGACATTGTGAGAAGAGTTGGTGCACGATATCAGCTGTGTATTCTGTACTCCAACGTGGCAATGTTGCTGATTGTTGATGCAATTTGACATATATGGAGTAGAAGCTTCAAGATGCCCTCTGGCAGATTCAACCATTGATTGGGTCTACAGTGGGTGGACTAGCTGCGGTACAGTGGCTGTATCAGTGGGTACCCAGCTTCGCAGGCCCTTTGGCTTGCTGGGGCAGAAGCTTCAGTTACCTGGCAAGGTACCTGCCGCCGTTTGTCTAGGCCACCCAAGACACAGCTAAAAGAAGGTGAAGGAAACAGCCGACCATGTGCATACATACTGGTACGCATATTATCCAATGCCACACTGTAGTATGCGACTGTTTCGTATTGTGAGCTTACTTTGAGCACTGCCATCTTTACTGGTATGCGGTATGCAGCGCGGAACCGACGGAAGGTGAGAATATGACGTCGGTATTTAGTTACCCAGTTTTGGCCGTGGCTGAGATCCATCTAATGCCAAACGCCCAAGCCAAGCTCCGCTTGATCAACAATGCAAGGCTGGCAGAGAAGCCTTCCCGAAGCCTCAACTCCGCTGTGGATGTTCATCCTTTGCCGTTAATCCAACTCCAAGGTCTGACTACTCGAAAATCTTCATTCACGAGAATTATTGCTATCCACAAGGGTCAATGATATTGAACCGAGAAACATTCCGTTATACGAGGGCTCTTGCTGTCAGCGCAATATGCACGAGACAGAAGAGGCAGGTCGGCGAATTCCCACCAATCAAGGCAATGCCCTTTTCTTGATTAATCTTCATTCCCGACAACGATATATGTACCAAGGCGCCCCCATGGCCCCCCCAATATCTCGTCGCTTGCAACGATGGCGTTTCTATCCCAACTTGGTGGCGGGCCTTTGCCTCAATACGAGCTGACGGGTCAGTTGGCTCGATGGCCTATATTAATATGGAATCCATAATAACTTAACTGGTTAGCGGCCCAGCAACCCCAAGGCATCAAGGGATTGAACCGGGAGATATGACGAAGGGAATCCACAACGGCCCCCCAAAATCTCGTATCACAATATCACAAGGGTAGACAGCAGACTCCACAAGATGCCGCCGCCCCCCAGCTTTAGATCGCTTTGTTGTGGGAAATGTCAGTTTACCGCCACAATTACTCTACCTGTTGCTGCGAGTGGCGTCTTTGGTATGCCAAGAGACGTCTATGCCGATCAGTTCAAGGATGATGCGACCAAGACCGAACAACTCTACCCGGCATTCTAGGACTGTAGCCGAATACTCTCGCTTCTGCTGTGGCAACTCGACTATAAAGCCATCCCGCCTCCCGGCCCCCAAAGTCCATCTCATCCCATCATCAACTCACACTACATCCATTACATCTTCAAACCCACCGCCTCCTCTCCACACACAAAAGCCATCAAAATGATTGCTCCCATTGCCGCCATTGGTCTCGCCGGCCTCGCCGCCGCCGCTCCTGCTGCCACCACCGGCCCCTTCCTGCCCCCGACCTCCCAGTCGACTGGCTTCAACCTCGTCCTCAACGTCACCGACCCTAGCCGTGATCTCACCCCCTCGGTGCACAACACCTTTGTCACCTCGATCCACGTCGGCGCCGCCATCAACTACGTCGGCCAGTCCTCCAACAGCGCCGACGCCCGCCTCTTCTACGTCAACGGCACCGCCGCCGACGTCCGCTTCAACAATGCCAATGTCCTCTCCGACAGCGGCACCCAGCCCTTCCCCGAAGGCCTCTCTCTCAAGGCGGACGGATCCGACGTCGTCTCGACCCTGTGGCTCAACGGCGGCTCTGGAGACCACGGCATCGGCCTCGCCGGCTTCCCCAACCCCATTCCCGAGCTCTACCCGGCCACCTTTGTCGCCTGCAAGGAGCGCCTGCAGTACTATGGCAACCAGGAGTTTGTCATTATCAAGCAGGCCAAGACGACCATTAGCGCGGATGGCCAGGTCGAGTACAACATTCCCGACGGCTGCGCGCCTCTTGCGCTGCTGCCCCAGTGCGCGACTCTGAATGAGCTTCCTGCCACCGGCTCGCTCTCCAGCCATGAGTTTGCCGCCAACGACCGCTGCTATGAGGATGTTGCCTCTATTAACTGGCCCGAGTACCACTACTTCTAAGAAGCGAGAAGAAAACAACACATGAACAGAATATAATGTAATAATAATCCGAAATAATCACCAGGAGTTGGACCCTGTGCGACTTGTCGCGGATACGGGGTAGTCGCTCCTTTATATTGCATAGCATACATAGCATTAATACATGATACCAATCTCTTGACCACCTTTTCTTGACGAAAAATTTGAGGCAAGTTTCAAATTTGTTGTTTTAAAGTTATTAGTTGCTTTTTTTTTTTGCTTAAAGTTCCGAATACAATTTTACTCCTTGCGTACCAACTCCCGTCCTAGCACATCCCGAATATACACCTCATTAAACGTCCTCAGATACGGGCTCGCCGCCATCTTGGCAAACGCCGCCTTCATCTCGCCCGACGCATCACCATCCAGATGCACGATCCGCCATAGATTGAGCGGCGCCTCCGCCGTGCCCGCGACGGCGTGATCGACGTGGAACCGCGGCTGCTCCTTGCCGCGCACAATGCGTCGCCCGTCGGGCGCGTCCACCTCGTCGACGCCAATGAAGAGGGCGCTCTGCGCGGCGTGGTCGAGCCGCACCATCTCAATGACTGTCGAGTACGAGTCCCAGTCGAGCCAGCGGCGCTGGTCCGAGATGCGCACAAACGTCTCCACGTCGCCGTCGCGCTGCACGTTGAAGATTTCGGCGCTGCCGGGGCGGACAATGGCGCCGAGGTACTTTGTCGGGTTGTGCGCCTTTTGCACCTCCATGTCCCAGAGCTGGGTGCGGGTGTAGGTGAAGGGCTCGTCTACCGTGTAGTGCTCCCGGACAATCTTGTTGACGTCGGAGGGAGGCAGGTTGATGTCTGTGTTTTGGGGGTCGGCAATGGCCTCTTGAAAGATTTTTTGGTGGTCCATGTTGACTTTTCTGATGTTGATGTTGACGTTGAGGTTGGAGTGTCCTTTATTGAACAAAGTTGGAGGTTTTGGTGTCTCGAGATGGATAGTTGATAATCGACTCTTTGATGTTGACAGTTAATGATTGGTCGCTACCATAGTCAAGAATGATTTACTTTTACTTTTTTTTCTACAAGGAATTGCTGACTGGTAGTCTATTTATGCTTTATTAGTCCTATTCCAAAACTGCATTTGTAAAGCTCAACGCCAAAAGCCGAGTCGCGAGCTCCGCAACACAGAGATCGCGCCTGTTTGTCATCATTTGGTCATACTCGCTCTTTGAGGTATTCCGAGCCCGTTCGCAAGTCCGTAGTGCGGGGCTACAAAGGAAAACTAGGTAGGTACTTTTTTAAATACACAGGATGATTAATGGCATGCAATGTCACAGTGTTAAAACGATGGATGTTGTATGCCCAATCATTCCGATATTTTATTCTTCACTAGCAGCGGGGCATATCTCCCACCATTTCATAGCGTTTGTAGTTCCATAAATCATGAAATGGCCATCCAAAGGCCCAATCTTATAACTTTTTGAGCAAGATGATGCTGAAATGAGACTAGTAACATGTTGTGTGTTAACAGGCATTGTCAATGCCAGAGTCGATCGGTCAAGGATCAGATGCTTACCTGTGGCGGGCCTAAACCACAGCTTACTACATGCATGGACAAGCAGCATATAGCCGGCTCAGCAGCAATGGCACTTTTCTCTGCGCACATGCAGCTGGATGAATCTATTCTTGTCGAAAAACTCATTCCAACACTGTTCCACCTCTTTATCCTGAATGGGACTCGGTCGGTGCTGGCAATTGACGTACACGGTAACATGCACATCGATTCTCGTGAGTCGAGGAAATCGCGTTGCCCATTGTGCTTCGAACCCTACAAACATGTCTTGTAGGGAGACTACATGGGTAGCCTCATTCGGCATATTGATTCTGAGAGTCTCAACCCTCGCAGGAAGCAAGTCCGCGAGACAACAGACTCTGGTCGCGTTCGCATCGCTTTCATCATGGCGAAAGCTGTTGGCCATCTCCACATCCATCATAATTATGTCATTATCCATGTCATGGACGGTAGACGAATCCGATCTGCCTGTGACAGGATATAACCGTGGCAGCTGAAGCTGGCTAGCAACGAAAAGTATAGTGGAAAGCTCCACATGCCTCAACCGAGCCAGCCCTCGAATGGAGCACTTTATCGGCCTTACAGCAATGCCCGGTCCTATATTGAGGACAAGCTTCTCCAAGCTGTGCTGGGTGCGGGAGATCAAGTGGCGCACAAACGTGTCTGCGTCAAAAGTACGCTGGCTATCCAGTTCAACAGCATAGGCGGCTATGCGTTTAGCCTGTTCGTCAAGAGACCAATCCCCCAGTTGGAGGCTGACGCTTGGCATTTCCAGCTGCACGTTGAGTACGTAGGTTGTAATGTTGGGCTCGAAGTCACTCCTCGCTAGCAAGGCAGGAAGTGCCTGCTCCGGCGTTACGGAGAAATTGTGGTCGCATTGCTCCACGAACATGTGTTTGCCATTAAGCCGCAATGGCTCGGCCACGATGGATACATTTTTGAACTTTAAAACTAGTTCTCCTGAGCTGTAAGGAAGTTTGAAAGTAATAGTGCTTGGGGATTTGTCCATGTTTGAGCTGTATAGCCGTCTTGAGAGTGAAGAAAAGGAAGAGAGTCGGGACAATCAAATGAGTGAAAGGAACCAAGGGAATAAGAGCACCAAGGAACTCCCAGAGGACTTGGAAAGGTCAAGGATGTAACAATGTATGTTGATCTCGCTTGCTTTGACAAAGAAACAAACTCATCAGTTCGGAATGGATGCTTTCCAGCCTTTTATACCTGTATTGTCGTTATACAAGTCTTCTTCAAACCGACTCATGGTAGAACAAATTGCCAGGCTGTATAAAGTGTAATTACTCTCCATCACGATTCCGAGTCGTACATGAAGAAAGGGAAGCAATTTCCTTTATAGTAACCAAAGGAGAATGCATGATGGACACTCAAATCTCTTGGCAGTATCTTGGAAGTTGATAAGTAGTGATCATGCTGGCCCATGCCTTACCCTCTGAAGCAGATAGAGAGAAAGATCTCAGACAATCAACACGTATTAGACGATTAATCCATGCCTTTGAGGGTCTTAATTGGGCTTGAAGTCTATTATGTCTGGCCAACGGCAGGAAAATCTCCGGCAGCCGTTGGCTCAGAGTGGCAGCCGCAGCAGTCCAACTAGAGTGTATTGTCTCGACGCCTGGGCGTGCATGTATAGCCACTCGGTGGTATTCGTCCTGACTCGCTCGTGTACGCCTCGTATGCGGTCGGTCTGAAGTCGCGCATGCTGGGGATGTGTGCCGCCGGGGAAGTTGAGATGGGTCCCGTAGCTGGGTGGCCTATGGGAAAGTAGAAGACGGGAAAATGGGAGTGAATGGGAATGAATGAAAATAGAAAGTGGACAGCAAACAAGTATCTTGGGAGGTGTCCCTGACTAAGGATATACAAAAGAGAAACAGCAAAGTGGAAGTGTTCCACGCAGTCAGTACTCTAGTACTGGCAGGCTGCTGCAGGAAGCCGATGCCTGGGGAGGTTGGAGACGGACTTCTACGCTGGGTACACAGACAGGTTGACGAAACTGCAAGGTTCTTTGGGGGAGGAGAGAGGTCGTTTTGTTGCTCGTTTTTATTTGCCTACTGTCCCGATGCCGTGTATTATGGACGGACTATGTACTGGACCACTGGTGGAGGTAGATATGAGCCTGTCATTTGCCCAGACTTGATAGTTGATACCGGAAGAATGATAAAGAAGAATATCTGATTGATATGAATAATGACCAGAGACTGTTTATGGTAGTACCTGGCTTGCAGCAGCTGTTCCGACGTGTAGTGCCTGCGTGTCTGGTGACATGCCATTGGCCCAAGCTGGACAAGAAGCGAACACTGCATGCACCCCCTGGCGGGCAACAACGTCATGATTCACTGACGGGAGTGAAATTAAGGTACCTGCGCCTTGCTTGCATTTCAACCTTGTATACATTTTGTATTATCCCTCGTCATGGACAACTGTAGGACTTGTCGTGACGAGTGCCGGGATGTCTGTCTACCAAGGCATCTCTACTGAGTACGTGTATGCATGGACACACAAGTCGACAAACAAATAACAAGAGAGACAATACTTTATTAGAGAACGGTGGGAAAGGTGGGAAAGAGGATGTAGAGATGAGATTTTCCTCTCTGTAAGGAAGTTGACATGGCGACTTGATGGCGGAAGGGTATACAGTTTCACACACTGTTGGATTTACATGTCGTCGAGAATTTCCCTACTTGCCCGCGATTGTTGTCCACGGTTTGAATGTAATAAACAATTGAAATGGCGTCGCTCTTGGTGACTGTTCCCTTGGTCCCTTGGCCCAATGTCTCGTCGTCTTCCCAGCTTCGGGTACTGTCGCCAGGGCGGATCCAAATTGGTGGGCGGGAGCCAAGCTTGAAGGGGAAGGTGGTTGGTAATACAGTACCGCCAGTTTAGCCTGTGAGACATGGTGCGACTTGTGGAGCCTATCAAGTAGAGGAGCTTTTGCGGGCTATCGAGATGGATGGGAACAAGATAAATTATAGCCAATATTCCATGCAGCTTGATAGCTTTAAGCCGGTAATAGCAGAATAGGTAGGCAAGCTGTTCCATTCCCTGCCTGCATGTACCTGGCTGTACTCGGCAAGTACGTACCTGGCTCCAGCCGCTAGCGTCCGCCACTGTAGGCTAACCATGTCTAGCAACGGTGACGCAGATACAGGGCTCTCAGTGGCTGGTTCCAGCACACCATCTTTCCGCCTGGCCTGATGACCAGATGCCAGCTTCCACCCGTACGCTGGGGTTTCTACAGTGGGTTTCTAGCAAGGCTGCCGTTGAGTTTAGTGAGCGTTGGCGGTTGCTGTGGTGCCTGTACATGGCGAATACCTCCACCTCAGGTACATGATAGGCCACCTGGACAGGGCTTAAAGCCACTGATAAGTCAGTCTGCTGATGCCAGCAGACAATCAGTGTTGGTGACTGTAAAGCAACTGAGAGGCCCCCAATCTTCCCCCATCAGACAGACTGCTAGAGGCTGCCTACTATGCTAAGAGCGCCAACAGCAGCTTGTTAAATATCCACCTCCTCCGCATTCTCACCACATCCTCCCTCCACACTCTCCGTCTCTCGTCTCTCGCCTTTCCTTTCCCGCCCGCTACTACGTACACACTATTCATTCCGACATCATGACACGCCGCACTCCCTCCTCCGTCACCGACCCCTACATGCCACCATTTCCCCCCTCGCTTGCCCTCCGCCACGCTCAGTCGTTTGGATACGCCTACCCTCCACCTGCCCAGACTGCTCCCGCTACAGCTTCCGCTCCCAGTACGACGGCAAGCATGCATGAAAGCGGCACCTTGTCCAGGTCGTCCCAAAACTTCCTTCTCGCAGACATGGAGGGCCGCAATGTCAGGGACAACCGTGCCTGCGCCACCTGCATCGCAGGCCTGCAACCCCGCGAGGTCGACCAGATCAACTGGCACCTCGACAATCAGGACGACTGCCGTCTCTGCCAGGTCGACGCTATCAAGCCAGCGGCCTTTACCAAACCCTTTTGCGACTTTCTCACCGAGAATCCCACCGTCTTCCACACTGTCGACTACTGCAAGACCAAGCTGCACAATGCTGGCTATGTAGAGGTAGGTGACGACCCCACGCAATTTGCGACGACACTGGCACTGGCACACAATACTGACAACGTCGCCCTTCACAGCTCCCCTCTCGCGATTCTTGGGCCGGCAAGATTCATGCCGGTGGCAAGTACTACATCACCCGCAACGGCAGCTCCATCATCGCCTTCAATGTCGGCCGCGGTTACAAGACGGGTGAGGCTCCCGGTGTTGCCATGGTCGGTGGTCACATTGATGCCCTTACTGCTCGCCTCAAGCCCGTCAGCAACAAGCCCAACAAGGCCGGCTACGTCCAGCTCGGCGTCGCCCCCTATGCCGGTGCCCTCAACGAGACCTGGTGGGATCGCGATCTCGCCATCGGTGGCCGCGTCATTGTCCGCGACCCCAACACTGGCAAGACCTCGTCCCAGCTCGTCAAGCTCGACTGGCCCATTGCCAAGATCCCCACGCTCGCCCCTCATTTCGGCGTCGGCATCATGGGCCAGAAGAACAAGGAGACCCAAGCCGTCCCCATTCTCGGCCTCGACAGCACCGATGCCCACGCCGAGCGTCTCGGCCCCGACGGCGCCTTTGTCAACACCCAGCCCCCCAAGCTGGTCAAGCTCATCGCCAAAGAGCTCCGTGTCCAGTCCTACACCGACATTGTCAACTGGGAGCTCGAGCTCTACGATTCCCAGCCCGCCCAGACCGTCGGCCTCGACCGCGACCTCATCTCAGCTGGCCGCATTGACGACAAGCTCTGCTCCTGGGGCGCCCTCATGGGCCTCCTCGCTGTCCAGGACAGCGACGACGACACCTACATCAAGCTGACGGCCCTCTTTGACGACGAGGAAATCGGCTCCAAGCTCCGCCAGGGCGCTGGCGGTTCATTCCTCCCCTCCGTCATTGAGCGCGCCGTCGAGGCCCTCAACCCCACCACCTACGGCCCCGGCCTCAAGGGTCAAGTCTACGCCAAGTCCTTCCTCCTCTCCGCCGACGTCTCCCACGCCGGCAACCCCAACTTCATCTCCGAGTACCTGACCGACCACACCCCGCAGCTCAACGTCGGCATCGTCGTCACCAACGACTCCAACGGCCACATGACCACCGACGCCTGCTCCACCGCCGTCCTCTCCCGCGTCGCCGAGCTCATTGGCGCCCGCACCCAGCCCTTTCAGATTCGCAACGACTCCCGCAGCGGCGGCACCATTGGCCCCATGCTCTCCACCATGATGGGCTGCCGCGCTGCTGATGCCGGCATGCCCCAGCTCAGCATGCACTCGATCCGCGCCACCACCGGCTCCCTCGATCCCGGTCTCGGTGTCCAGTTTTTCAAGGGTTTCTTGGATAACTGGGAGAAGATTGACAATGAGTGGGAGCACTAGTTTTGAACACTTTCTATATGCTAGAAATTGTGATTTTTTTGATGTTTTAATATCGAATTTGTATATACTTAGCGGGGAACTATGATGTGGGGATAGAATTCTGGTTGACATAGATTAGAATAGAATTCAATGACTTTTTACGCAAACTTTTCTTTTCTCTTTCACTTGGTGTGCCTTGGTCTCTCACTCTCACCTGGATTCTTAGTTTGCAAGATTATTGGAAATATGAATACATTAAAAATGTTGGTTAATGCTATAGAATTACATTTTATATGATTGGTCCAAAACTGCAATTTTGTCCAAAGTCTAGCAGTGTATCCAAGACAACGTGGAATCCGAAAACAAAATGCTTGGATGAAGGCGCATTCAAAAATGAAGAATGGCCAAAATGAAGAATGGAGGAAAAAAATAAAGCAGAGAAACGAAAACACACAGAATCTTCTCTAAAAAAGAGGAACAAGAAACACCCAAACAACTAGCGCTCTTTCAACGTAGAGCTTCTTCGAACTCTCTCCGGCAAAGGGAAGAAAGCCGGCCTGTTTCTAATGTGTGAAGCATGGTAAAGATCAGACGATTTCCGGCCTCAGACATCCTCCTCAACAATCACAGAGCCATCCTCCCGCCGCCTCAGCCTCGACACCTCGCGCACCAGCTGCTCATCCTCGCTATCGTCATCCACATCGTCATCGCTGTCCGCCTCGTCGCTCTCCACCGCGGCTTCGTCCCCGGCGAGGTCCCCGTCTGCGCCGCTCTCCCGTCTCTTCTTGCGCTTCTTTTCAAAGTCCTGCGTGTGTGCGTCGGCCAGCATCTTGGAAAAGGTGCGCACCGAGTCTGTCCGCCGACGAAATGTGCTCTGCGATCCGCTTGCCACGGCCGTCGTGCTGGTCGCGGTGGAGAAGCCTCGCCCACTGCCATGACGACGTCCACCGCCGCTCGTGGCAGACGACTGTCGGTGTACATTCTGTCGCTGGTCCGAATTTTGTAGGTGTGCGGCGGCAGCCGGTGAGAGCGGCTGTGTGCTCGAGGCTGTCGACGGGCCCGGACCGGACGACGAGTTGGGCGGCGAATCCTTGTAGTCGCCGTCGGCGTCTTCGTACTGCTTCCCACGCTGCGCATTTGCGTAATCCCGCATGTGCTGCGGTTTGTTCTTCCCTTCGTCTGGCTGGGTACCATTCGACGGAATCTCCGGCGACGATTCCACGCTCGTCGTGTGCGTCATGAGCGGCTCGATGCGGTACGGCAACGGCACGTCACGCGAGGCCTTGTACTGGCCGACGTTGGCGCAGTGCTCATTCTCCACGCGAAACAGCGCCCACATGCCTCGTCGCGTCACCTCCAGCAGCGCCACACCAAACGAAAACACCGTCGAGTGGTTCGAGTCCTTGGGTTGGATCACGTAGAGAACCCAGCTGAAGCGGAGAATCGGGTCGATTATCATAATGAAGTAGTACGGCCAGCGCTTCTTGAGGGCGAGGATATCACGCAGCCAATAGTTGCGTGAGTGGAACTGCAAAAGGGAGAAATCCATGAAGAGGTCCCAAATGGCTTATTGATGACAGTTAGCGAGCACGGTTTTATAGAAATGAACGAGGGCGACGAGAAGTGTACTTACAACAATAAATACTGTTTGCCACAGAAAAGAATATAAACAGTGCCATGTTTGTATTGGTTCGGTCGATGCGGTACAGTGACAGCAAAACCGCAGCCAAAATCGTCATGGAATACTTGCCACCGTTGACAAGATGCGGAAACACATTGCCCGTGTCCTTGTATCGGCGCAGGCACTGAAAGAACCGCCACAGCGCAGGGACCGTCGTCAGAAACCCAAGAGCACGCGAGTGGTTCGAGTTGCACTGCGCCGGATCCCTCCAGTCGTTGGCGTACAGGCAAAAGAAGAGCTCAATGTTGGCCATGCAGTACGTCAGGGAGCAGTAAATGTCGCCCAGGAAGAAATCGCGAAACTCGACAGGATAGATGCCCGCAAGCAGGAGGCGCCAGTGGGAATACGCAAACCATCGGCGACTCTTAAACGCGAGCAGAGGAAGCGGCAGGAAAATCACAATCGCCGTCAGCGCAATGAGCACGACGGGGTAGTAGAGATATAAGCTGTCGCTACCATAGCGCGAGAAATTGGCCCACATGATGACGCCAAAGACGAGGAGGAAGAAGCTGGGGAACTCGGCCATGCGCCGCCAGTCGATGCGTGAACGGGGGTCGAGTTCGAAGATGAAGGTGTAGTTGACCTTGCACTTGGTCCATATGTAGCAGTTGATGCAAAAGTAGGAAAAGAGAAGCAGCATGAGAAAGTAGCCAGCGTAGATCTGCATGAGATAGCTTGTATGGAGGCGAATGGTGGGATCGCCGTCGAGCAGTAGCTGCACGCCGTACACGAGGCCCTGGATGGAAAACACAATGCCGGTACCAATCAGGAAGCCGTTGAGAAAGGAGCTCCCAGACTCGTCCGTCGGTTTGTTGGCCAGGCTGCGCAGCTTGCCCGCGGCGAGCTTGTGGTTGCCGCGCTCAAAGTAGCGTGCGTACAGGTCCTCAACGGCCTTGATGTGGCCCTCGAGCAGCTCGCTGTTGACAAACCACGCCTTGTTGACCTTTTCGTTGACGTAGCGCAGCGGCGGGCGCGCATTTACAGCCTTGTCAAACTTTTTGTTAATCTTGCGAAACGCTGTGCGGTTCAGCAGAGCATACGACTTGAGCAGCTCCAATCCGCGGTAGAACTCCTGCAGGGCAAGCTTGAGCTTCCGCTTCGCGGTGCGGTACGACACATCCTGCTGCTCAGGCCGGCGGATGTAGTCGCGGGCGCCCTCGCTGTGCTGCTCCCGGCTGGCCAGGTGTGGCGTGTAGGGCATGGTACGGAGAGCCTTGGAGTTTGGTCCCGGCGGGAACAGCTTCGTCTTAAGGGGCTGCACCCAACCTCGGTCCGTCCCGCTGTCGCTCTCGTTTCCATACTGTGGCATTTGTTCTTGGGTTGAGGCATTCGTCGAGTTGGGGATGATTTCCTGCAGTCTTCGGTTGCGCATCTCATGAAGTTGTTCCCTGAGCACCTCCAGACGCCGGCCTGCCTGTTCTTCTTTGAGCTTGTAAAACGACTCAACCTTGTCGAGCTCTAAATCCATAAACTCATAAAAGTCGTGTTCTCTCTCACGTACCACGTCCAGTGGCTCCAGACCCAGCGTCGTGGCTGATGCATCGCGGGCCATGCTCGGGGAATACGTAAAGATGCGCCTCAGCGACGAAGGGCGATCATCTTTGCGCCAGGTTCTCGAGCTTTGAATCGAACCCTTTGATTGTGCAACAGGCAGAATCGTCCCAGAGTGGCGTCTCTCGCCCAAGTTTTGCCGGCTGATCTTTTGGGCCCAATCGACAGAGCGTACCGTGGCGTCGCCCGACGGGGCATCAGGCAACGGCCGCATCGCCGGAGCCGGCAGCTCAAACTCACCAGCACCAGTGCTGTCGCGTCGTCGAGCGAGCGGGCTGGGGTTGGGCGGCGTCGGCACGAAGCTTCCATACTGCATCTTATTACCCTGCGCCAGGCTGAGAGCATCGTCCTCGCCACCACGGCTCTTTATTGGTACAGCCCTCGAGGGCGACGGTCTGACCTCATAAGGCGTGCCGGAGGTGTAGGCAGGTGGTCGGCTGGTCAAATGGCCAGTCGAGGCAAGCGAATCCCGGTATTCTCGCGGCGTAAAAGTCGTCCGAAACGTCTGCTGGGTATTGCTATTCGGTAGCTGTCCAAATAGAGACGTCGCTCGAGAGCTGCGCAGTTTCGGGGTGTTTCCATTGGCCCTGTTGACGGCGCGGGCAACGGCCTTGACATACTTTTTGCCGGCCTTGTAATCGAGGTATTTGACACGCCATTCTGAAGCAACGTGATTAGCATGGTGGCAGATGGAGGAGAGCCATTATCAGCGTCTACACCCATGGCAATACTAACCTGGAACTGCATCTCTCTCCAGCTCCTTGGCAAACTTCATTGCCGCTCAGCAAGAGGCAATAAAAAGATTTTGAAGATGCTGTGCCAAAAACAGCAAGGTCGCACGAGACCAGGACTCTCAACAAGAAAAGATCAGACCGACTAGACAAGACCCTTGCTGTCAATCTGCACCTTTTTGTTCAATTGGCGGCTGAAGCTGTCTGCTGTTCTGTCTCGGTTTGGTGTAAATTCTTCGTTCCGACTGTACGCTTAGCTAGAGCTTGGCCACTGACTGGCATGTCAACGTCTGGCTTTTGAGACACCACAGAGCCTCTTAGCAGTCGGGGATGCGCAACGTGCTCGACGATGTCTTTGGATGTCGCGCTGCAGCCCCACCATCTAGTATGTAAAGAATTATGCGGGCAAGCGGGCTGTCGAGATGGGATCAATTAGTGTGAGTGAGAAAAATGTTGATGGGGGAGGACTAGAAGGCGCACTGCATGATGGTGGGGAGGCGGAAATAGAGGCGTTTGTCAAACTCCACATGGAGGAAGCGCTAGAGGGGACCAGTAAAGACAGTCTCCAAACCCTTGGACCACGCAACCAGTCGCCAATCTTGAACTGCTCTGCTGCTCAAGAGAGGATTCTGTATCTTTTTTCATGTGGCTCCCATACCAAGCGCATCATTTCTCTCATCAATCCCGAAACGATCAAGATTACGAGGTGGATTCACTGACAAGTTTCCTAGGTTCTGTCGCTACGCCCAGCCGAATACAAATGTCTCATGTCCGGCATGACGTCAAAAACGCCATCATATTATATCCCGACGCCAAGAAGCCTGTTCGTCCAATCAGCAAATGTATACATTCAACGAGATTTGCATCTCGTAAAGGTCGTACCAACGGGCGATGAGGCCAATCGCTGAATGCAGAGAAAAGATGGAGATCTGCACGAACTCCCTGCCACCAATAGTGTTTGTCGTGGAATTCCATAGTCCTGTCTACCGACTACTCGCCTCCCTACGTGTATCTATTCCACTGAAGCTCTCGGCTGGCCACCGTAGACTTTGCGGAATGCCTAAGCCATCTCGGGCTTAGGTCGTCGTTGCTGTGGCATGAGATCTTTCCACTACGCACGGTGCAGAGCTTACAATTGCGAGTGGTAGTTAGGCATCAGCTCAGGAACGGAAGGGAACTTCGAAACCTTCTATTTTCCAAGCTGCGATTCCACACTAGCCGCCGGCCTCGGCACCGATGGCAAGTCGCAGTAGCTACAGGGAACGATGATTCCTTAAAGTCATAACGGGCATGGCTCCTCAATAGCATAATGCAAATAACATCTAGAAGCAACATTTCATGTCTTAGGGTGAGGGTCGAGCAGCAGACGGAAGCCACTAATTTTGTCTGGCTTGTGGCTATGCCCATGGGAGGAACCAGCATGGAATATCAAGGCGATATGGCCTGTGCTGTTGATGCTGTTGATGCTGTTATTGTTAATGGCATACTAGCTAAAGGCTCGTCAGAAGAGCGCATCCAGAATGTGAATGGTCGCCGTTAGTCCATAAGATAAAGAACGCCTGAACTATCCTCTTCTAATCACGCATATTTGTCTCGTAACCAAAAAGATTTCCGACCTGATATGGCAACGGTGCTCCCTGGCTCATAATCACCCACCTACCTCCTATCAGCCAGTGAAGCAGTACCCCTCTAGACAATGACGAGGTATGTTATGCCTTATGGCTCCTGTGTGAAGTGTCTCTGTCACTCAAGTGGCTCGCTCGGAAGTATAAAGGGATCAAGGCGCTGAAAAAAAATTCCTGAGCAATCCTATCACGCAGCCCATGACGCCTCATCACACACCAAGTGCTGCAGAAAGTTTTCTTGCGTGTACGCCGTTTGCTAGACGAATTTCAGATCCAGGACTCGCAGTGGCAACCGCTTGTGTCACGGAGAGCTTTTTGGCTGTCGCTTGCTGGCGAAGTTAACCTGGCAGAGAAACGACTTCGTCCGCCGCAAAACAAACCTGCGTGTAAGAAAATCCAATTACTAGTTAATACTTGGGGATGTTATTGATGGCAATAGGAGCAGTCTTCTCCTACAATCCATAGTTATATCTCACCAAAAAAAAAAAAAACAGCTCGCCCAAGGTCCAGCGACGGTCGCTTCATCTGACAGGGCAAAAGCAACTTTAGCTTCCAGAGCAACGCCGACTTTCCCGCCACACAATGCGCCATATGCTTTCATACAAGAATAGAAAACCCTAAATGGGTCAGTTCAAACTCGAACCAATATATTACTCTACTTTCCACTCAAAGCCTCATCCTGCCCCCTCCCGTTTCAAGTTACATTCATTCTACATCTTCGAAACTATCTACTATGGCTCCCATCAACATGAGCGCGACCTTTCATCTTTTCCCTCTCTTACCACCTGAGCTAAGGTTAAAGATCTGGAATCTAGCTATACGGGATTACAGTAGGAAAGGAGTTCATTTTTTCGGCATCGACTCGCGTACTGGCCGCCGCCATGGCGATTTACTTGCCTTGAAGCCTACAGAGTGCGGCAAGACCTGCAATGATTGCGCTGATGAATGCGATGATGATAGCTACCATCCGTTCTCTGAGACCCTTTCGCATGGAAATAAGTCGTCTCATTTTATTGACAGCGGTCTATGGGATACATGCTATGAGTCCCGGCAGGTTATGATTCAGAGATTTGGCAGAGTCACACCGCGTCTACACTTTGGTTTAGTGAACGAGACAGCATACGCCACCTACGGCTACTTCGATGTAAATGGGGAGACGAGACATATTACCTTTTCCCCGTACCAGGACCTATTTGTCATGACTGCACATGAGTTTTACTATGCTACGGAGAGGCACTACTCCCTGGATCTGCTTTTTGGCCCGATGCGGCTTACATCCGAGTCTATGCACCACTTTGGCCTGGAGATGGCCCCAAGTTGGTACAGCGAGGGGTGGTCAAGCTTGCAATGTCGTCAAATACGAAAATGGGTCATGGATGCTATGATGGAGTTGCCAGAACGTGTTACGATTTACTTCATTGATTACCGGCTCCGGTTGGAAGAAGCTTCACGCACAGAGCAAGAGAACGAAGTATTTTATGCAAACAGCGGCCGATTCATAGAGGTACAAGAAGCCGACAATTGGGACTATGATGACGGCATGATTTGGTTAAAACGGCGGCATTGCTTTTATTTCATCGATAAATTAAAAGAAGAGATTGCCGAAAAGATTCTTCAGTACTATGGAAGAAGTTGGTACACAGAGTTCCCAAAGCTCGCTGTGCTGGCCTGGGTACCCGACTGAGGTAGTTGACATCGTATTAGGTCAGTGATTTCCCCATGACACTGAAGTTCGTCAACTGACATTCGTTTTTGACGTGCAATCTGCAGGAGTCATAGCTTGTACCTCCCGAGCACAAATCATGCTCAAAAGTATCTCTCGGAGCACCCCAAAAGCTTTTATGCGAAAGCCTATGACCTAGGCTAAACGGCAGGCTTCTCATGAGAACTGCGGTTCTGCCAAGGCCAGAAGTGAAGCCATCGACAACTGCTACATACTGTCATCAAGAGGACAATTATCACGTATCTTCTGGATTGAGGATTCATATCGAAATCATTATTAATTAAAGCAGAGGTTATTTCTCTACCTAGGAGCTAAAATAATAGGGCCTGTTACGCAAATAGGCTGGAAATATTATTAAAACGTCGTTACTAGTTTCCCACGACTTTATTAATTGAACTTTTCAATTGAACGAAAAACAGGTCTGCACGCATGCTCAGGCTGCATTTTCTCATGAAAGAAATAAATTTCGAGGGACACGGGCTTTTACTAAGCCTGATCGATTAAAAAGGTATATCCTAAAATTTGCATATAATTTCAGGCGGGCAACGAACGTTCAAAAGGTTCTCTTATTCCGAGTGGTGTTCTTAGCCTATTGCTAGCTACAAGCACCATTATTGCCCGTCTTGTTAGGGGACCGTATCATTACAGTGTCGGTCTCCCGGCTAGTGACTCTAGATTGCTCAATTAAAAAAGCATATTTTAAAAAAATTCCAGATTTCGGCCTGCAGGGGAAGAGCAGGGAAGAGCAAGGAAAGAGCACAGACCAGCTGCAAACGCACGAGGAAAATCTGGAGCCTGTAGTTTACGAAGTAACGACGTTCACTAAACAGTAAAGCGAATCAACTTCACCGTCAATCCAAGATTAATTATCAATCAAACGTTTGAGAATACCCAAATGATACACACCAGCAATACACACAAATCAAGGCACACGAAGCACCATGCCTGAAAGCACCCGTCCAGACATCTCTTAAGAGAAAGCGTGACATTAAGCCTTGTTCACCCAGCTTGATGCATCTGCTCCAGGAGACAGCAGAATGGTAGAAGATGAAAAGGATCACGAAGTACCTTCTACATATCACCCCGGTAAATGGGCAGATTTGATCTAAACCCCCATTGGCTGGGGAACAATTTCCCATTGATCGATTAACTGGGGAACAGTCTCCCACCGATGCAGTCACCATTCCGAGGAACATTTTCCCATCGATCAATGCAACCGGGGAACATTTTCCCATCGATGCAGCCAGGAACAGTTTCCCATCCAAGCAGCTACATTGATTGGCCTTGGAATAGCTTGATCCAAGCACCAGGGAACATTTTCCTATCTAAGCAGCCACATCAAATGGCCTTGGAGTAGCTTGATCCAAGCACCGGGGAACATTTTCCCATCTAAGCAGCCACATCAAATGGCCTTGGAGTAGCTTGATCCAAGCAGCCGGGGAACATTTTCCCATCGATGCAGCCGGGAACACTTTCCCATCCAAGCAGCCACATCAAATGGCCTTGGAGTAGCATGATCCAGGATCCATGGAGTGCTACGGGCGGTAAAGTCGAACCTGCAACCTCCACGTGGTGCCACCTGGGAACCTAGCCGCTAGATCGGTATAGAGCCAATGCAGGGTCGCAAAATGAGCATCCATATAGATGCTGTAAAGTAAGCAGCCGCATAAAATTGAGGGACTGCAGAATACTAATACACAATTACATCTCGCGCGCAGCTCGACCGATTTAGCATCGCGGTCGAGGCTGGTGCCGCCCACCATAAATGACATATTTAACTCATAAACCTACTTCGGTAAGTCATGTCGCTGTTACTGGTATTGTCGGCAAGTTAGTGCATTAAGCATCAGTCTTGTCTTATTCGAAATCCGCCAAGACAAGTCGGCAATCCCGTACGATGCAGTGTAGGCGCCGGCGGCCGCCGTTGGTTTTCTCGACATTCTTCACTTTATATAAATGAGCTTCTATAGGCAAGGAATTGAGATTGGAGAGAGCTATACGCGACAGCAGTTAACGACTAGCTGGCATGGGCAAGGCTTCTACAC
Organism: Zarea fungicola; assembly: GCA_900169235.1. Lineage (NCBI taxonomy): Eukaryota > Fungi > Ascomycota > Sordariomycetes > Hypocreales > Cordycipitaceae > Zarea > Zarea fungicola. The sequence goes on along the minus strand of FWCC01000267.1, from coordinate 74,438 downwards.
GCCTGCCCGAATGCTGGCCGACTAAATCTCCGAGCTCTAGTTCCACGGAGCTGAGTCTCCCGGTCTGCCAAGTTTGATTGCAACCTTATGCAAACATGGCAGCGAACCTCCAGGCTGGCCACAATGCCCCAACAAGGAGAACCCGACGGGGGTGTTGCGACAGGTATAGGTGATGGTGCAACAGCCGAGTGGGCTACGTGGAGATTTCAGACGAACTTGTAGGGGACGACGGTCCGAAAGAGGCAATTGGGACTAACTTGCCAGGGGAGTAGAAGCGCTAGTAAAAAGATGCCCGGTTGCCCGCGATGGTGTAGGCTGATGCATCGCAATGTAGGCATTTCTCCGAGCTGAGCTGTATATGGCGCTTTGCAATTTATCTTGGTTTTTAAATTTTTAATGGTAATTTCCAGTTCCAAGGAAACATGGCAGCTCCGAACGCTCTCGACAAAATCTCGCCACTTTCCCAATTACACTTTGCATGCCTCTTACCGCCCTTGTTATCTGAATCAGTGTGCTGGCAATGGCATGGCAGCCTACAATCGCAATGCTTACCATGGTTACATCGCAACGCACGAGGTCCATCGCTGATATCCGGCACAAGGCAGCAAGATTTAATAAGACTCGGCGGGCGCGATTCCCCATTACTTTGGCCTCGCTACCTTGCCCGTCCATCTTTGTACATTGGTCTGTGGATTCTTCACGCGCACGAGTCAACAACCTCTCCAGCGAAAATGGCGCTACGGGTCCCTTGTAAGTATTGCCTTGCGCGGAAACTTACTAAATAACCCCAAGCGTCCATCTAGATGGTTACCGTAAAACTACGTTACCTGCCTAATTCGACCGAGTGTCGCCCGTCGCAATGGTGCCGAGGGGGACCAGTGAAGATGATTAGCTTCCCTTTTCCCCCCAAAGTCAGCAAGCCCCTGCTTTTCTTCCCCTGAAACCCTATTCTCCACGCCTTTTTCCCCGCCATATGTCGAACGCCGTGGCGCGGCACATCTTTCGCATCTTTCTATTGGCGTCCACGGAGCATCTCTGCTTACAGGAGGGGCTTTTATGTACTCCGCACTATGGACCCGAAAAGAACAGAGATAGATGGATTCTCGATGCAAGTGTGCCAATCACGTCAATCTTCCGTCCACAATCGTTTAGCTCTTTCGGTCTACTTTCCAGTCTATGCTGCCCACATCGGCACTGTTCTCAGGGCATGTCTTCAAGTTCACGTGGCCATGTTCCTGGAGCTTAAACCCAAACCAGGCCTTGGTAAGGGTGGTCCTAGTCTAAAAACCACTCCATTTCAAACGTCCGCGGCAGTTTGAAACCACTCAGCGGTAATTGCAGGACGAATTTTACGTGAGCCTCGCCTTTGTTGAGAAGGCTGAGAGGCAACGAAATGTAAGAACACTGACTCAGTGAAGGAAACAAATTATGCAATGGCAAGTAACAATTTACTCGGAGTGACATGATGAATGTCATTGCGCCACCGATGTCTGCTGCACCCCAGTGCCAAGATGACCACCTGCATACTCATCTGTGGCTCCCACGCTCCCATGCGGCATCCACTCTTGGCTATGTCGTTGATGTTGTTTTTTGGGGCCGGGCTTTTCTCTTGCCGATTGTAACCCTGCAGCAGTTGTCAACGTGTGCCTGGTTTGCAGTCATCTTACAGCCTATGAGTGATGTGGTGGTGGGCAGGGGTTCAGAGCATCTCCATCAATAAGAGAAGCTCGAGCTTCCTCGTCTAGCCCGTTCTTAGGACCTACCCGGTCACTATCGTCGACAATGGCCCGCTAGTCCTCTACACGGCTAATGCGGGCCACGGTTTGGGACGCACTGATCCGTTTATCCCTGCTCCGATATCGAGCTTCGGCATGGGTATTTCGAGGAAAATTAAGGATACCGTTCTGCCGGGTGATGTAGAAGCGCCGAGCACAGTCCCGAACAGACAGATACTAATTTGTCTTGTTACATTGGGAAGGTGGTTAGCTCGGCATCGCGGCCGTCGGGAGTGGTTTCTGTTGAATGGCATCCATCCGGAACTGACTATATCTAGAAGCTCATATCCCAGGTTCTGTCCCATTCCGTCTCCTGTAGAATCATCAGATCATCAGACAATTCTCTTCGCTCCTTTCTCCGTACCGCTTCTCTTTCCATCTCCTCTTGTATATACATACGCTTTTTTTGCACATACTTTTACTACACATCTTCACAATGTTTATCAAGGCTGCTGCTGTCTCTGCCCTCCTGGCTGGCTCTGCCGCCGCCGTCCCTGCGGAACTCTCTCTTGACACTCGCCAGCTTGGCGGCACCGTTACCAACGGGGCTCTTGCCAACTGGAACTCGAATAACATCAACGACGGTGTCGGTGGCGGATCGGACTCTTACAAAATGTACTGGGGCACTGGTACCACCGGCGAGGGCTGGCCCGACCGCAGCCGCTGGGTTTCCTTTGTCGACATGTCAGTATATTCCAAAAACCGAGAGCAAAAATGGTTATATTCTTTTTAACACGATGACAGGTTCAACAACTACAAGAACACCATGTTCAACTCTTGCTCTGGCTTTGGCCAAGCCAACGACTCTGGTCCTGAAGTTGTAAGTAGAAACGATTTTCGTCCCTAGGTCACAATTCTTCTTGACTAACACTGCTGCGATTCAGGGTGCCATCTGGGACGGCATCCAAAAGGCCGCCGCCGCCACCGGCGTCGACCACCGCTTCATCCTCGCCGTCGTCATGCAGGAGTCGGGCGGCTGCGTGCGCGCGCCGACGACAAACTACGGCGTCCGCAACCCGGGCCTGATGCAGGACCACAACGGCCAGGGCACCTGCAACGACAACGGCTGGGTGCAGAACCCGTGCCCCAACGACACCATCTACCAGATGATCAGCGAGGGCACCGCGGGCACCTCGTCGGGCGAGGGCCTCGCGCAGGTCATCAACCGCGCCGGCAGCAGCGACGTCTCGGCCTTTTACCGCGCCGCGCGCCTGTACAACTCGGGCAGCATCTCGAGCACCGGGCAGCTCCAGAACGGCATTGCCACGCACTGCTATGCCAGTGACATTGCCAAGTACGTATACACACGTCCCTTTTCAAAAAGTAAATGTGAGGGTTCTTGGCTAACATGATACTTTCTTGCAGCCGTCTTACTGGTTGGGTCAATGCTCCGTCCCAGTGCAACTGCGACAACAACCCCGGCAGCTGCGGTATCACCACCAACTAAAATGGTGAAAACCATTGGATTGGCTTTTTTTTACGGATAAAGTCATGCTTACGGCCATTGGGCTGTGTGTGCAGGACGCACTTTTCCTTTCTTTGGTTATTTTTCTTTTTTCCACTTTTCCGACTGTATATATTGGATTTGCCTCTTTGGAGGCCGTACATACTGGCATCTTATACATAGCCAAATCTCGTAAATTAGAATCAAACTTACATAAAAATATATATATATTCAAAACCACTGTCAGAGTTTCTGGGTCGGCGCTTGTTCTTTGATTGTTCGGAAGCTTGCTGTACGGCAGTTGGAGTTCCACCCTTAAAAGTACGCGTCAACCTCGTCGGGAACACCTGTCCCCCTCGTTCTTGCATACTTTGCATTACTACAAGCTCTGGGCTGATGCAGTAGAACTAAAACTAAAATGATGATTTTTCTTTGGCCGATTCAAGAAAAAATGACGTGCTTGTTGGGTGAAGAGCCGGAGTTGCTTGCTACCTGCTGCTCTAGGGTAGGCTCAACCTGTGAAAACATAACATTACAACTGAGTTGCGGGAAAAGTGGTTGTTGAGATGTGCCCTGGAGCATCATCAATTGGTACGAAATATGGGAACTGATGTTTATTCCTGATTAAAACATATTCAAATCTCAGGATAAAATAGTAGTACAGAGTATGCACACAATGCTTGACTACTCGAAAGCAAGCAGTCTGCTCGAGCTGGGATGGACGCTAGACGAAAGTCAGGCTAAAGATGCAAAGCACCAATTAAACAACTAACCAGAGATACGAATACAAATTCACATAATCAAAGCAACTGAAACTTTGATACAATAATTTTATAAAGAGTCATTACATGGCAGGCACAGGAGGGTCAAGGGAGCGCCGATAACGGGCTATTTCGCGACGACAGGCTCGAAACACCAATGAAATTGCCTAGGACGACAAGTATAATTCCTCCAAAAGGACATACTCTTTGACAATGAACGCCATGTAGTTCAACATGGTGGCATAAAAAATGCCCGTAACAAAAACGTAATGATTGAGAAAATCGGTCCTCTTAATCGCTGCAAATCAATTGCCGATCAGGTCTCGACCCTCAGATGACGACACGAGATTGAAATTGCAAGGGAAAAGCCATTCTGCCCCCAAAAAAAGAGTCAAGGCACTAAACTTCTTGTTGATGTGCAAGATCTTCAGAGGCGCGCGACGGTGGTGCATCAGCTAGCCGGACGAAAAAGAGCCCGTTCAATAGTGATGTGCTGCATCAGACGGAAATGGAAATGGGCTGGCTGCTCGAAGCGAGAAGGCGGAAAGAAAAAACGGAAGCCCTTTTTGTCAAGGGTCTCGGATGTTAAAAAGCCCTGGGCGAGCTGAGGCCCCGATATTACTGCATCGGGCCAATCTAGAAGGTTGTTGATTCCACCGCAGTAGTTCAGCTTGGGCATAATCGTGGTTGCTACGCGCCACTTTCAACAACCGAGAGGCTAACAGCGTCTAGAACTCAAGCTGAATTATTTTAGAGTTTTTTTTCTCCTTCTGCTGACCTAGCGCAGCGGTGAAGCCTTACAGTTTTTTTCCGACCAGGTAAATAAGCGTTGGGCTGGGAGCCGGTTGTCTGAGCGTAGCTTTCCACAGATGCTAGTTACCTGGAAGCCTGTCAACCATTCCATTTTGCAGCCTGGCGGGGTCTTTACTGCATGAGGCAGATTTTAATAACTAAAAGGAGGGGCATGTTTTGGTGGCGCCGGGACTCTGGACTTGTTTTACCCAGTAATGGTCTTTGGCTGTGAATCGTTGCTGCATGTCGGAGGTGTGCGTTGGCGGGCGGGCGGCACGAGCTTTGTTTTTCATCGCCCAAACGGGACGTAAGATATCAGATGGAGGTTCACAAGGTGTTTTTATCGGGTTTTTTCTCAACTGGCCCGGGAAGGGGTTTTGTGTGGGTGTTCTCCGGGTTGCTGGGAAGCTGCCGATGGAAATCGACACCTTATCAAGTCAGCTCGCTAGAGAAGGCGTTATACTTTGGATCCAAGAGAGAGCCATGTGCACCAAAGCGTAGCTGGTAGCTTCGATACTAGCCTGGCCATGCCGCTTTCTGCATTTGTCTAGCAACTGAATCAACTCGAGACGGCATAGGCCCGGTTGGGCTGTTATGTCTCAGAGACAACCGGCATTGCAACGCTTGCAGATACTCCGCTGCTGAGTGTCGCAGAGCGTGTAAAACGGCGGACCATACCCCGCCCCAGATATATGCAGACCACTATAAGATGCAATGTAAAATGTAATGCCAATATAAACTGCATGGCACCCAGGCAACCATGCGACGGCTACGCCGGTGCGGTTCGATTTGGGGGGCATTTCAGCTGCAATCGGACATGAAAGAGGGACTTGTGTATGGGCCTGATATGCAAAAAAACATGGCAACATGATGCAACGCAACACGCCATGCAATGTGCCATGCACTATTATGCGGGTTGAAGTGGGGTGGCTTTCTCATGGTTAGCCCATGCCGTCCCTGTGTCCCGCGCCACGGATGGCACCAGCAGTAGTAGGAGATTCGGTATTTGCGGGACTGGTCCAGCTTGTTCAGGATTTCCATTAAAAGTTGTGCTTTGAATTTATCATGAAATTTGCTCGACAATGGATGGGAAACCGAGCGAGATTGACTATAGTGGGATCACTATAGCTGTGACGCAATATATGAGCATGACGTCTTCTCCCCCGCGGCAAGCTTATCGAATATAGCTCACGCAGCCATATAATGCAGGTAACGTCGGCGCAGAACGGGAGGTAAACATTATCTCACAACCTCTTTGCTGTTCCTGGTAGCGTTGTCCAGGGACGGCAAGCGAGGTGGGACAAAACTGAGATGGAGTAGCTCCAAGATGGTATCAGACAAGTGAGTGCTTGATTAGTTTATCAACTGGCACTGGCACTCTGCAATTCGTAGAGAATGTCTGTTGCTGCTTTCGTTGGACCGAGACAGTGCCGGTGGGTGGCTGAAGAGAGTGGCTGAAGAGGGCAGGTGGCTGATGATGGTTGCTGATAACGGAAATGGGAAAACCGAGGCGTTTGGGGTGGCTTGAATGTGCTGTGGTGGTGGAATAGGGGCGTGGTTCAAGGTTGCCCGCACCAAACTGCGCTGTCGCTGCACTGTAACTCTGTTGATGCTGTCATGTCTTCCTGTCGCGACACAGCTTGACAGATTGGCAGACGCGGACGACCAACTAAAACAAGGCTCTGTACCGATTCTCGCAGATCTTGTCAAACGCTGCTATGTGCTCGGATATAACCCCAGTTATACATGTGTCGCGCAGATTACATCATCGTTGAGTGATGCCGTCGGCTTCTTGTCCCGTTAGCGTAACATGGTGTCCATCTTTGTCCGCAGCGAGAGCTTGGCCGCCAATCTCCAGACAAGCTCCAGACAAGCTCCAACATTCGGTGTTCGAGCGCGGTCTATCGCTGTAACTAACACGGAAAATAAACAGGCTGCGAGGCAGCAGCCCCCGGTGCTCGGATGGAGACCGCAGATGGACTGATTGGATGATTGTAAGCCTTGGCAAGTGTGGGAACACTGATGCAATGCAGGCAAGCCAAGCTACTTGTCCCCGCCACCTGAGAGAAGACATGATTGGGTTAACTGTTTGGGGAATTTTTGGTGGCCTCGTTGATGTTTTTTATTGACGGACGGGAGGGGGGCTACGTTTACATGTCGAGCCTCTTTTTTGTATTCGGACTTGCAGCGTGCATTCGGATGAATCAAGTGGTACGAGTTGTTCGTCATGTTGCTTTTGTGGCGTATTGAGGACAATTGACAATAACATTTGTCACATGGCGATACTCTGTTCCGTGTTGTGCCTGTTGCCATTGCTTTCTGGGGGGACTGTTGATAACGGAAAAAAAGTGGCAGCTCGAAAGATAGGCCCAAGCTGGATAGCGCGGAATGTCTCTGTATCGAAGTGCCTGTTAGTCCCCGCTAATGCTGCGCTGTAGGCTAGCCTGCCGTTGGAATTTCCAGGCTGCCCTCCAGCCTTTCCAGGTGTCAAGCGCTAGCCAAAGGGCGCTGTCGGCCCTGCTGATCCGAACTTGCAGGCGCACGCGGTTACTGTACTGGTACCGGGGTCAGCGCTCCCCGGCTTAGTGTTGGCCCCAGCGGCCGCCAGCCTCTTCTCCCCCCCCAAAAGCTAGTGCCTGTCTCCGCTAAATCTGGTTGCTGGGCGCTAAAAAAACTAAGCTGCCAGCTGCCTCAGTACCTACAGGCTACTGCCCACTGTGTACTGCCCTGTAGCCTGTAAGCATTAGTACTAAGAGACTGTCAGAGCGTCCCACCTCTGGTCTGCCTTGGTTTCTGACGCCCGGCGCCCCAAAAGGCAAGTGCCCCCAAACTCAAAAAAACATCACACCGTCCTCCACCCGCCGCCATTCTCTCCCCTCCTCTCCCTCTTCCTCCCAGCCCAGGGCCCGCAGACAACCCAAGAAAAAAGGACAGGGCAAAAGGGCACACAAACTTTAACGTTATAATCTACACTTCCCCCCTCGAACCGTACCGTGCTGGCACAACCGGCTCGCTGGGCTACTAGTGGGCCAAGCATGATGGAATCTCCCACGGCAATCGACCCTGCCTTGTACGGCCACTCTCGCTCGCGAACGACCTCGTCCAACGTCTTTCCTTCGCAGCAAGGCCACCAGCAACAGTACCAGCAGAATTACCAGACTCAGCAACGACAGCCGCAGAATCAACACTACTCGCAGTATCAACAGCAACAGCAGCATCAGCAGCAGCTACACCCGCCGCCTCACCCTCATCCGCATCAGCAGCACCAACAACAGCACAAACACCCGCACCCGCACCCGCAGTCGCACCCACACCAGCACCACCAGCCGCAGATGCATCCTGGCCAACAACATCATCACCAGCAGCAGCCTTCGCCGCACTCTGCCTCCAATCCTCAACTATGGCGTAGGTCGCCCTCCATCGGCGCATTTAGCAGCACCTCCAGCTTCCAGCAACCGCCCCCTGCCGCCTACCGTACCTCGTCCAGCGATCTCCGCCGCTCCACGTCGAGCCGCTCCGTAGCCGCCTCGACCCATGGCAGCAGCTACGTTGCCCTCCTCCGCAGACAAAAGGCCACGGTCTGGTGTGACCGTGCCCAGTATGAGGATCCTCGTGCTCTCGCCCAGCAGCGCGCCGCCAAGATGCGAGCCAATCTCGAGGTCATCAGCAGCAACAACGGACGCACTCAGACTGGCCTCGCCTCCACCAAGGCTGCCGGCAAGATTCGACACGGCAAGACGGTCCCCGTTGCGAGCTATGCCCCAGGCGAGACGCACGTTGGCGTTGGTGGTGTCCCGCTCCGCCTCTCGGCCCGTGAGATTGGCGACGACGCCAGCGACGACGACGACAACACCGGACCCATGATGGCGGCACGCGCCAACCACCGTCGCGCCGGCAGCAGCGGACGCAGTAGCACCGGTTCGGGCCGCCAGGGACACCAGCACAGGACCTCGTCGAGCGGCACCCCTGCTCGCCTCCAGAGCCTGGCCGGCACGCCTGAGCGCACCGAAAGCCTGCCTACCGCTCAGCAGTCGCAGCCGCCGCCGCCGCAGCAGCAGCAGCAGGCCATTGACGGCTCGGTTGGCCCGACCACCGACGATGCGGCCAGTGGAAAGGCTGGGAGCTCCCGCAGCGGCAATAGCGCTACGCCGTCGGAGCGTCGCGATGATATCCTGGAGCTGGGCTCTGGTCCTAAGCTGGCCGTCAACTCGCGGCTTAACTCGGCCCTGACTAGAGAAAAGAGCGTAAAGAGCCCCGAGGAGCTTAAGCGGCGCGGTAGTGTTGACGAGCGAACTGCTACTCTTACCTCTGGTCGTCTTTTCATTGCCAACCCCGATTAAGCCCGAGTAAAATCTTGTACTTGGCCACGAGACACTCGTCACTGCGTGCAATCGTGTCGCTACCCCCCCCTTTTTTTCAATTTATTTCCTTCTCATCTGTTTTATACACACACACACACACACGCCTTTCGTTAATACTATGAGCGCAACAAAAGTCACATTCAATCGTTTTACGCATACGAAGCAAGGAGAGGGGTCTGTTGCATATAGGACATGGGATTGGCGTTTGATTGGTTTTGGGAATTCTGGTAATATTTGTATCTGTTTTTTCTGTTTTTTTTTCTGTTTTTTTTCTNNCACACACACACACACACATACACAGACTTTTTGTTGAAGAAAAGAAACCATTCGTTACCGGTCTATCTTGAATACGACTAATACCACAATTGCTACCACATCATAATTACTACCACAATTGCTACAACATTTTGACTTGGTTAAGAAGCTGGGATGTCAGACTGTGCTCAATCACGAGGATGGGGAGACTAAGCAATTACGGAATTGATTTATTTCTAATGGACTGATTTTCCACTGATTAAACTATGGGAAGAGGGTGTTTATTCCCTCGTATTGCTTGCGCCTTTTGTAGTTCCTTGGTGTGTTTGTGCCGAGAAGGGCAGTGCGCACCAGCCCGGCCCTCGTATTCGGGCCTACGGCTAGTGACGTAGGAGCTTTAACGGTTCAATTGCCATCGATAAGGGCTCAATTTCTATCAAAGACCTTGAGAATACACAAATTGCACAAATTCCCATCATCCTGGGCAGATCTGTGATTTTCCGAGCAAAATTGAAACCTATCTGGCGTGGGCGTGAAATGTGCGTCGGAAACGGACAGGCCGAAACAAGGGCCATCATCAGTGACGCCAGCCAAGGCACCGGTACGGAGGTACTTTTTTATGCTGTAACACTTCATGGCAAACAGGTAGGAAGCTACATAGAATAAGAAGAAACCAGCCACCCCACTTCTTCTTCACGGCCGAAACCACTTCCGGTCTTTAGCCGTAAGCTTAATGACATCCACTTTAAATGAACGGTACGTACCGCTGCCCGGGCGCGTCCAACACGGCCGTTGGACGCGTCCCAGTGACCCTGGTTGGCGCCTGCACCCATTTCACAAGGGCACGCGTGCTGTTCCTGCTTTCTTCCGTCAGGACTTCTCCAGATTGCGACAACGACATCTTTCCATCGACCCCCCACGTTGTCCCCTCCTCGACTGCATTCTGCCCAACAGCAAGAATCACCTCTTCATTGCCTTCGCCGCCTTGGACTTGGTCGGAAGCTCATGGTCGAAACTGCAATTCTTTGACAGCAAAACGGACGAGCACTGACGACCCCGTGACACTCGGCCGCCCACCTGTTGTTCTGTACATATAATCATATCAAAGCGAAGCTGAAAACACAGTTCTTTGTACATTTTTGTCTTCACTCCTTGTCTGGCCCAGATTTATCCTATCCTCAATGCCGCTCTTTGAAATGTCACCAAACGTGCAGGAGCCAAACAGGGCTCGCAAACGCAGCCATGATGAATATTCCGGCGACGAAGGAGGAGAGGACACTATAATGACTGAAAACACTCCTTCAAAATCAGACATCAGACCCTCTGGTGACTCCCGTATGTTACCATCCGAACCCCTCGACAACGAGGTTCCATGCTAATAACATGCAGTTCTTCCTCCAGTCTCTAGCAACCTTCTCGACTCCTCACCGCAAGGATCACCTGCCCTCACCGAAGCGGGCAGCAGCACGGCAGCCTACAATTCCCCTTCCCCTGAAACGCCAACCAAGAGTGGTGCCGCTCAGCCATCAACCAACACACAGACGTCAATCCCCCTCGCGAAACGCAAGAAGCTGACCCCAGCGGAAAAGGCAGCAAGAGAGAAGGAGGCGACCGAAAAGAAGGAGCAAAAGGAGAAAGAACTTGCGCAAAAGAAACAAGAGCGCGATGAGAAGGCTGCGTTAAAGGCCGCCGAAAAGGCCAAGCAGGACGAAGAAAAGGCTGCCCGCCAAAAGGAAAGAGACGACAAACGCAAGAAGAAGGAAGAAGAAGACAAGCTAAAAATGGAGCAAAGAGAGGAAAAGAAGAAGCAAAAAGAAGAAGAGGACAAACGGGCACAGGAGGAATTGGAGAAAAAGGCCCGCGCACAGCCTAAACTTATGAGCTTCTTCGGCAAACCCAGCACTCCCAAAAAAGCTGCCTCGACCATTGCTTCATTAAAATCGAGCCCATTAAAGGCAGATGCGGCAGGGTCGCATCAACCACCACAAAAATCTGAATACGAAAAGTTGTTTCGACCGTTTTACATGAGGGAGAACACTCGGATGGCGCCCGACAGCTGCCGAATGGATCAAGAGACCAAGGACGCAAAATCAAAAATATTAGATGAATGCATCGCGGGACAGCGCAAAGCCAACGTATCCTTTGACCCCTTGTCGCTGTTTGCGCTGCCCGGTATTGGCCGACCTCGGCCCCGAGGCAGAGTACATCCTCCAGTCCGGCACATTATGGCGGCTGTATACAAGGATATGGAACTGTCAGCTGCCAATGGAGCCCCCTCTGCTGGCGTTGCTGAATCTACACGAAGGAAGCTTATCGGCATGCCTTGCAAAATAATAGCCTTTTCTCGCGATGTTCGGCCTCCATATTACGGCACGGTGACATCTCTCCCCTTTGCCGCTGGGTGTGACAAGATGAGAAAGGTCGCCCGCAATTCAACTGCCCGACGACTGCAACTGGACTACGACTATGATTCGGAAGCCGAGTGGCAGGAAGACGAAGGCGAAGATTTGGATGGCGACGACGGCGACGAGGAGTTGGATGACGAAGATGACATGGATGGTTTCCTTGACGATTCCGAAGATTTGGGCTTATCAAGACGAACCTTTGGAAATACCATGGAGCCTGAAACTACTGGCATTTGTTTTGAAAATGAAGACCGCAAATGTTCCAGCCAGGCCGCCTATGACAATAAGATGGAATTGATACTCGGTAGGTGGCAATTGTCGCGTAGCTGATGATGTTGACTAACCAGACATTAGATATCTTTCACAAAACAGCGAGCATTGATCCCTTTTCTACTTCATATTGGGAACCTGAGCCAAAACCTCCCACTAGCAAGCCTGCCCCGTCGAGCAAGGCCACCGAGAAGATGCCGCCACCGCCTGCACCCAGTAACGCATTTGCGGCTCTGAATGGTGGTAGTCATCCAGACCCGACACTCAAGCTGGTAAAGCCAGAGTTGATAAACGACGTGAAAAAGGCGATTCTCCAAAACAAGGCGCTGTCAAAGGTTGGAATTGTCGACTACATCTTCCAGCAATTCCGCGACAGCGTTTCTCGCATAGAGGTGAAGAATACACTCGAGTTGGTCGCGGAGAAGAAGGGCACAGGCAAGTTGAAGGAGTGGGATCTCAAGCCTGGACATGAGATTACTCTGTAGGAGCCGTTCCTGCATAGAGGCAGGCATTTGCTTTAGCGCGGCGCATTTTTTGAAGTCGATTTGCTCCCATTGCGCCGGTCATGACCCAACGGCACTGCATATAATGGTGGATTAGTTTGCTGTCACAATGAATTGACGATACCTTGTTAGATTTTGATGTTGTATGTGAACCTGCTTACCCGACGTGAGCTTTCTCACAAGACTTTAATAGCGGAATTTTATTTTATCTTATTTCATCTTATTTTTATTGTCAAGTTCTTTTACTCCCCGTCCTGTTTTGTCCTTCTTTTCTCGGTGTATGTACCTGAACTCGTTCAAGTCGCTGTCAATTTAGGGTCGTCGATGGCTGGCCCCCGTTCCTGAGTTGGTGGGGCCGCTGCAGGGGGTTCTAGCTTCTACCTTCAGCACCCCATAATCTTCAGAACCGAGACCTGTCTCTCAATATTGCATGAATGCAGATACAAAATAGTTGCCTTGACGGGTTACAATTTCTACACGCTCCGTCACTGAAATTTAGGCGGCTCATTGCACATAACATAGTCTCTCGCTGGCAGTCATTACAAACTCCGAGCGATCCGACGCGCCAAGCAACAGGCTCTGTCGACACGAATGACGACTCGAGACGACGTTAGCAATACGCCACCACGCCAGCCGACCGCAAAGAAACCTTTTGCTTGCAAAGGGACACAAAATACATAACATGAAATGCTAGGCCTATTTACGTTATGGAAGACCCGTGGAGCACACCATGGGCGGTAACCACGCCGTCGGTATCGCCTGGGTTGCCGCCCACACAGCCAAAGGCTACTGTTGCTGCTGCCGCCGCTGCGCCAGAGGGCTTATCCGCAACAAGGGGCGACGACAGCGCCATCACACCTATGAAAGGGGGCCTAGGGCTTGGGAGACTGGATACATTTTCGGAATCTCCCTGGGGCGGAGCGTCCACGACGACGACGACGACGACGAACTATAGCCTGGACAGCAAGCACGAAACGAATGCGGCACGACAAAACGGGACGCCGGATAATATTGACGAAGACGAGGAGGATGTGTGGGGTGGTTGGAACGATGGGAAGGAGCAGAATGCGTGGTCGAGCCACAATGGCGACAGCGGACTCTCTGCTTCCAAGAGCCAAGTCGACAACGATGACGACGACGCTGGGTTCTCTGCGCCATGGGGTTTCATGGATAGTAACGGTGCTGGACAGGAGGTGCAACATCATCATGATGGGCGCATCAAGGATGTCACCGACTCTGCGGTCAGCTTTGGCGAGCAGGGACGGCACGACGCGCTGGACGACTCTGCACGGGAGGGGACTGCTGTTGGCGAGGGGACTACAATGAAGGCTGTTTCTCTCCTTGCGGATGAACAACGTACTTGGGACGCGCCGCAGGAGGACGTGATTGCGAAATCGCAAGCCATGTCTGAGATGCACCAAACAACGACAACATCTGAGAAAGCGACTGACACCACCGAAGAAGAAGTTTTAAAGGATGAGACTGAGAAACCAATTTTGGAGGGTCCTGGACCAGCTGGAGAACTGCAAGATGACAATGTTCATGCTGACGCGGCACAAGCGCCAGAAATGCCACAGGAGCAAAAAGCTGCGTCCAAGGTTCAGGAGCTGGTCGACATGTACGACGGCATAGCGAAAAAGGCTGTTCTGACACCGCCGGAGCGAATCTCGCGGGAACCAACGCCGGCGCCTACTGCTGAAATCGCTGGGGACGAGGAAGCCATTGCCGAGATTGAACAACCACACCAGAAGGAGGAGGAAAAGGAGGACGGGGCGCCTACGTTGGATACTGAAGAGAACCTCGGTAAAGATGGAGAGTTAGAAGAGCATGCTCCAGCTGGAAAATTTGACAAGGAGGACTCTGTGGCTCTAGAGAGTGTCCCAGAAAAGGCTCCTGTATTGGCTGACGCCACACACGAAGACGCAGCGGGTTCCATCCCGCTGGAGGATATCGAAAGAAATATCAACAGCGATGAAGAGGCAACCAGCCCTTCATTGGACGTCAAACCACCACGCTTGGCCCCATCAACATCAAAATCCAACCATCCTGCCTATCCAATCGACCTATCCCACCTCGACACCCTCTTCCCTGGCTCCAAACCCTCCACCACAATACCTGAGCCCGTCCCGGAATTCATGATTGACAATTCCTTTACCACAACCAGTGAGCGCAAGAGCTGGTATCGCATCTCGCGCTTCGGCTCCACGCGGAAACACGATAGCGGCGACGAAGACAACTACAGACGAATCACCTGGCCCACGTCCGAAGTGCGCACCAAGACGCTGCACATTGTCCGTCGCTGGATGGAAGAGGACTCGATTGCGGGGCGGGTTGTGCTGGGGAGCAAGAAAGCAGGCGTCCCGTTGGGCGCGAGCATGTTTAATTGGGACTCGAGTGAGCCTGCCATTGAAATTGGCGAGCTCCTGCGACAAAGGGTGCAACAGCAACAACAACCAACGAAGAAGGAGAAGCATGTGGCCCATTCGAGGAATCGCAGCTGGACGCCCGCAACAGAAGAAGGCCTACCGCCACTGACGCCGACGCTGGAGTCATTTGGTGGTGGTGAATGGACCACGAGCGTGCCGTCGACGCCTTCGGCCGTGTTTCAATCGCCGGCATTTGCGGCACATATCAAAGCCAAAGCAAGGTCCGCGCTTGCAAGGCCTCCACTGAACTCACCAAAGGAGATGTTGCCGAAATCGCCCTGGGATGAGGAGGATGATGCGCCGCAGCAGGAGAAGGAGGCAGTGGGAAGGAAACGCTCAAACGAGCTGATGCCACCACCACCACTGCCAAGGATCAATACCACCGCAGTGGAGACTGACCGCAAGTCTTTAGCAAAGGAAGGACCCGCGCCGGAGGAAGCAAATGGCGAAGAAGACGACGACGATGACTGGGGTGAAATGATGTCGTCACCGACGGTTGATGCGAGTGCTACGTTTGCCTCTTTGGGTGCTCCAGCGGAAATAAAACCGGCCATGACGTCTACCCAGCTTGCCTTTGACGAAGGGGGCTTTGGTGGTCTTGACTTTTTCAACTCAACTGCGCCAGCAAAGCCAGTAACATCGGCAATGGCGCGACCAAATGTACCACCGCCAATCCAAACAACGAAGGAATTGCATCATGTGCCGGCTACTTCATCGCCAATTTGGACGCCAACGATGAACTCACCAGCCCTAGAACCAGCGAGACGCTCACTCAACACAAACAGAGTATCACTGGAGACATCACAAAAGTCGAGCACACCAACGATGGCTAGTACGCCAGTTTTCGGTTCAAGTCGAGTTTCAATGAATAGTAACAGACCATCCATGGAAAATGCGTGGGGGGCGGATCACAAGGACATGGACAAGTCTTTGCAATCTACGGCATCCGCTGGCTCAGTGCCGTATGCCACGCCACCTGCTACTGCCAGTATACAGGCTGGCATCAAAAGAGTATCCTTTGAGGATACATGTACAATAGATCGAGAGGCGGTTGTAGAGGAGGCGCTGAGAAGCATCCCAGACTTGTCTTATATGCTGCGCTAAATCAGCAGCAGAGAATACTCATGTATGGTGTAAAGCAACACAACATGCAAACAAGGCATTTTGTATCCTGGAATTATAGCATAGCGACTGCGTGCGTATTTTTACTAGCAACAATATATTGTCATATTTGATCAGTTTATTAATTAACTCAAGATCCGTTTTATAACCCATTCTGAGCGCTCTATATATGCCTGCAGGATCAGAAATAAGACATGACAAAAGTAATAAAAAATGGCAGCGGTGTACAAAATATTTCCTGTTACTCCTACAGTCGAATCGCTCCTTCGCTTGGCAAATTATCCAACCCATCCCCCGAACTTGGCGTGGCCAGTCCCCCCTCAGCGCCGTCGTCCTTGCGCACCGGCGGCGTCACAAACATGAGCGCCACCAGCGCAATCGTACAAAGCACGGCAATGTAAAAGTACGGCAGGCCCGTGTACAGGCCCTTCTTGGCGAGCCCAATGTTGAAAAAGTACGCCAGGGCGGGCGCGCCCAGAAACGAGCCCAGCACCTCGACCATGCCCATGAGCGCGTACAGCCTTGAGGTGAAGGCGGGGGGGACGTAGTGCGAGACGGTGGCGCGCGCGAGCGGGCTGTCCGCGGTGCCGAGGGAGGCGACGACGAGTCCGAGGATGAAGACGACGACGTTGGGGCTGAGGCCCTGGACGACGGCGCCGGCGATGAGGAACGCCGTCGAGGCGCGCGTGAGGAAGAGGTCCTTGCCAAAGACAGTGAAGCCGAACCGCCCGCCACTGCTTACGGGTGTGGTGAGCTGTGCGGCGAGATGGGGCAAGGAGCCGAGGACGAGGATGGCGAGGACACCGAGGGGCGAGAGGAGGATGGAGGTCTCGCCGAGGGTCCAGCCGTAGTTCTTGGAGACGTACTGGACGAGCGTGGAGGAGTAGGCGGTCATGCGGGCGTTTTGGAAGAGCGAGGTGACGAGGATGATGGGCACGTTGCGGTTGCGTAGGATGGCGAGGGAGGCGCGGAGGTCGTCGAGACCCTTGCGCAGGTGCCTCCTTACGAGGGCGAGACTGCCGCCGCCGTTGCTTTCGAGGTCAAAGTCATCATCATCGTCAGAGGGTAGCTTGCCAGCCTTGACGGCGAGGGTTTCGGGGAGGAGGAGGAGGATGCAGAGGAGGCATGGGGAGATGGAGATGACGATCCAGATGGGCACCCAGGGGCCGAATTGGTTCATGAGGAGGCCGGCGAATAAAGGCCCGAGAAGACCGCCGGCGGCGGATCCGACGCTCAGATAGAGGAAGCTTGCGGCTCTATTCATCAACGTAGCGAAAGCACATGTTAGATGCAATTACGCTTGAGGGTTCATACGGTGTTGATCACTCACTTTTGCTCTTCTGTGCTCACGTCGGCGGCCATGGCATAAAGCGTCTGCAGCAAAACTGGTATACCACCACCCGCCAGCATGAATACATTCCCCGACATGAGCAGATATGGATTATTTCGAATATGCTGCTTCAGGGGACCAAACATCAAGGGAGTAAAGAGGAAGGAGACGATGACGCCGGAATACGAGAGCAGCGCAACGGGTTTGCGGCCGAAGCGATCAGACATGGCGCCAAATGGAAACGACGTGATGAGAGCTGAGAGGATTTAGGACATCAGTGTAAGACAAAACAGAAAACAATATATGTATAAAAGGTCTGCATAGGATGCAGGGCAAAGGAAGAGACCACTCACTGACGATCGAAGAAACCAAACCGGACCAGCCGAGAAACGTCGCCAACCGCGCCTGCACACCGTCTGCCTTGCACTTCTTCTCATCCAGAATCTCCGGGGTCGTGTCGTCAAAGAAGCCGTGGCAGATGGCGTCCTCGATGAGGCGGAACAGGGGCACCATGAGCAGCATGCCGCTGCAGACAATGGTAAACTTGACGACGGCGATGAGCACAATGATGCGCCGCGGTGCGCGGACCTGCCATTGTGCAGCGCGTATGCGCAGGGGTGGCTCTTCTGGGCCGGCATCGGTGTCGCTGGGTGCGAGGTCGTCGAGGGCCTCGTCGGCCGTGAGGAGGCGTGTGCCCGTCTCATCGCGGTTGTCGTCGGTGATCATGACGGCAGCGGCGGCGCGGGGGGCGGCCAATGAGTGAGTGAGTGATGGGCCGGCTGTCGCAAAGGGACCTATTCTATTCACCAATGTGGGCAATGTCCTTGCAACGGTGAGGGCTTTTCATGGAGATAGAGTTACAAATGAGATATGAAGGTAAAGAGCATATGAGAAAGAAAGAAAAGAACAGCTGAGAAAGTTGCCCACTCATCAAAATGAGGCTGGACATGGAACAACTCGAAGGACCCCTCCCTGGAATGGAGTACGCCCCGGCTCGGGCTGGTGGATTGGGTTTGAGTTAGTTCCGGTAGCCTTCGGTAACGAAAAGACGGCGTGCTAGCTGCGCCCGCCCTGTGACGAATAAATGCGAGCAATGCGATTGGGCAGCCTCTGCCCAAGATAGATTGGCTTGATGCACCATGACTGTTGCTTGCGTATGCCTATGCAGCTCATGACGGGTGCATGTTGTTAAAGTATTTGCTGCAGTTATTTCACTTTTAGATACACAAAAGCCACAAAGCTGCAGATACTCTTCGTCGCTGTAGGCAGTTATGGGGGCCACGCTATTTAATCGGCTCATTCACCAATAATAGCCATCTGTGTCTGGTCTCAACTCTACGCTTGTGTATGTCCGTCGCTTTAGTACGAATGAATGAGATCTAAAGAATCGACTTTGCTCGCTGCATTTCGATCTAATGTAATTGCAACACTGTGGATACTTGAGCCCGAATCTTCTTATGAATGTCTTTATTTGTGTCCCCATTCAAATCTAGCCTACGGTAGCATTGCCCAGTCTGCTGCAGCTGTCGCATGAAGTTCTGCGGTGTCAAAAATAGGCAGCGTACTGCTGCTCTCATTGACCAGAAGCCCAATCTCTGTACATCCCAGAATTAGACAATCTGCACCGGCCGCCGCCAAATTCTCAATAACCTTTCTATACGCCTCCCTCGATGCCTCCCTGATGATGCCATTACACAGCTCGTCGTAAATAATCGAATGCACAACCTCCTTATCCTCTTGGCCAGGAATCACTGCCTCCAACCCATGCTCCACCGCCAACCGATCCCGATAAAACGCCTTTTCCATGGTAAACCGCGTCCCCAGAAGCCCCGGCCTCCTAAACCCAGCCTTGCGAATCGCAGCGGCCGTGGGGTCCACAATGTGAATCAGCGGTAGCTGCGTCGTGGGGGTAATGTTGTCCGCGACGAAATGCATCGTGTTGGTGCAGACAACAATCGCGTCGGCGCCAGCCAGCTTGAGCCTTGCAGCGGCATCGTCGAGAGCGGCAGCCGCGGCCTCCCATTGGCCGGCGTGCTGCAGCGCCGCAATCTCTGCAAAGTCAAAGGATGAGATGATGCACTTGGCCGAGTGCAGGCCGCCCTGGACGGCGCGGACGCGACGGTTGATTTGCTGGTAGTACGTCACGGTGGACTCCCAGCTCATGCCGCCGATGAGGCCGAGCGTCTTCATTTTTGTGGCAAGACGTAATGGGGCTTGGTTATTATTATTCTTCAACTTGCGTCAACTTGCGAGGGGTTTCAACTTCGTAAACAAGGGGACTGCAAGGTACTGGATGAGTTTGACTGCGGGAAGGGCGCATTGGCGGGGACCAAGTCCGAACCGGAGCCGCATCGGACTCGACAGCTTCAAGGTGGACTATGCAGCACAATCAAAGCAGTAACAAACAAGCTTATTTTCATGGTGCAATTAAAAAAGCGAGACAAGCGTGCCTCGCAACATCTAAATAATAGGGCATGTTTCAACTTATCATGTTAAAAATAGAGACTCTGTCGCAAGGAACGCGCGTACTAAAGACGTAGTTGCAATATGTTAATTCTCGGGCATGTTATAAGAGACCTAGGTTTCCTACGGTATTTTGGGAAGTGTTCAGATAAATTATACAAAATACAATCGTTTACAGTAAACAGCGACCGTCTAGTCCAATTCACATAGCAAGTCTGTCGCCATGCCACTCATCCCATCACCAACCCTGTTCCTCCGCGCAACAACGACTTCGAGTGCTACGCCAACATGCACAACGGCCATCCCCGACAAGAACGGCCATGTTCCTCCAGAAGCATGTAATGCGAATTATGGATTCTATCCAAAATGGGAAGACAACATGGGTTTTGCCATTGTCTTTGCGCTGACAACCGCTGCACACTTGACACAAGCCATTGTCTACAAAAAGGTTCGGCGCTCTGCACATGTCCCTCAATACTGGTCTCAGCTCATAGTTTTCTGCAGAAATTCTGCTGGGTCATCATCATGGGCGCGTCCTGGGAGTCCATCTGCTTCATTCTCCGAACCCTTGGTGCCAAAGACCAGCAAAATTCCGACTATGTCATGATGTCGACGCTTTTCTTCCTGCTCGCACCACTCTGTTCGTCTCCAAGCCTCGTTTCCACACAATTTTCACCACTCGCCGCTTTCTAACTTGAATGAATCTGACAGGGATCAATGCATTTGCGTACATGGTCGTCGCGCGGCTCGTGTATTTCCTCGACGGCGCCCAACGAGTCCTTCGCGTGCGCGCGACATATCTGGCCAAGGGCTTCGTATCCGCCGACGTCGTCTGCTTCCTGGTCCAGGCCGTCGGCGGCGCCCTCATGGCCGGCGGCCAAGACAACCCGAAAAACGCCGACCTCGGTAAGAAGATTTACATGGTGGGCTGCGGCATACAGCTGGGCTTTGTCGCCGCCTTTGTCGTCGTGGTGGCGGCGTTCTACCAGTCGGTTTCACGGGGTATTCGCACTGGCACCGAAAAGACGCGCAACCGTTGGATCATGCCCTTGCTCTGGGTTATTTTCCTAGTTCTTGTTCTCATTGTGGTAAGTTTTCTTGCCGTGCCGGCTGCGTTGGCGAGTCTAATATTCTTTCTTTTGCAAAGGAGCGCATCATTTTCCGACTCGCTGAATTTAGCCGCGGTGCTTCCAACTCCAACCCAATGCTCCGAAAGGAATGGTTTCAGCTATACCTCGACGGACTTCCCATGCTGATTGCGCTTGTGGCACTCAACGTGGTGCACCCAGCACTCGTGCTAAAGGGCCCCGAGAGCAACATGCCTTCGACAAAGTGGGCATGCTGTGGTCGTCGGAAGAAGGAAAAGTTTGGACCTCTGCCTCTGCAGTCGATGGACAGCGTTGACCGAATCACAGCGTACCGGCAACGATCCGAATTCAATGATCACAATCGCTAGTCAAAGACGCAGCAGGGCACTTTCCTTTCGCCTTGAAGAATATTGGTCTGAAGCTTGACCTTGCCGACACGCTGAATTGGAACAATTGGAGCGACTTTGGGGATTGAGTAGCGAGTTAGATTGTATTGAATTAAACTAGTTAGACCGAATCGATTCTAGACTAAATCTGTCACAGAAGTACTCGACGTCACAAATACTGGCAGTCTTGGCTACACGCTAGGAGTTGCCACGAATGTGTCGCTCAAAAAGGTGCACGCAATTGTAACATTTCTATCTCAAGCTTTTAACCACGCTTATTATAGTTAGTATTTACGAGGAGAAATGGTAGCAAAAGCCAAAAGTTTTAAATTCCATGCAAAAGCCCAGTTTAAATAACGGAACACCAAAGGAAGCTACACTCGACCTAGAATGATGCGTCGGTCCTTATGCCATTTTTCTATTAGCGCAAAACGAAGGCAAATTCTACCATCTACGGCGGTTAAAAATAGGTGCATAAGCCAGTCTACAGCTGAAGGCGTGCATGAGCTGTGACAAGCCACATTATAGATTACATTATACGCGTACCGGTGCGGGCAGTTAAATAGCTGGTGCTGCCCTAACATGTCACAAGAATATCTGCTCCATTCCCACCCGGTAAGCTACAAAAAGCAGTTTGCTACGATAAATTCTCACCAGTTGCTTGTTTCACCACACCTTGCGCTGCGCCGCCGACCCGTCGCCGTAGGACTTCATGATGCTCTCCACTTCGGCCGCCGTTGGATTCACTCTTGTTGCAGGGTTCTATCTTCTGTATAGACTTGCGCTCCCTAGACCATTGCCTGGGATTCCCTATAATGCTAAATCAGCATCTCGGCTCCTTGGCGACATCCCTGACCTAGTGTCGTTTGTCTCCAAGGGTGGAAATTTTATCGAATGGATGGCCGACCAGCAAATCAAATCCAACTCGGTCATAAAGCAAGTCTTTATCCGGCCGTTTGGAAAGCCCATGGTATTGCTGGCGGATCATCGTGAGAGCCGTGAAATTATGGTGTATCGTGCCAACGATTTTGATCGCAGCCAGGACGTCGTCAAGATGCTCAGGCCCGTGGTGCGGACAAACCAGTTTGCGCAGCCCACAGGACCGCAGTGGAAGCTGCACAGACGTTTAGTGCAAGATACAATGTCACAGAACTTCTTGAACGACGCTGCGGCACCTTCCATATATGCTAGCTTCACGCGACTTATCAATCTGTGGAATCACAAGTTGGACCTCGCACAGGGTCGTCCGTTCTCAGCAGCCGATGACCTGTTCCTTGCGGCATTTGACGCTGTCGCCGCATTTACATTTGGCTCTTCTTTTCCTCACAGCGCCTTGAAGGCTCAGGTGGACGGGCTTAACTCCCTCTCCCCAAACGATATTGCCCGTGGAACTGCTGATGACGCGGTCGATTTTCCCACTTTTGACATTGACGAGAGCATCAGCTCCATGATTAGGCTCGTCGATGGCATCGAAACGGCGCAGTCCTCCCCATCCCCGTCGCTTGCATGGGTCGTGACGAAACTTTCAAAGTGGTTTCGGCGAGCTAGTGCGGTAAAAGACAGATGCATTCGCGACGAGATTGAAAAGGCAGCAGCAAGTATAAAGCAAGCAGATGATGATGCGAGCCTGGTGCAGGAGCGCCATGCTGTGGACCACATCATTAAGAGAGAAAAAGCGCTTGCGCAAAAGGAGGGCAGGGAGCCTGACCTTTTCGCCGGCAGAATAATTGATGAGGTATGTTCCATAATCCTACGGTCGGACGCTGAGCAGCGGAATGCATTTAGAGCAACATAACTGAACAGTAGACACAGTTGTACGGACTCATCTTGGCAGGCCATGACACGACAAGCACCACAATGTGCTGGAATGTCAAGCTTCTGGCCGAATATCCAGAGGTACAAAATCGCCTGCGAGATGCGCTCCTGTCCGCCTTCCCAGATGCAATGGCCGAAGGAAGACGCTGCCCAACCGCAAGCGAGATGATGGCGACGTCGGTGCCATACCTCGACGCTGTCATAGAGGAGACTCTGCGATACCGCTCAACAGCGCCGATCGGGACGCGCGACGCCATACGCAACACGTCCATTCTGGGGCATCCGATCCCGAAAGGGACAACCGTCGTCTGGCTCGTCATCAGCTCTGGTTTTCTGCGGCCTAGTCTCAAGGTAGACGAGAGCAAGCGAACAGCACGCGCTCAGGAAGAAAAGCAGAATGGTCTTGTTAGGGAGTGGGACGAAGATGACGTCGCACTGTTCAAACCGGAGCGATGGCTGGCACCGCACAGCAGCGGCACTGGTTCCGTTTTCGATCCCAATGCCGGGCCGAGTACTCCGTTTGGCTTGGGTTTGCGCGGCTGCTTCGGGAAAAGACTGGCCCAAGTCGAGATGAAGATTATACTGACCTTGCTGATTTGGCATTTTGAGCTGCTGCCGTGCTCAGAGGAGCTGTCGGGCCATGAGCGCCGATTTGCGTTAACGCTTAAGCCTCAAAAGAGCTATGTCCGCTTGAAGAAAATAGCATAATTGAATCGGGGCCAGGCAAATGAGACTTGGCCTCCCACAACATGTTGGACTGATCTAGCAGCTGCCCTTGCACCACGGGTTATGCCGACTTCAGCTGCTTATGGATGTATCACGGCTTGATTTGCCTGTTGACCTGTTGAGAGCAACTGGCTCTGCGGCCTACTAAATTCGCGAATACGCCGGAGCAAATTGACGAAAGTAAACCAAAGTTTCATTAACCTACGAAGATGTTCCTTGTTGTTGATATTGGCATGGTTTTTGTTTCTAGGTCTTGGATGCAGCTGCGCTGGGCATGAGCCTGCCGTCGCCATGGGCGGCGCTCAGGTCAGCTACAGAGTACATTTAACATGGAAAATATGAGCAAAACTAGAACTCTTATTGGCATAATTGAGTGCAAAAAACAGTATTCTGCTATAGCAATACGTCACATGTTCCACCAACCGTGTCCAGTATATTCGCCTTTGCAAACCAAAGAAGTATCCAAGCAAGTCGCAGCCAACCTGCAACCAACCAACACGCGAGCATACGCATCCAAATCCGTCATACTTCCTGGATCAGATAAATATTCGCCCTCCGTTCCAATTCGGTGCCTCTCATCTAGAGCAATGCAGCAGCGACACCACCGGCGACAAGCAAAGTCGCATCCCATGGGCCAGCTGTGATAACAGCACCCGCACCCTTGGATGATGTGCTCGTAGCAGTGCTCTGTGCCGATGTGGAAGTAGCAACAGTTGTGATATCGCTAACTGAAAGAAAGGCAGAGGTGATTGTGGCGTTTGCCTGTGCAGAGGCAAGCTGCGTCATGGGGATTGGAGTGCCGCTCGTGCAGGTCGTTGCGATTCCCATGCCAGTGTCGTCACCTTGGCAGCAAGTCGCCCCGTCCAGGTTGTTCAATTTTTTTATGCTTGCCAGTGGTTTAATGATGTGGCCGTCGCAGCAGACGTTTGCGTATTCAATCCCGGCGCAGCTGGTGGCGTTTGCGGCGAGCACCATTTGAAGGTTGCTCTGAAAGAGCACAGCGAGGGCCAAGGCGTAGCGAAGCATTGTGGCGTGAAGGTCTTGTGTGTGGTAATACTTTGTTTTGATTCTCGAGAGTACGATTTGGAAACGACACAAGAATATCTTTCCAAGACAAAGGGAGGGCCTCGCCGATACTAATATACTGACCAACGACCGTATGTGTGCTAAATAAAGAGACAGAGAAATTAGACCCCAGTTGTTGGCCAGTAAGCCATGAGAGTCAGCCTTGGCGGCACGAATGACCACATAAGGAAAGATGGCAAGTCAATGCCACGCATCAAGCTTAAAAATTCGGCAGAGCTAGTACCTAACTCGGGGGTGTTCAATGCCCTCCGTAAGCAAATCAAACGTATCGTGTCAGACTGGTTACATAACTGAGCGTATTAACTAAACTAGTGGCTATGTCTCAGGGTTCTACAATTATGAGCCGCAGAATACACTCGCGCATTGAGACTGCAAGGGGCGATTGATTTGCCTGTTACACAGAGATTTTTGCCTCCACTACTCTTTTGGGCACCTGGATAGATAATGAGTAGTTATTCTACAATGGAAGGACTCTATTTTTAATGCACTCTTATCAATGGCAACAAGCCGATTGCTGACATGGCTAGTTCCCATCCCGCGCGAATACCTATTAGGCAAATATCAACGCGGCAATTATTCCCAAACAGGCCGTCGTCTATTCGTTTTAGAGCTCATTGTTAGTGAACTATATAAGACTGAACCTCAACTCACAGAAACAAAGGCCTTCCCAATAAAGTAGTCTATAAAGCCGTCAAGGTGAGTCGCCCAAAGAGGTAAATAAATTCATCGACGGCTGCCTAAAAATATAACTAGTTAGAGGTAAGCAGTACGGAGTAGCTAACAACTATATTTAGCGGGTGGCTGAGGGGAGGAATTTTCGCCTGCTTCTCACCATTTCCAAAACCAAAGCTAACTGAACATGGATGGAGGTCTGACGCGACTACGCCACCCCCATGGCAAGTAAATTAACTAACCAGCTATCATGTTAGTGCAAAAACCATCAGCCTTACCTCCTAGTCGCGTTTTATGTGAGCTAGGTCTAGCACAACTGGATGGCACGATCGCCCTAATCTTGCATGCAAGGCTGAACTAGTCACAAACGAGTCAGACGCGTCTAGCTCCTCAACATTGATGAGTAGCTCAATTGCCGTCTTTCATGACCTAATTGTCCTTCCATAGTTTATAGTAATCGTAGTGATGCATGTGAACCGCCTGGGCCGTTCCAGTTATTCCCGAGCCAAATGCATGGGAATATGAAGAGCAATAGCCTCACAAGCTAGCGCGGCTGCAGGTCCTGACTGGGTAATATAGCTCTCCTTCATGCAAGTATACCGTCACAACAGAACTGTAGTTCAGGGCCCTTTTGGCAATTGTTGAGCTCGTCGGTCGTAACCTGCTTACGTCTGGCTTACTGTTCATCTTATAACGTCACAAGATTGAATACTGATTTCAGTCCAATATGTAGGTGGTCTATATCTGCCGTCTCCTTATCCTGACCCTAACTGGGCTTGATGGCTGCTTAACGCCCGTCCCTGGCACCATTTTCGGTATTTTCCAACCCTCCCCATCTGCTGGATCCATATCCCAGGCCGTCATGAAGCATGCTGCAATGGCTAGAATCTCGTTTTCGGCAAATGTCCTGCCCTTGCATATGCCGGCGCCTGCGCCCCATGGCCTCATCCGTCCGTAGCGCGGTACGCGCTCTCCCGTCGCGGAATTCTCCTCGAGAAACCTGTCTGGCGTGAATACGTCTGGATCCGAGAAGATGGCCGGGTCCTGCTGCATGGCACCGTGCGGAGCCGAGAGCCAAGTGCCTGGCTGCAGCATCTGCTCGCCGACGCTATCCGAGATTGCCACCGACTTGTGAACATAGCGAATGGAAGTCGGGTTGTTGGCCATGCGGAAAGTTTCCAGGAGTGCCGCCTTGAAAAGTGGGCAGCCCCGGCCAACAGCCGCGACGTCAATATGCTCGATGCGCACCGGATTCGCTGTAGAACAGGTCACATGCGGCGCAGTCTCTGCCCGCAAAGCCTGAAGCAGCCCTGGTGTCGAGTAGATGTATAAGATGAACCAAAATACTAGTGGTTGTGTGTTGGCGTTTTGTCCCCAAAAATTACCCAGCTCCAGGACACCACGGTCTGGTACAGAGACACCCCATTTAGCAAACATGCGATTACGTTCCTGTATGATGGTACTGACGTCAGCCGTATCGGCATCCAAGTCCACCGCCTCGCCGTCGAGACGCTGATTCAGATGAGTGTACAGTACGCTGAGGGCCCTCTGGATCCGGCGACGAGCTGCAAGTGCTCGTTGGAAGGCTGGTAGAGGCGCCCAGGTTGGCATACCAAGCATAAGAAGCGGGAAGGCAACATTGTCGAATTGCCAAAAGTCTGACAGTAGACTGGGATTGTGATCGAGTAGACCCTGACCGTACATCATCGGTATGGCGATGCAGGCACCAAGATCTCGCAGAATGTGAAGCAAATCCACTTCTGCGACCCCAGGAGCAACAATCTTGACATTGGCAGCATGCTCCCAGCGATTTTGCGTACTGCAATCCTCTGAGAATGACAATAAATTTGTCACCTTTTCTTCGACGCCGCTCCGCTGGATTGCCAAATTGGCTGCTGTATCATTCACGAAGCCCCTCTCCACAGGCGATACAAGATCTTTGTTGAAGGTGGCCATGTTCTTCTCAATCTCCGGCGCGATCGTCCCGCCGAACACTCCACGAATCATGGTGAGGCCTAGCGGCACCGAGTCCACTGTATGGACGCCCTTGCTCATCAACTGGTCCACAGCAGCGTAGTTGTATATGATTTGGTGCCGCGAGGAGAGGCCAAACAGGGGTCCTTTGCGGCGCCGGACAAGGAAACTTACAAGGTTAGTTGGCGAGCAAAAAGGAGCCGACTAGGTACGATACATACGGGAGTTTAGACATGGCACCGGAGGAGACGAGCAGCGCAGATGTGATGCCAATCTCGAGGGCCACTAATGGCGGGAACACCGGCATCTTTTGGGCTCGGCCCTGAAAACGAGTACAAAGCCATAGCAAAATGATGCCGCCAATCACTGCACCGGCAGCACCGCTGCGGCTGACGATCAATGTTTCACATAGTGCGGTATCGCTCTCCTTGGTCACCATGGCGGTGAGTTTTTCTTCGGAATGTATATTGAGTAGGCGATTGCGTAGGGTTATATGTCTAGAAAGGGGGTCGAATCGATATCATAGAAGATGGTTGTCTCGAAAAGCTACTCCTATCGTGAACTTTATGGGCAGGAGTGTCGGCTTTTCCGGACAAGGCTGTCACGGGTGACGGGGTATTTAAACAAGGCTTCCATCGGGATAATCAATCAATGGTCGCTAACCTAAAGCGCCACTAGAGCTGACAACCCCCGCCGCCGCCGCGTGTAGTTGTCGACTCTGTGAATTAAGAATTACTGGCAAAGATACGGAAAATCCGCCGTGAGGTTGTACAATGTGGATCATCTCATCAGCGCCGTGAGTCTCGCGAGGGTAGTGTCGGGTGATGTGTTGAGTATTGGCTCGAAAGAGAGCTTTATGCCTCAGAGCGAAAGAGCCGAAGGGCCTGTTGTAGCGGAAAGAAGTCCGTCTCGAAGAAAATGTACACTTTTACTCCTAATCGGCCATTCCTACTGTGAGATTGGGCTCCATTTTTTCTTTTATTGATTAGTATAATGACTTGGTGGCTTTGTTTGTATTCTTAATTTGGGTATTTAGATGTTATTAGCGGCGCTTAGTTGGATCTAGCAAAGCACGCCACGGACCAACTGTTAGACTGTATAGTAGTTATGCAAGCAAATGTAGCACCTAGTTCAAGATGTGTTGTTGGCATCTGACATTGACTATCAATAATTGTTGATTAGTCTGCCAGGCTTGAGTCTACCGTCGGTCAGCGTTCTTCACTCCACTGTTTTAAGCATAATAACTAGTATGTTTTTATCAAGTCCCTTCTTGTGCCAGCACCCACCAACCACTACGAAGTTGGTGGGTGCTGGCACAAGTAGTTATTAATGCTTTGCTGGGTGGCCGTTGGCTGGGTTCAGTCGGGTAGCCCGTCAGCAGCCTGTAGCGAATGCGGCGAGGGCGTGGCACATGTAGTAGGGCCGTGGAGAAGGCCGTGTTCGTGTATAAGAACAAAAATCGCAGGCCTGTTCAAGTTTTTATTCCAACCTAAACCCGCAAAACGCTTCTTATATTATTCTTTCGTCGAATCGTGGTGAGCGGCATGATAAGGCTGAAGCTTGTTATTTTTATACTCTAATGAAAAATGACCTCCTTTAAAAGTAATATTTACCTCTTAATAAGTAGTACTAAAACTAGCATCTAGGTAATCTAGAAAGCCTAAAAATAGTTTAAATAGCCAGAAAAAAACAGTTGGCAAGGTAGCTCTACAGTTCAATCCAACCCCAATCCAAAACCTTGCATACAGTTTTTTTAATACAACCAGTATTCAATCTTTACGTCCGCCTATAGCTATTGTTTGGTATCAATCCCTCGTTCCTCACCCCTACAAGCCACTGTGTCGACTGGTTGGGGAGGAGGATTCAGACAGCCCGGTTTATAATGAGGGATCAAACATCTTCGCTACATTGTAAGCACCGCCCCCCTGTCCAAACATTGTCTGCAAATCCTCCGCGATTTGATCTGGTCGTTCGTGCGCTGCAAAATGGCCACCTCTCCCGTGTACGGCCTCAAATACTACAGGACCAAGGCTGTAGGCCCATCGTTTTGGAGGAACCACCACATCCTTTGGAAAGAGTGATATCCCCAGTTTCACATGAGGTAGATAATCAAGGCCTTGCGCATACTGGTCTGCTTCGGCGTGCTTGGTCTCGTAGTATATCCGCACACTAGCTGCCGGGCCAGCCGTCGAGAATTGGTACAGCGAAACCCAGGTCAGAATCTCATCATCATCCCAGGGATATTCATCGGTCCAATCATGCAGCTTTTCGTAGATCCACGCAAGCAGCGCGACCGGCGAATCGGCCAAGGCGAACCCCAGCGTGGATGGCTTCGTGCTCTGCTCCGCGTTGTAGCCAAAGCCCTCGTTTCGGAACCAGGCAGACCGTGCGAGCCCGACCCTGTCCAAAGCATTGTACGGCGTCAAGGCGCTGCGTATGTAGAGTAGCGGCGACTGCCAGAACGATGGGGCAGCATGCATGCGCACAAAGTTGACGTGCGAGGCCAGGCAGTGTTGGGGGTATTTGGCACCAACGTGGCGCGTTATCATGAAGCCCCAGTCGCCGCCCTGCGTTGCATATTCATTATATCCCAGCTTAATCATCAATTTGTGGACAGTCTCTGCATACTGCATGGTACTAAACCCAGGTTTTTGGACAGCATCGGAGAAGCCAAAATTGGGCAGAGATGGCGCGACTACATGAAAGGACGGCTTGCCCTCGGGTGCATCAAGGAGCGGGAGCAGTTTGACGGCTTCCAGGAAACTACCAGGCCCTGTAATGAAGATATTGTCAGCGAGATTATCGATCAACGTGGGAAGCAAAGGCTTCTACCAACATCCGTGCACAAAGAGAAGCGGAATGCTATCCGCCCGGGAGCTCTTTTGATGCAAGAAGTGAATATTGAGCTTCCCAAAGCCATCTACCTCGATTGGCGTTGTGAACTGCGGCAGCTTGTTCAGCGCAGCTTCCTGCTTGCGCCAGTCATACCCATCACTCCATCGCTGCGTCAGGCGCTCCACGTCGCTCAGCGGGCTGCCGTAGTTCCAATCGTCGGAAAAATCGACCCTGTTGGTGAAGGTGGCGGCGCCAAGTTTGTCCTTGAGCTGCTTCAGCTCGGCATCGGCCACTGAGATTTGAAACGGCTTGATATCGTTGGCCATTTCTGACATGTCCAGGTTTTGCAGAGTTGTACAGTTCAAAAATGGAGTTTACGATTGAATGCGTACTGCGCGTTACTAGCTTAATACAATCACTTCTTTGTAGCGCCGCCCGACCATTTATGTAGCTTGAGACGGCAGCTTGAGCCGGCAGATGCGCCATGAGCCGTTCACGGAACAGTTGGCATTTGTCATAAGCGTCTCGGCGTTTAGCCCGCTCTCGGGGTTTCAGCCGCTCATGTTGCTATTCTATCCATTGTGTCTGATGAGCAGGAAACCAAAAAATCATAGCAAATCAGAAGAAACCAACTCATTTTGCAATTTAACAGACGACTCCTAAAACGGACAGCACGCATTTGAATGGTGCAAGACAGCTCGCTTGCACGCCACCTAGCTGCAGACTAAGATGCCTAATTTCCCATGTCGTGCCAATATCGAGTAGTTTTAGTCGGTCTCAGGTCTGTAAAGGCCACATAACCCCAAAATATGTCGCCTATGATGTTGTTTTCTAATCAAAAGACCCTTCAAGAGTCTAGTGTTCGCTACTAGGTGCAATGCGAAATTTGCAGCATTTTTGAGCATATTTTTTACCAGGAATTAATTCAAGAACACAGAGTTGGCGCAAGAAACTGTAGGGACCTACTCATCATGACTCATGACGGGAAAAGAGCCCATTTCAATTACTGAGAAAAAAATCTATAACCACGTGCATAATACAGGTTTTCATCTCCTTTGGGTTAGTTTACGAGTATTCGTATAAAAGTAGGGGAAAATTTCAAGCAGTATACAAGGATAATTGTCCAACGCCTTGCGTGGACGTCCACTTTTGGTTCAGTAACTGTCACAGGCTGGTGCCATAGTAGGTTAAGCCTAGCCTTTGCAGCGAAGCTGCCTTATACTAGCTATATAGCCTTAACCAGTCAACAATACTGCCGGTATTGTTGATATGAATCCTTATATGTGGTTTTAGCCTAAAGTGTACAAGGCAGAGGCCTGATTATCCAGAATCGGTAGATTGCCCTACTTTTTAATACCACGACTTTTAGTAGTGGTTAACGCATAGGCTAGAATAGTAGAAGCAATCAACACATGTAAAACAAACCAAGAAAGGAATTCCTTTAAAAGACCTTAATAACCTATACCAACAGTAGGAAATAATAGTAAATAACAAAACGGGTCACAGCCCTAGCCATTTCTAGCAAAAAAGTAAACTTTTATAATTTTAAGCGTAAAAGATAAAGTAAGAGATTGTTAGCAGGCTGTGCTTGGCATCTTGGCGAGCAGAATGAGGTTTAAACAACAAGTATGTTCTTGAACTATATACTGTAATGGCTATGTACTATGTACTGTGATATATATACAGTAGTTATTTTCTCTCAACAAGCTCTGTTCCTTTTAAAAGAGACATTTCTAGTGCTGAATGCTTAGGCCGAAAACGTGAACCTCACTGTCATCACCGCCCTGGTTGTAGTTGCCCATCTTGAAGAAGGCGTTGGCCGTAGTAAAGTATTGCTTCAGTGTCTTGAATGCTCCGCCATTGAGAGAGAACTGGAGGTTACCATTCTCGAAGCGCATCTCGTAATGGAATCGGGTGCCGTGAGGGACAGAGCCAATCTTGTTCAAGTCCTGGCCCTGACCGCCGGTGGCCACAAACTCGACACCGACCGTGATCTGGCCACTGCTGCTGTAGTAGACCTCAGCCTGGAATGTAGTTAGTACTATGCCTGATGTATACTGTTTTCTTCAAGTGACTTACAAGAGGCTTGTTGTTGGAGTTTGCCTGGAACACCTGGCCAATGCAGATGCTGCTGCCCTTGGTGGCGAGGAGGTCGGCTGTCAGTCGGTTGGTTCCCGCCTTGGAGCTCCATGACTTGGTCTCGCCAAACTCGGCGCGGCAGCGTGGCGCACCGGGGAAGGTAGCACAATTTCCTCCGCCGGGGGCCTTCATGACCATGGCACCATCACCAGCCTCGGTGAAGAAGTACTTGGTATCCTTGTAGCCATTGCATCCAACAAGGCGTGAAGCGGGGATCTGATCCGGCTTGTTGGTGCTGCCGCTGGGGAGCTGAAGAACGAATGGGCTGAGGTTAAAGTTGCCACCAGGAGCACAGGAAGGATTCAGGGCAGCGACAGGTGAGAGGTAAAGGGCGAGGGCAAGGAGGCCCATCTTAGCTTGGTTGGCGAGCATTGTGGCAGCGTAAAGACAAATTGTACTGAACGGAAACGTAGTTCAATGAGGACTGCTTGCTGTAGGAAGGAGGGCGGTGCTAACCGTTATATAAAGATGCATTACGACGTAATTCAGTCAGGAGGAATAACAGGGACGGCGGATGTCGAATTGATCCGCGAATAAGAGCACTGAAACCAGCACGGCAACTGGTCTGGTGGAGTTGATAGCCTTGAGTGGCAGGAAAAACAAATGCGTAGTCGGTCTCTTTCGGGCCTTTCCGTGGAATACTTGGATGATCCATGGCCCCTGTTCCCCAAAGTCATGTTGGTGTGCCTCATCGTATTAGACCACACCCCCCCTCCACCGACCGAACATGAAATCAGCCTCAACTAGGTAGCATCGTGAAGTGGGTGCGGGGGACGCACCACGAATTGGCTACTATTGCCGGAATAATTTTTGGGACGTGTTCAGTGGTCAATAAGTACTTGCGGCAATCAAGGCTGCTACGAACGGAAGCTGGAATGGATTTTGCAAATTGCTCCCAATACACCTTGGTACAATGGATTACTCTCCGATGTCAACATAAGGGTCTTTGGGAGGCGGAATATAGGGCAGTACTAGTTCATTGTAAGCGTAGATGCCTGCGAGTCAGTTTGGGGCTAGTATTGGAAATGGCGGTAGATCAGATGCGTTTGTGTATATAATTCAGTTAATATGTGCTACTCTTACCCTGGTAGCTGCCCTGCCGGCGGAGACGAGGAAGATGGTGGGTGGTGTCGGTTCTTGGCGGAGTAGCATGCCACCATGCTCACGAGTTCCTCACGGATTTCGGACTTGATTGTTGGTCTAGTTAGTGCTGATCTGAAGCGGCCCGCTGCCTCGGAATGGTTGCACGAACTGGTCGACGAGCGGTTGGCACTCGCGATCGGTGAGCTTCCTCCATCGATCTTCCGTTCTTGCTAGGTTGGACCTAAAGTGCAAAGCAAAGGCAGAGCTACAACTCTCACAAAATTATCTGGTAGTGAATGTTTCCGTTCTTTCCTGCAGATACACTCAATGCGAGCTGCCCATCGGAGACATGTCAACGTGGAAATGCCGAGGCTTGGCCCATTATCCCCACTAGTTAACTTAATAGAAGCCTCCATTATCTCCTTTTGACAAGCATGGGCGCAACAAGCTTGCTTCAGAACTGATCCACCCATCCCACTCCCGATGGAACCCCCAGAACGCCAAGCTGGTGGTTCTGCGGCAGAGGGCATCCCACATCTACAGCGACGATTGCCCAGCCCCAACTGGCCTGCCAAGCACCATGCGGGGTTTAAGTTGAATTTGTCTGCTCACTCGGCATTCATGTTTGAATCACGAATAGTGGGAAGCCTAGAACATCGCGGGAGGTTTTCCCCTTTCGCAATTAAATGGAGACTTTGCTCCTGTCATACCATCGCTATGTTGTGGCCTCATCCTAGGCTACAATAGCAATAAAAAGAGTCTCCTTTAATTTGCGCAAGAGAAGTTGACAGGTACTACTAGGTCTCAGACTAAGCCCTGATCTTGATCTGTCTAGTATCTCATCCTTGACGCAGCCAGCTAGCAAACCAGGGGCGCGGCATCTGAAATTTTGGAAGGGTAAGCATAAGTTGCCTGGCCGGAGGCGTGGATTTGATGGATCCTTTAATTTTGCAGTTAGGGAGTTTAATGCTCCGTAGATTACGGAGAGTGGGCAATGATATGAGCCGTCAGCAGCGCTGGTCCTTGGAGCGCCTCTGTATGCACCCCTCTCAGAAGCGATCCAGAACACCGGATACCTCCCTCGGTTTGCCGAGTTAATTAATAACCTTCCACGGAGTACACCATACTATATGATTAGTAATTATTTTGCGGCGACTGTCAATGCGTAACAGGGTGATCCATTTGTTTCTCTACTAGTAGATACTGTTACCGAGAAACGCAACTGGGAATTCTCCATCATCAACAGTGATGCAGCACTACCCAGTACATACATCGATTGTCTTAGTTAGTGTCTTGATCGTCACGTTGGATTTCCCTATACTTGGCATGGGGGAGGTGGGGCTGTTTGAGAGTCTGTCTTGTCTCGGCCGCGGTGATCCCAAACGCATTTCCGCGCGCCACATGGCATTTTTCCGAGATGAAAGTCACAAGCCGTATGGTTTCATGTTCTTCAATTGCCTTCTGTTTTCAAGCACGGAATAAAAAGAGGTAAAATAAGGGCAGTGCCGCATCCTGCATTATCACAACGTTGCAAAATCTAGAACAGCCATGCGACAGAGAACCTAAGTGGTCGAAAAAGAGATATTCAATGCGACAAGCGGGAAATTAACTATCATAGCAGCATTAAACCAGTTTCGACTTCGCCAACGTCTCTGTGGCCGAGTGGCTACTTAACACAATCGCCTGACATCGATTTCCACATTATAATGTAGTACCACACCCAAATAGGCTAACCGCTGTATTATCCAGTCAAACTGCATCACGACGCTTTGAAACGTCTTCCAATCCAAATTGGATGGACTTGTCAGCCTCTTCTCTCTCTCGCCCATTTGTGCTTGCCACTGGGTTCTTACCCGTACGGTCAAGCATGGTTGGATCTGCGCCTTGCTTCACCAAGTAGCGTACGACATCCAACAAGCGGTAATGTGCCGCATGATGAAGCGGGGTCTCTCCATAAGCCCCAGTGTCTTGGTAATTGACGTCGGCACCTGCTTCGATGAGCACCTCGACGATGTAGCGCTCATTGGACAGCATATTGCGCAAGCTCTGGTCAGACCGCAGATTGCCGGGACACTGCGACACGGCAAGTGATAGCATCGACAATCCGCACTCCATCGGCGGATATTTGTAGCAGCTGTTTAATTGCGCTGCTTTCAATAGCTTAGACGAGAGAAGCGCACGTGTTATAAGTCCATTGGAGCCACGGATGGCCATTTCGAGTGCGGTGTGGCCATACTTGGTCTCGGCGTAGATGGTGCTGGGCCAGTGCCGGAGAATTAACGCCACGCATCTCTCAGAGTTCGCGGTAGGGCAAACGCTGAAAGTTTGCGCTTCACTCCGTCCCAGAGTCACTTCCATCAGCGGCGTCAATCCGCTTCTATCTCTATTTGGCCGTGACAAATCTGCACCGGCCTCGACAAGTGCCTCTAGGCACTCTGCCGCCCTGCTGTTGCACACCAATGGGATAACGAGGTTGTGCAAGCATTCCTCGCTGGTTACGGAACCAGTATTCTCGATACCCGCCTCAAGAACCAGTTCTAGTAAGCGACGACTGTCCAACTCTACTGCAGCCTCGAGCGCCTCTACCCGCAGTCTTTCTGGGGTAGATGCCCAGTCCACGATAGCTATGAGATATTCCATTAGATCTGCATTTCTGCTGCTTACGGCCTCTTCCAAAAATTGAGACGAATTTGCAGAATTGACCCTGAATTTGGTGTATGAAGAGAACATTTTTGGGTATATGACCGCGTTTTCCGAGTGAAAGAAATCCCTCAGTAAGATTATCCATGCTTCGGACGCGAAGTTAGCGAGGTCACCGTGGTGGCCACCTTCGAGTAAAAATTTGACAACCTCGGGGTTGTCGTTTTGAATGGCGTCACCAACAACAGATGAGCCATAGCGACTTTCTTCCTCCGCATCGTAGAGGGTCCAGCCATGACGGAGGAACAGTGGTAGAAGTTGGGGAGAACCACAACCTGTGATGGAGAAAACTCCGTAGCGGATAAGATCACGAACGGAGTATTGATCAGCCACGGTATCTGCGATCATGATATCTGGCCCCGTAGTTCTCGCGAAGCCGAGCATCATGTCGACAAGCTCTTCTATGTCGCAAAGCCCGTCCAGGTCGCAAATACGATCCAAGCAGCACAGGATACCCGTACTCTGCTCTTTTATGGCGTCACGGACTACAAGCATTGCAGTAGAGATATGGCACCCCTGCAAAGCTTTGTTCAGCAGATCTCTATGGGGCTTGTCATAAGAGATACCGCAATTTAGAAACCATATAACGGCGTTGTTTTGGCCTGCGGCAGCTGCTTGATAGAGTGCTTGCTGAAAAATTTCATCCCTGTGGGCCAATGCAGATGGCTCTAGCTTGTTGTCTCTAAAGTCTTTAAGATTGCTAGAATTGCTTTCTTCGTCATCGCCGCTATCTTCCGCCGCCTCTTTCACTCTTTTCTTGGCATCATTGGTACTAAACTCCGGAAAGCATGCAAACCAGCGATCCAGCATATTCACATTGCCAGCGCCTGCGGCGGCACCTGCTGGGTAATCAACAGTGTCGCTGAATGAAAAGAAATCATGTTCCCCTTTCTGTCCGTAAAACTCAGACCGATAGAGTTGGCGTTGAAGAAGGGCATAAAAACCCTGACACGAGGCCATTAGTGAGGCTAGGTCCCTGTATGTCGAGCATTCAAGTGCGATGAGCAGCAGTAGCTCTGCCGGTATCTGAGTAATAGAGACCATCCTGTATGTCGTTCTTGGATTTATTCAGTCTTTGTTACATGATGCGCATCAAAATTTATCAAATTTATGTGAGCGGGATGCCTCACTTGCACCTACTGTAGAGTGGCTTGGGCCTACTGAACTCAATTTGGTCAGGCTACCTACTTTTTGCGCGCTGATGATTCATTACCCTCCCTCCATGAACATTAAACTTTCTTTATTTTGAGTAACATTACTAGTTAGTCCAAATTCGAGTCTTGAATTGATTTTGCGCCTATTACTACCTATGTTTTCCGGTATCTCTGCTTGTAAGCGACTATGTAATTTATGTTGAGCGTTTCTGCGCCTCTGACGGGATCCTCTACGTTGTGGCGACTTGTTTGAATCAATATTGACTTTGTTATAAAAATATTCGACCCCTGTCTTATTAGTCAGTAGTCTAGGACTAGTATGCGGCCATGTAAACCATTATCGGCGCGGTAACTTAGCTGATGCCAGGTCTGCATGTACCTTGAACCGGCTCTCGCTGCTGTAAATTGGTTTGCTACCTGTCCTTCTGGCTCTTGTCACATATGCGGGCAAAATTCAATCACCAGTTGCCAGTTCGTCCAGTAATTCATCCCAAGCTTCGTCTGCGGCTTATCAGTTTGACCACCGATAATTCTTCATCTACATAAGTAGTGTCTAGGGGCTTAATTTTCTTCCGTAATCTTTGAACAACCTAGTTACCTAGATATCGGTAAAGAAAAATATAAAAGTGCTCCTTATCTTATCAATAATTTTACTTTGGACTTCTATAATTAAGTTTCACGCTTGTCAAATCACGGTCATCGTTGGTTGCTCCACCAAGAACCGACACACTGGGTAGATTGGCACTGGCAACACTGGCTTGCGTTTTGACATTGAAAAGACTGACGAGCTACGGAGTGCTAGTTACGTGATTGGTACACACTATGCCAAACACCCCGCAAATCGAGATAGTCTAAGCCAAAACCAGCACCAAGACTCGAGCAGTTCTGCAAGGGTTCCACGCTACATCAAATCGTCAACCCTTAAGACCCTTGTTAGGGCGCCTTTGTTGCTTGTAAAGAGCTGTTCCCCATCCGCAAAAAGTATTCCGCCAAGCCATCACACAATTGTACAGCAAGCACATGCACTGAAGTGTGTAAACTACTGCCCAATACCGAAAACGGCCATGGTTGGTATTGCTGGCAAATCTAAGGCGTGTATTGACTGCAGGAGGCGGCGGGTGAAGGTACGTAAAATCCTTGCGGCGTCATCGCCGATGCAGAGGAGGCTTTATACTGACAATCATAGTGCGACTTTACTAAGCCCCTGTGTCTCCGATGTAAAAAGGCTGGCATACAATGTAAAGGGTACGCAACGCCGGTCATTTGGGTCAACAGCACCTATGAGCAGCCCAAAGTCACTGCCTTCTCTGTCATATCCACCTTGAATCGGCCCCCGCAAACGTCATGGTCCTCACGACTTTATCAGCTATATCAGCTCACGGCAGATTGCGCCTCGCCCACTCATGATGCCGTCGAATTCAGGTGTCGTGTCATACAGTTACTCCGCGGGACGTATCTTCCAAGTCAGCCCGCAGAAGAAGCCTATCCGTCGCCAGTCTCCTGGCTCGAAGCTGTCGGCGACATGAAGCAGCCTTGCGACGCCTTGGATCAGTCGTTGCTAGCATTCTGTGCGATTCAGATGCGTCTTGCCGATGAAGTTTCCATCTCCTACGATACAACGCTGCGGCTTTATAATCATGCTCTAGGTGCCGTTATTAAAGCCTTAAACTACGGGACAGCCACAGGCAGCGAAACACTCGGTGCAATTGTTACAATTTCAACTTGCGAGGTACATTCAAATTTATAAATCGAAAAGAACAGGAGCTTTTGGGGCTGTAGCTCACCTTTAATAGTTATTTATATTCGTCAAGGATCAGAGCTTAGGCGCACACGTGGACGGAATCTCCGAGCTTTTACGTCGCCGCGATATATGCAAGTCAGGCCCTTATTGGGATAGGCTTATTTTACGATTATGCATGCTCTGCGTGTGTTTGAGTCTCTTTGCGGCTAACTCTTTTGGCAATAATACTAATAGTAATAGGTGGTCCATGGCCTGGCACACGCACAGGCTCTCACTCTTCCCCCGGAAGAGTGGTACGCACTACTGGGTCCAGCCAAATTCGAAACCTGGACTCATCTTTTCAGCACAATCAACATAGTCCCGCTTCTACTCGAACAGGCCAAATCCTTGAGTCAACGAGGCTGTCAAGACTCAGTGACGGCCCAGCATATTACCACACTGGTCCGAAAGTGCCGCGAGGTAGATTCATGGCGGTCTCAGAGGGCCTCACCATACTGGGTTGTTCTATCCAAGCTGGAAAATGCGGCTGATGATAAATACGACGACAAGCTATTCCCCTTTGCTCTGAAGTTTCACTCCACCTTTGTAGCCGTGGAATGGATCTTCTCCTCCGCAGTCATGCTGCAGCTGATGGACGCTGCATTAGCGCTGATGGCAGTCAGTTGCATGGCGTCGCCAGAGTACGAGTTACAGGTGCGAAGCGATGCGGACCAGGTTGCGCGTCTTCTCTGTCAAAGTTTCGAATTTTGCTATACACTGGAGAGCGAGATCTTTGCGTCGCAGGCAATCTGCACCCCGCAGTTGGCCGTCCGACAGTACTTTCGGCGGCGTCAACTTTGGCGGGAGCTAGAATGGTGTGAAAGTCTAGGTGCTGCGAAGAAGCGATCGCAAGGTAAACTTGAATTAATGGTCTTTGGGACGGATGAATAAGAATCCATCCAGCTTTGTGTCCCAGTGCTGTCTCCTTGCCCTGTCCGGAGCGGACAGCGTAAAATTTGCTCCATGTCATAGAACCAATACTTGGTTAGGACCACTAAATCTACTTTAGAGGATATTTCGGTCCTCTCCAACTCAGTAACTAAACTTTAAAGTACGATAATATGGTCTTGTTAAATGTACTGTTTGCGCAGTGATTTATTCAATCGCACGCTGGCCGAACATCTTCTCTCAACAGTGTATTGGTACCACGCGAGCCCATTACCGATTCCAGTCGATACCAAAGACGGCATGGATTGCTGTATTAAGAAGAGAAGCTCTATTTTATTGGTGTAAAATATTCTACCGATTGCTTTCGGTCGCATCTCTGATTTAGCGCATTGTCGAAGCCACTCAACAAGAGCCAACGGAAAAGCCACAAAAGGGTGTATGATTAGAAAACAGTCCTTGCAACTTTGCAGGACATTAATCTACTTTAGTGCAGCCATGTAACCCTCTAGTTTGTTTTGAACAAACAACAACTGCGTAGTAGGTGTTAGTATTTCCAGAAAGCAGGGTGGGTAATAGCCGAATAGGCTATTGGTCTACCAAGGCTGTAACGAGAGGCGTCTAGGATATGTACAGAGGTACCATGTACAAATAAATGATCATGACAAGGAAAAAAAGAAGTCAGCACTTCTAAGATCTTCCTCGTGACCTAAACGAGTGACCGCAGCTTTCCAAAATCAAACGACCCCAGCCCCGACGCAGCATCCCACCCCTTCTTGGCTGGGAAGCCGTCACTGTCGCAGCCTACATTCGAGCCGGACGTCACATCGCGAATCGCCGTCTTGGCCCTGTTCGAGTACAGCAGAGGATTCAGAAATCCCAACGCTGGTCTGCCCTTGGCGTGGCGATGGTCATTCAAGAGGCTCACGAGACCGGCCACGCTTGGTGCCGCCGCTGAGGTGCCAACAGCCGGTGCGACCTGGCCGTTGATGTGTGTCAGGTACTTGACACTCACAATCGAGATGTCTGGGTACCCACGATTCGCCGCGTTGAAGAACCTCTGCTGGCTCTTGCTGAGAGACTGGGCGTAGGCGGTCGTGGCCCGTTTGCTGTAGGCCGGCGCGGGGAAGTGCTCAGAGAAGCCGCCGCCGGGGGAGATGCTGTGTCCTGGTCCTGTGTATTGGGAAAAGTTGGCCACGACTTCTTTGTTGAGAGAATTGAAGTCGGTGCCGCCGACGGAGGTGATGTAGGGGCAGGTGGCAGGCCACTGGCCGTAGTAGCCGTCGCTGCACGAGGGCTCGCCGTTGCCGCCCACGCCGTAG
This sequence comes from Zarea fungicola, assembly GCA_900169235.1. Lineage (NCBI taxonomy): Eukaryota > Fungi > Ascomycota > Sordariomycetes > Hypocreales > Cordycipitaceae > Zarea > Zarea fungicola. Next base: position 32,886 of record FWCC01000267.1, on the reverse strand, counting down.
TCCCCCGAGGAGAAGATGACACTTACGCCACGACAGCCAGCCTTCATAAACTCGTTGCAGATGCGATCCATGTACGCTCCGTCAAAGAGGCGCTCCTCACTGCCATCTTATTTCACCACAAGAAGAGAACGGCAAGTCAGCACCAAGTCTACAAAATGGAACCAACGAAAGAGAGGTTAAATGAGGATGTCGACATACAGCTAGTGGAAACAGCAGAAGGGGGGTTGCTATGAGAGTTGAGGTAGTTGGCGAAAGCGAATAGAGCATCGTTGAATGTCGGCTCATCGTCTCCTGTGGGAGCTGCGGCCCAATATTCGCTCGGATTCGGATGCGCAATGCCGCCGGCAAACTGTGTGTCCAAGTTGCCCTCGAGCTGGCTACCGTCGCCGCTGTTACTACCGCCGTTGACACTGACATCTTTAAAGTCCTTTAGACCGGGGACAAACTGGGTACCAAAGGCTGCGAAATCAGTGTGGTTCGCGCCAATGCCGAGGAAACCTGTTGTAGCCACGGTCTGACTTCCGGTACTATTGTAGTCGACATTGTACGTCGATCTGATCCAGGCGGGTGTTGTAAAGTTGACAAAGGCGGGAGAGGAATCGCTCTGGGCGTGTGCTTGGGGTACAATGTTGGAGTAAAATGCTGTGGTCGGAGTCACGACATCAATGATTGAGTGGAGGTGTTGAGGGATCGAGAACTCCGTGGTACGGGGGATTCTGAGGCCAGTGTTGGCATGGATGTACCAATGGTACTCGGCTGCAAGAAGTGACTCTAGCTTGGAGACTGGGACAGTAAACTCAAGCCAGCTGGATCAACATTGATCAGCATTTCTTCTTCTTCATTTAGGCCAATGCACTTAGCCGATAGATGTCGCGTAGAATACGAACTCGTTGGTAGGCTGTGAGATTTGGGCAATCCCTGCAGTGTTGAGCCACGCCTTGACCGCAGCCACATCGCTTGCAGCAGGTCTAGAGTAGTCATCAACTTGCTCCTTTGTCAGCCAGTGGCCATAATTAGAACTTTCGGGGTCTGATATGTCCAAAAGGATATCATGCAGGCCCTTGATGTTGTTCTGCCGGATGCCAATATGAGCCTTGACCATGGCCGATCCGTCAGCTCGGCCCTGGGCCGACCATTGCGAAGGCACTTGCGTTAGCTGTGTAAACTTGATTAGAGGGCTTGCCTGACTCGGTGCGGCCAAAGCCGAGCCGCACGTGGCGGCCACAGCCGCAAAACAAATCTTGACAATGGCAATCATCGAGACCGCAAAACGGTGTTGGTCATAGACGTATGTGTCCCCTCGAGCGCCTTAGTGGGCGGGCGAGAATGACATGACATGCTGATAAAAATAGAGCCCTCCTGGATCCAATCCTATGTTACTCTTCACAAGGATACAGTTGCAGACAAAGTCGCATATGCAGTCAGATGTCGATTAGTTGCTTCTCTGGGCTTAGTTTCAACGCCTCCAGTCCAAAAATGGCACCATGGCAGGCAGCAGGATAGAAACCCCCACGGAGCGTGCCACATCCCCAGCGTAACGTTAAAGCCAAATTAAAAAGGCAAACGAACACAAAAAGAAGCTTATAAACTGCTCAGAGGAGTCTTGTTCGCGCCCAGACAGTGCGTACCGATCCTAATCGAGGCAGATTATTCTTAGCATCGTCATGCCATTCTTGGATCGCTGCATGACCAGCATTTATTTGCTGATTTTTCCTTGTCTGTTTCTTTTACACCCCGCAGAACCAGTCTGTAATGGAGATTACGGTGTGTACTCAGCACACAACAGACTATACGTGTACAGACGCCACCGCAGCCATGTCCCGATACTTTAATTAAATTACGGTCGGTGAGTCATTAAGCGAGGTTCAAAATTTCCGACAGACGTGGCGATTCAGTTGCGGCTGTGGTTGTAACTGCATTCTTCTCTATAAGATGCTTTAAAAAAGATAATAATAACACTTTTTACAATTAAATTTTCACCACCAGCCAGCCATTCAACTAGAGTTTCTTTTTGACTGCAGCGGCTACGATGGATGTTACATTGATTCCATCCTCATGGTGGACCTGCCGTATTACGCTTAGCTCATGACAAGGGGGTTATCGTTGCTAATATTAACTAGTAGTCGCTCACGATTGAGGCCGGACTTCGTCGGGAGTAACGTTTTGGCGCATGTGAAAATCCTTCCTAAGTTCCTAGCCAATCAGTATTAAGACATGACAGTGTTCCGGCGCCGCCACGTGGTGTTGCCGTGTCAGCGAAGGGATCGCCCCTTACAAGCCCGAACTGCCGCGTCCACTTGTCGAATGGCTAACCTCGCCTCAAGAGTTAGCGTCAGTGAACCAACCACGCTGTGGTGAACGTTGAAACTAGCTGGACTTGCCCCGCTTGGATCCAGGTTGGCTCATAGATGCAGGGTAATAATACAACTGGTCTGGAGCAACGGAGAACAGGTATGATTGGCTGGTGGGAACCGGGATGGGACCGGAAGTCGACCGGCTGTGGAAACTAGCCTTGTCGATAATTCGTAACCACTGACTTCGTAACAACTGCATAGATGATTGACGCAGCGAGTCAGGGAAATAACTGCCCTGTGCTTCGTATTATAGCTCATCGACATAGCCTCCAGATTTCCCCTTGTCGAACCGCGCGTCACGCCACGTTTTCTTTAGACACGTCACGTTCCTAGTTGCCATTAGGCTAATGATAACCATAACTGTCGAGTAGCTAGCTGACGCAGCCCTATCCCTAGTTATAGGAACAGATGGCTGAAGACAAAAGCCACAGTTTTCAGCCATACAAAGTTGAAACTACGTGGCCCGCAGTTTTTCTGTGTCACACCCGTAGATCCGAGGTCTGCCGGCTCTCGACGTCGTAGGGCATTAGGCATAGATCGGACACACGCCAGCTCTCGATGTTGTTAGGTATTAGTGATTAGTTATTAAACCCGATCGGCATCCGGAGTAGATGGGGAGCCTCCTCTTGCACGATATAATCTCCCTTGGCAGCTAACCGTCGATTCGAGTTGACAAGCAATCAACTTCCAATTTCAGCTTCCAAGGCACGCCATTCCCCTTATCTTGTGAGGCGGGGTCGCGTGCTGCGCTCGGAACGCGGCAGTAGTCTGACCGGCAGGCAAAGGGGTTGGAGTGGATGATCGACGGTGCGCCAGCGAATGAAGATTGTCAGCGGGTGCCGAGAAAACGCCCTGAGGACGGTGGATTAACAGGTTGGCAATGAACTAGAGGGCGTCACTGAGCGGGTTCTAGAAGACGCCACTTTAGATGGCGCTAAAACCCGCAAAAACAGCGCATTTTCACAAAGTGGAGGAGAGTCATTGTGGTGGCGATGCATCCACACATATCTGTCGACATCTTGCTCATTACTTATCCAGCCCAAAATATTAATCGGCCAATCTCCTGTTTGGCCTGAAATAGCGGCAGGAAAATTATCCGATCGGAACTGGCTCGGCATTCCGCCAGAATCTATACTTTCCTTGGGCATATTTTGCTTTTGCTTACTGCTGTCGCGGCTCATCCTGCCGAGGTGGACCTTATAGGGCGACGCTGGAGAAGCCTAATGAATCGGTTATTCGGTTGTTACTCTCAAAGGGGCAGTGCATATATCTGTTTTCAGATGAGAAAAGCCGACGCGCTTTCAATAAAGACTCATCTACACCGCGCGCAAATGATCAACAACGCATGAAAGCGCGCAACATCCACTCACATCCACGTACATTCCACATATTCCCTTCATCCCATCTCCTTTTGGACAATTCGCCACATATTCCCTTCATCCCATCTCCTTTTGGACAATTCGCGGCAATGATTGTCGACGGGGAGACGTATGCCTGCGCGAGCTGCATCCGCGGCCATCGAACGCGCAACTGCCAGCATAACGGTGAGTTTCTTTTGCTTCCTTTTTTTTCTTGTTTTTTTTTCTTTTGGCCATTTTAATCCTCCTTCGCGTGGTTTTTGCTACCCACCGAGACATGGGGGGAAGAGAGAAGACAGGCATGCTGATGATCGTTATCCGATACAGATCGGCCTCTACAGCACATCAAAGCAAAAGGGCGTCCAGTCTCGCAGTGCGACCACTGTCGTGCGGAGCGCAAAAACCGATCAGCCCATGTTAAATGTCAGTGTGGCAAACGAAGGGCCGACGGCGGTATTGGTACGTTTTTCCCCATTCTCTTTCTCTACCCTCCGCGCACCTCATTGCATCCACAAAACACAATAATGAGATCGAAATTGCCAACACAATGACGACTCAACAGACTGCGGATGCTACAATGGCGGAAAATGCCGATGCGCAACCAAAAAGAGCCCAAAGATGGATGCTTTGTCAAAGGGAACCGCCTCTCAGTTATCGTCACCCGGCAGTACGGCGGGCAATGCATCGGTTAGTCCAGCACTGCTACCGGCAGCAGCGATAGCAGACACGGCAGCGACAGCAGTAACCAGCGTCGGGTTTCCATGGTCCGGTGCAACAGCTACTACGCCGGCGTTGGGCTTTCCCGCGTTGGAGGGGCTTACAGCCTTTGATCCGAATCCATGGATCAGCAATCCATCGCTTGGCGCGGAAGCCGGACTAGGCATGTACCATGAATACGTCGCCACCACCTCCGCCGCAGCAACGCCAGGGATTCAGACAAGCACAGCGATGCCCAACTACCACCACCACCACCTGCAGCCTCAGCTTCAGCATGACCCTTTGGCTGTTCCCGATTTCGCCACGGCGATGAACGACTGGTCTGGCTTGGATGATCATGGCAGCAAGGGGTTCCTGGCCATGATGGGGAATGCTGGCAGCATGGACTTGAGTTTTGAAACAGCGATGCTCCATACGGCCGCGCAAAACGCTGGTTTGGATCCCAACTTTGGACTCGACTTCTCATCGATGCTTCACCCATCGTCGAATTCCCCGCAACTCGGGACGGCCGTGTCTCACAAGCAGCATGTTGAATCTCCCCACGGAAGTGGTGCGGACTAGGGGTCTTGCTGTGGCTAGCTGGCATATAATGCTGCCCATGATCAAATTTAGAGAAGCACTAAAACTCATATATTGTCGCTTTTTTTGGAATTTTTTGCTTTTTGTTTAGCAGTGCTCGATTTAATAGATAAATGGTTTGCAAAGTGGCTGCTTCCATGACTGCAAGCAGTGGTTCTCACTATGTGACAATGGCGGGGTCAATCAACCCCACCAAGACAGATCTTCAAACAGCTCATCCATAACTTGTCAAAATCCCTTTCAACCCTCGCTCTGGCCTTGTACTCTATTTGTCTCAATTATTGTGTGGATTGCGCCATCATTGTCGGAGACGAAAAATCTGCCATGGCTTCCGCAGCACCTCTCAGGATAGGCTACGTGCCTGAGCACTTTTCCACGCCCATCTACTTTGCCCAGAAGCACTACGGCCTCGATGCTGTCCTGACGGCCTTTCCCTCGGGCACCGGCGCCATGATCACCGCCCTCCGCGCCAACGAGATTGACATTGGCATTGGTCTGACGGAAGGCTGGATCGCCGGTCTGGGCAAGGACGGCCTCGAGGGCGACGGCGGCTACCGTCTAGTCGGCACCTATGTCGACACTCCTCTCTGTATGTACAACTTCCCTGCAGAGTCTCAACTGTACCTAGTCGTTTTCTTTCTTTACCCCATCGAATAAGGCTGACATTCCTTTATTCAAGGCTGGGCTATTTCCACCGGCGCCAAGCGCCCCGAGATAACCTCTGTCGCCTCTCTCAAAGGCTCCAAAATCGGCGTCTCCCGCATCGGCTCGGGAAGCTACGTCATGGGCTTTGTCCTCGCCGACCAGCACCACTGGCTCACCCCGGGACAGGAGCCCTTTTCTGAAAACGTGGTGCTGAACAATTTTGAAAATCTGCGCAACGCCGTAAATTCCGGCGCGGCCGACTTCTTCATGTGGGAGCACTTTACGCAGAAAAAGTACTTTGACTCTGGCGAGATTCGTCGCGTGGGCGAAATCTACACGCCGTGGAGCAGCTGGAAGATTGTCGCCTCGACGACGCTTGGGCAGCAGGGCGCCGGCGATGCGCGGGTGCAGGCGCTGTTTGAGAAGCTCGACCAGGGGATTGCCCATTTTAACGCCCACCAGGAGGAGGCCGTCGAGTACATTTCCACCGAGCTGGGGTACACGGAGCCAGATGCGCGCGAGTGGCTCAAGACGGTCAAGTTTCCGGCACAGACCAAGGGTGTCAAGGCAGAGACGGTCGAGAGCTGCGTGGCCATTCTTCAAAAGGCGGGTGTGCTGGTACCGGGCAAGGGCATGCAGCCCGGAGCCATGGTTGTCTAGGTAGATACAAGAGTGGGAATATGGAAACACAATACAGCTGAAAGCCCAATTTACAGGATCCATGAAGGAGAAAATGAGGCGTTGGATATAAATAAGCCGTAGACATACTAATGGCAATCTATCCAAATGGGTACAAACTAAGGAGTGAAGAGTCCTCGAACAAGCAAACCCCTCGTGCGACACTCCACGCGTAAAATTTAACCCTCAGACAGGCCTATAAATATATTTAATATAGAATTAAGAATTATCGTGGAAAAGTTTTGGTTTCCTCTCTCGGGGTGCGTACGAGTTTATGAGCGCCTGACCCGTGTTAGAGTGAGGCGTGGCACGAGTGAGCCCCTTCCTGTATCGCTTAAAGGCATGTCAACATGCCATAGGACGAAACTCGAAGCCCAGTACCTCTAATTATCCTTGCACTTATCCTCTGCATATGCAGCGCGGGCATCCCTAAAGGGAAGAGTAGCCTTGTCGCCCTGGGACTCGACAGTCGACTGCAAAGTAGATGGGACCTTGTTTGCAAGAGCCGTGATCAAGGCCGCGGCGCCCGTCATGCCCTTGTCAATGAATGCCCGGACTGAAGTGCACTTCTTGGCCGCTTGAACGTCCTTCACGCGTCTCTGCATTAAATTCGATAAATCATCACTCTGCTTGGCCAGTTCGCCTGCGGGCACAACCAGAGACAGACACTCCCCGAGCGTGAGCGGCGTCATGCCATTGAGGTTCGCAGTGCCCGAGTCCAGCTTGGCAATAACAATGTTTGCGGCCTGGTCGATTGGTGTAAAATCACCGTTGTAGTCTTCGGTGGCCTTGGCGAGGCTGCTAAAGGCCTTGCTGACGTCTCCTATGACAGAGATGGCCGTGGGGAGGTCTCGCTCGATGACCAGAGCGCTGGTGCCGGCCAGGAGGGCAAAGGTGGAAATGAAGAACTTCATGATTGATGACTAGTGAGTATTTGGAAGGTAGATTGATTCGATTTCGGTAGAAAAGAAAAAGAGTAAGAATTGTGAAAGCTGAATAGTTGGGGAGTGAATTTGTGGTTGGGGCTTGGAAAGGATTTAAATATGGCGGGATTTAAAGCGAATCAAACTTTAAGCTTTGCTTAAGGGTTTAGAAAGTCTAGAAATAGAAAATCTAGAAAAACAAGGAACACAAGGAAAACAGTTGGATGGGTTTTGACAAGCAAAAGGTAGCATCACGAGGAAGGGGCGAACAAGTTATGAAGCTTTTGTGAGATGCGCTTGTGTCAAGTGTCTCTTGAGGTGGCAGCGACACCATCATGTCATCTCTTGTTGGGTCCAGAGATCATCTCCCAGCAAAGAGCAAATATTCTTCTTTGTTACATTGTACTCACTTATTATTGTTTGTTCGATCACGTTTATGGCTGTTGCGTCGAGTTCCAAGCAAATCTGAACTAGTATCCGCATCTGACGCGCAACCATGTGATGGGACAGCAAACTCGCTGCATTTTCGAGTATAGACGTGCGAGTAGAAACAGATTTGATCCGTCAAAGGCCACGGCTTAGACGTCTGCCTTCTAGTTCGTCAGCCTCCCCCAGAAAGAGCTGTCAACCACGATGGAAGCAATTAGCGGCCTCGGCCGTCAGTCCTTCCCTGAACTAACTATCATGTCGGGTCCAGGAAGCCACTGATCATCGGCAGCCAGGACAAGTAATAACTTGTCGGTCGTATCCTCGATTCATCATCCATATGCGATGGCAGCTATGTTGTCGGGGCAGTCTCACATGGCGATTTGCCGCAACCAGACGCCTGGCAAGACTATGGCCACATTTATTGAACAATTGATTTGGACCGACGTTTTCTGATTAATTCCGAGATTTGCACCAGTGCCCTAGAGTGATCGTCACACGTTACAGGAAATAGCGTAGATTTGCGTCGCGGCAATCGACAAACAATAGACGGCTTGTTCATGTGGACGGACAATGAAACACCAAGCTGAAAATACCAAAGGCTTGCAATAAAAGTACCAACCTTTTTTTAGCAGTAATCTAGCTATACGAGATGCCAGATTGGCGTAATTCGGATGCGCCCATCTTTAGCGCACGCCATCGTTCTCTCTCCTTGTCCTCTTCTTGTCCCAGGGGGGTACGCCGCTAGAAAATCGCCACTAGCCTGTTCTATCCACAGTGTCGTTTCTTCCATTCCATCTCGCCCCCATTTCAGCAACGTCGTCACATCGCTAGACCCTTGTTCTACCTACATCCCAAGCAGGCATCCCAGCCAGCATCACTCATTTCCTTGCCTAGGTATTTCCTGCCGCCGTTCCTAGTCGCTTATCTCTGTCGCTACTTTTGCCCTTTGGCCGAATGCCTCCACGGTCTCGACGGTCACGCGCTCCGTTGACCGGTTCAACGACGTCGTCTCTCCGGCGCTGCCACTAAAGCGGCCCGACGCTGAGCCAACGCCAACAAGGCGTAAGGTGTTTCCGAATACAGACTGCACAATGGTTGTTACGAAGGCTACACACGTATCTGGCGCCGACCCAGAGCTTGCGGCCATTCGCTCCTCGGACGAGGTGCTGGAGCTGGAGGAGCCTACTGCTCCTGCGGTGACGACGACGACGATGACGACGACGACGACGACATCGATGGCAACAACTGAGACGGCCATCACACCAACACCAGTACATCAGCAAGCCCCGAAAAGGAGTTTTCTAGCAAACTTTGGACTTGCTGGTTATGCGCGACGGACGCTGGGCATCTGTTTGCTCCTCTGTGTCGTATTCCTCTGGACTCTGTCCAATTTCCTCGCAAGTGTACGTGACGCCAAGGCTTGGCAAACATCCAACATACGACCCAACTGACCAAACGAACCTAATAGTTCATCTTTTCCGACCACACATACGATAAACCATTTTTCCTTGTCTACGTTAATACGTCATTATTCGCCATATCGATAATTCCTACGTTTGCACGTTACATGATTAAAAATGGCTTCGGCGGCCTACGTACCGATCTGATCCAGATATGGCACGAGCGGCGTGGTCGTGGTGCTAGTTACGACGCGCTCAAGGATGAGGAGGAGCACGGCGACGTCGATGGCGAACGACTACTACCCGAAAACGAGCGTGACCTCAGTAGCGGTGCGGACGAATTGGGCTCCAGAGTCGCGACGCCGGAAAAGCTGAGCTTTACCGAAACGGCCTATCTCAGCCTCGAGTTCTGCATGCTGTGGTTCCTGGCCAACTATTTTGCCTCGGCGTGTCTAGAGTACACCAGCGTCGCAAGCGTCACCATCCTCACGTCCACATCCAGCATATGGACGCTCATCTTCTGCGCCGTCTTCAAGGTGGAGTCATTTACGCTGCGCAAGCTGCTTGGCGTCCTGGCATCGCTCATTGGCATCGTGCTCATCTCGTCGGTCGATCTGTCCGGCAACAGCGACGAGCACAGAGGATCGTTTCCGCACAAGACTACCGGTCAGATTGCGATTGGCGACTCGATGGCTCTGATTAGCGCTGTTGTGTATGGCATGTATGTGACGGTCATGAAGAGGAGGGTTGGAGATGAGGACAAGGTCGATATGCGCCTGTTCTTTGGCATGGTGGGTGTGTTCAACTTGATATTCCTGTGGCCGCTCTTTTTCATTCTCCACTACACTGGCTTGGAACCAGTAAGTCCTCCCACTGGAACATCACGCAACGTCTAAATGGCTGGTCTAACAATGGATTAGTTTCAACTGCCGCCGTCTGGCAAAATTTGGGTCATCATTATTGTGAGTAACTTTTCTTTCACCATGCCAAGACCTTGTTTGCTGACTTGCGCCAAACCTGACAGGCAAACTCTCTTGCTTCCTTCATCAGCGACATTTTCTGGGCATTTGCCATGCTCCTCACGACCCCGCTGGTAGTTACTGTTGGATTGTCAATGACAATTCCCCTCTCGCTGGTCGGCGAAATGATTCAGTACGGGCAGTACTCGAGCTTTGTGTATTGGATCGGCGCTGCCGTCGTATTGTTATCGTTTGTATTCGTTAGCCACGAGAGCAAGGATGATGAGGAAAAGGCAGAAGAGCCCCAGTAGCCGATTGTATTATTGTAATTATAATGATTGGGTTGGTGTGAGGCTGAAAGCACACGCACCGGTAGATGAGGAGGCAACGCAATGCATGGGAACTCTCTGGGAGAAGTTGAGAATGGTTTGAAGATTAACGATGGGAGAGCTGGCATCTCATACGAGTAGAATTGGAAATTTACTGTTTTTACATCATTTTAGTACCCGCATAATTAACATGTTTGAGTAGGAGGATTGCAAAGTTTAGATGAGAAGTCACGATTCGGTCATGAGTCGGTTTAAAAAACAATACAACCGGCTATGAATCAAGGTATCTAATTAAATGTCTAATGTCTAATGCAAGGGGGTACTTTTGGGTGTGATGCTCAAGCTAGTCTTTTGCTTCAGATTCCTTTTTCTTTTGGGCCGCCTCCAGCCGCCATCTCGGCGCGAATCGAAACTGGACAAAAACACCAACAAAAGCCAGCAGCTGCACGCCCACGCACACGGTAAACGTCCACCCAACGCCCAACTTGTGAATCATGGGCATCACGAAGCTCGTGCCGCCCGCGGCACACAGGCACCGCGCAATGTTGAGGCTCGCGCTCGCCGCGGCGCCCTGGTCGGGAAACACGTCGACCAGGTACGTGGTGACGACGGATTGCGTGGAAATGGCCGTCCAGCCCGTGAAGAAGGTCGAGATGATGGGGACAGCGAGCGGCACCTGATGCGGATACTGAATGGTCCAGCCAAAGAGGAGGATAAAGATGCACTGCACAAGGGAGAAGACGGGCACGAGGCGCAGTCTGGCCCTTTCAATGGGAAACTCGTCGTCGTCCAGGGTGGTGGTGGTGGTTGCTGAGGGCGAAGAGGAGGAGGAGGACGTAGCTTGAAGCCTGGCCTTGACGCGAGCGTAATCAGCATCGAGAATCCGGCCGGTGACGAGCGTGCCGACCATGGACCCGACGCCGTTGGCGATAAAGGTGAGGCCAATGTGCATCTCGCTCAGGCCGTAGCGGTCCTTGAAGAGCGACGACATGGCCGTGATGCTCATCTGCCAGACGGCGTAGTGGACGGCGAGAAAGGCAATGACGGGCGCGGCAAACCTGCACCGCAGGATACGCAGCGGTCCCAGCAGGTCGATTTTTTTCGCCGGGGCCTGCACCGCAGACGCATCCTCCTCCCACGTCACTCTTGTCGTCCTTTTATACACGCCCAGCGGAAACTGCGTCAACCAGCTCAACAATGACGATGGTGTGTGCGACGGCGGCGGCACGACACTTCCATTACCGACGAGCGACCGCAGCGTCTCGGGCAGCAGCAGCACCAGCAGGATCAGGAACACGCCGTTGTAAATCGCCAGGAACCAGAAAATCGCCCGCCAGCCGAGCGTGCCCGCAATGGCGCCGCCCAGGATCGGCCCGACGGCGACGGGGACCAGCAGCCCGCCCTGGTACACGCCCATGAAGCCGCCGCGCTCGGCGCGCGTGGTGATGTCGCCAATGACGCCGGCGCCAATGGCAATGGTGCTCGCGCTGCCCGCGCTCTGCAGGCAGCGCAGGACGATGAGCGTGGCGTAGTTGCGCGTCAGGGCGAGGCCGATGCAGGCGCCGAGAAAGACGGCAAAGGTGCAGAGGTAGGCGACGCGGCGGCCGCGGACATCGGACACGGGACCCCAGAAGCTGGGCGCAATGGCCTGGAGAATGAGATAGGATGTGACGGTGAGGTTGACGAGATCGATGGAGACGTCGAGGTCGGCGGCTATGGTGGGCAGGGCTGGAAAGTAAATGTTGGAAGCGAAGCCGGAGACTTATTAAGCTCCTTTGTTAGACGAATTTGGATAAATTGTGGCATGTTAAGAGATTTGTTTTACTACGTACATGTAGCAGCAAAAGAGGCAATGAAAACGATTAGCCACTTTTGCCTCTTGTCGAATATTGTATATGGTGGCTCGGGAGCAGTTGCTGCTGGGAGGGTAGCTTCGAGAGCGTCATTGTCTCGTTGTGAAGTAGATGACATGTGTACCACGATGTAAGTGAACGGTTTGTGGGATGATCTATCTATGCAGTCGAATTATGGCAGGGGTAATGAATGTGTGAGAGTTTTGAAGCTCTGGTATCTTGAATATGAGGATCAATTGAGGCATGTTTTTATTCTGAATTGCCAAGGTGTTGGCTATATATATATAAAGTTGGACGACTGACTTTTGGACTGCAAAAATAACCCAATCGAGCTGCGCTGCCGGAGCTGAGCCTTCAAGTCCGGCGCCGATCTGCTCAACTCCGCTCAACTCCGGACCGATTTTGCGGTGGCAAATCGGCTAGAGGTAGAGTACTAAAGCCGGCATAAACCCGTTTGGCGGGTAATAATTTGGGATAAATCATTCTAAAAACATTCATGTATTTTTTCCCTTCTTTTTGTATGGCAACATTGGTTCGAAATACTTGCAACATAGCACTGACGATGCTTCCATACAATAATCCCAATACATAGAAAGGTATGGCTAAATATGAGCTCGCACTCGTTACCTTGCAACTGTACCTCATGAAATATTCGCAATGTACGAAATATCATGTTTAAAATACCACAATAGCCAACACTCAGTCAGAAAGTACAGAAGTCGGGTGGGCACAACCTTTTGGTTTCCGAGGCCGCTTTAAACTTGCAGTCACCAAGTATGACCGGCGTAGTGTATAGTAGACACTTGCAGCTTTGAAATAAATTACTATGAAGCATGTGTACATCCCGTTACTGTAAAAATCATGGTCCCAAATTCGTCAAGATTCTCCAGCCAATGGTCAACTCGCGCACGCCGCTTCACAATGCCCGCCTCGTTCAATTCTGACGGTGTCGGCCAGAGCTCATCAATGGCAAGGCCATTGTCCGCCCATTCCGTCAGAAATACATTGTACTCGCTAACCCAGGCACTTCGAGTCGCTGCCTGCCACAGCGCCTTGTTTGCAGGCGCAGGAAGTCCGCGGAGCTCCGTGCCAAGATAGGTCGGCAGGCTCTCTTCATTCGACAGCACGTTATCCAGCAGATACATGACATACAGCGTCCGCCGTTTCGCTTCCGTCACGATCCACTCTTCCCACCTCGGCCGCGCGTGCGACGCATCGGCGGTGCATACGAGACCCTTGCGAGAAACAGCGCAGGCCAGGTCCTGCAGGGACGTCATGGCGTTGCGGAAGAAGGCACTCGGCCCTTGCTTGAGGCGGAAAAACAAGACCAAGGTGTAGATGAGGTACGCCTGGAATGCGGCTAGAGCAGTCAAATCATCGGTCTGCGTCTGGTCCGTGGCGGTGACGGCGTCCATTTCGCGTCGGATGATGGCCGCGGCGGCGTCTTCACTTCCCGGCAGCGGGTTCTCGCTGACTCTGGCAATGTTCAGGCATGTGGCAAGGTGCGGCTTGGGTACCTGAACTTGCGCTGGATGAATAAAAGGCAGCGTGGCGCGGCCGCGAGCTGCCATGGCGGCATAGGACTTGAGTATCCTGTAAATGAAGCGCGTCACTGTCGCAGGATAGTGCTTGACTGACAGCTCCTCGGTGGCAATAAAGGGGTTGAGCCATCGGTTCTGGATCATTTCCACGTCAATCGGGCACGCCAAGTTGAGCTGCGAAAAGTTGAACCTCTCGGGTGACGACTTGTCTGTGGTGTCTCCGGCGGTGGTGCGCGAGGCTGGTGTTGCTGTGCTGCTGCCAATAGGTTCAGTAGTCAAACTGCCATCAAAATCCATGCAAAGCTCAGACCGGGCGCTCGACATGGAACCATCCGGTCGCAGCTCGGGTGGCTGCCCTGGCTGTGGGGGGTATGTGCAGATGAGACCACGGCGTGTGCATCTTGAGCATCTGTAGTGCTGCCGGTCGCACCGTGACTTGGCGTTGGAGCACTGCTGGCAGGATTTCTGGCGAGTACTGGCATATCGCGAGGTTTTCATGATGGATTCGCCATTTTCTGCAAATGTCTGGCGCTTGTCGGGCGGGGGATTGCAGAGTCCTGAGGTTAAATGCGACGCATGCCTGCTGTGGTGGAGACTTGAGAGGCAGTCGCCGCAACCAGATCAGTCCCGGCCGTCGCAAAGAAGGACAAAACCTACACCACATTCCATATCACAATTCTTTATTTTATGATATATATATATTAAATTTTTTTTTAAATCTAAACTGTCATGGCCATAAAAATACACTAGATAAATGATTCTGCAGCCTGCAGCCTCCAACAAACTCTTCCGCCATTGTTACGTCGCTTCTGAAAAAGCATCTAGGGTAACGTCGCCTGCGCCACAGTACTGTGTGCCACAGTCCTGGCCACATCTGTCATGAGAAGAAACTAATATATATTTAACTAGGAAAGGTGATTTGGCCGTTCTACACTTAAGCCATACATTTTTCAGATCTTTCCACTTGTATGCTTTCTAAATGGGAGGAGGGGCTGCCTGCAACGCCGCAGCTATCTCATGGCTTGGGTCTACAGCGGATACGGTGGGACTGGTGACAATCCATTCCATTTCCCTGTTTTTGGCCCGATTAGCTACCAACGGCTCGATCCTCACAATCCGGATTTTGCAGCCAGTTTCGGCCGCCATTAGTTCCAGGTCTCCAAACTAGTGAAACGCCAGTGGTAATAACGCAAAATGCCATGTGCTTTTGTCAATTCCCCGTTCGTATATAACATGGCTTTCAACGAACTCCTCCCCACCTTCGTGGCACACAGGCAACCATTCAGTCTTTACCCCATCACCACCTCGACCTATTCACAGGTACTTGGCACTGCCGCCGTACAGTAATTAAAGCGCCACAGTTACGTGATTTGTTACAATTCAAGGAGAAAGCTTGTACGACTCGCCAAGTCCGTCACCTGCCCTCCTGGCAGCCTCATGCAAGCCCTGTCTGCTTCTTGCTAGTCACGCCAGTCACGGCAGCACCACATTCACACCGCGACGCACTCATTTTTGGCCAATTCAAAACTGGAATACTACGGGAAATTTATTTAGCAGCTCCAAGTACGTTTACGGTACATCACAAGACACATGAGCTCATACAAGCCACAGCTGCGACAAGTCAGACCCCGCCTGGCCTCACTTCGACAGCGACTTGATGCTACACAGCATGGCAGGAGCAACGCCACTTGATACCCGCCTCCTTCAGTCAGTTCCATAGTAAGGACAATATAATCAGCCCATACAGCACAAACGCGATCCTTACTTGGACCATCGATATTCCTACCACATCATATTCCCTACCGGCCTTCCTAGAGTAGCCAAGGCCAAGACTTTGAAGAACTTTCTGTATATCGCATCTCTATCTCTCCTCTGCATTTTGGATAGCCCCATGGCTCTCTCCGACAGCACACAATCTGTAGCAGCGCGCCGTCGGGGTCAGGGCGAGTCGTTAGGTGAAGCTATCGCGGCCGTCACGCGAGGCATCCATGCTAGGCTTAACAAGTCCATCATCGCCCGACTTCCTCTAGCCCTTCCACCTCGTGCCTCTGACCCTTCCTATTATGTTACTGGCCTCTTGCATATCACACCTATTTATACAACCTTTGAGGGCCTGTGGTCCGATTTCCTGGAACCTTATTGCGACGGCGTAGACCCACACGCCGAGTTGGTGGCAACGGTGCCAACCGGCTCAGAGACACCGCCAGCCGAGCCATCACCACTGTCCACACCTGTACCACAACCCCAAAAACAAAGACAGAGATTGCCTGTTCGAGTGCACTCAGTACTCCACGCACTGCATCTTCCGGGGCTGGTGCGAGGGGAACACCTGAAGGTTGACATTCAGTCCTTGACGGGTTGGTCTAGCCATGTCCTCGAGGACCAACTCAACGTGGCCAGCCAGTCGCCACATCTTGCCAGCATGATTGAACATGTCGAAAAATCAATACGCGAGAAACCACTCCTTTTGGTTACCTATACATACATCATGTATATGGCCCTGTTTGCTGGCGGACGCTTCATCCGAGCTACGCTGGAATCAACTGGCGACGAATTCTGGCAGACTCCTCTCTCCCCCATCCGGCCTACCATGCAACCATGCGTACCAAAACCTGACCCGCAAGATGACAACGTTGAACCGAGACCTCACAGCGAAATGCACAAGTGCCATCATCCTTTGCCGCTGAGTTTTTTCCATTTCAATACACCGCACGACGGCGAAGACTTGAAGGTAGAGTTTAAACGCCGACTGCGAATTTGCGAAGCGGCTCTCGAACCACAGGAGCGTGATGACATCATCCACGAAGCAGCAAATGTCTTTCAGCACATTACTTCCCTCGTGCACGAGCTTGACAACATGTGCGACGAGGACACGACTGAGGATGCCGCATCAGCGCCCGGACATTTCTTGCAGGTGATGCCTCTGCTCAGCCGCCTTCGTGACAGTATGGCTGTCGCCAAGGAGAGGCACGCACGAGGCTCGCCAAGGGCTTCCTCAAGCGAAGGGGACAGCGCTGGAACTGTTATTCGACGGCGAACGTGCCGATCCAGCGCTTCGTCCGAGTCTCGCACAAGTGCCAGCTTGGCCTCTGAGCATCCGCCCATGCCTTCTCTCACGGGAGTCGAGCTGTGTCCTGCCGCGGCTGTTAGATCTGTCCGCTTCAACTCAGCCTTGGCAATACCGCAGCAAAATGAGGAAAAAAAATGGGCAGCAAGACACCCACAGTTGAAGACGGCAGGCTATACCAGCTGCGTGCTGGTCGTGCTTCTTGGTTTGGTCACCGTTCTTGTATTTTTGGCCCCTTGACAAGATGCAATAGCAGATGAAGATTGCTCGGGTGGCAGGTGGATCTGAATTTCACGGCGTTGTTGGATTTGAGCGAGCATAAGTATACGCATGGATGCTTTCTTTACGAGATTAGATAGACTTTATACCATACATGATTGAACAAGGCTGCCAGACTGCCAGAGTAGCAAACGGCTTTGATAAATTCATGTAAATTATTCAACTTTGAAACCCCAAAGTTCTATGGAAACTATGTATGCGAAACACCGGCTATGCAATTGACCTCTACGCGCGGCCACTTTCTCCCTGCCCAAATACTACTACCCAGCGCAGAAAAATTCGGTAACCCAAGAATGCTCGCTCTCCGTATATACAGATATCATTATGCATTAAAGAAAAATTTTTTGTAGCAGTCATTCAAAAAGATGACGAGGGTGGGTTATTTCCAAAAAAAAGATAGAAAAATACTCGTAGTGCGTATTCTTTTTTTCAGTTTACTCCTCATCATCCACATCCCAGTCTGCACTCACATCCGCCCAGCCAGCCATGTGTCGCTCGCCGCCAAACTCGCCCACGGTACGCAAATGGCGGGCCTCGCGGGCATCCTGCTGCCACTGGCGCACCACATAGTCGTCCGACGCCGTGACGAGTTTGCCGTCGTAGGACCAGCTCATGGTGGTGACTTCACGCGAGTGCCCGCGAATCAGTGGTGTGCCGGAGCGGGAAATAGGAATAGTGCTGCTGCCGCCACTGCCGCCGCTGGCTTGTGGTGTAGAACAGAATGGCGTGGTGGCTAGTGGTGTCGATGCGGAAAATGAGGAGGAAATGGAAAACGAGCCCGAGCGGTTGGTGTTGGTGTTGGTGTTGGTGTTGTCTTCGGGGAGAATGTGGGCGTTGGCGGCCCAGGAAGACCGAAGGTAGCGCTCGTCCGTGGGGAACAGTACGGCACAGGAATCGGAGCTGCCGACGGCGAGGAGTTCCGGTCCACCAGCGGTGCGGATGGGTCGGATGGCGCACTTGACGTAAAAGGACTGCGCGCGGAACATGTCGTGCTTGAAGCCAAAGAGGGGACCGAGACCCAGCGAGCCGCTGGGTTTACGTTTTGCCGCGTTGTCTTCAAGAGCTGGTGCGTGGCCGAGGATAAGATGCGCCGTCGAGTACGCATACACGGTGCTGTCTTTGCACACGGCGTAGAGGCGGGCTGCGTCGGAGCTCAGGGCCATGGAGGTGATGCCGTATGAGCGCCATGCGTGGCCAACGGGTTCTTGTGTCGAGGCGAGTGGTGACTCGGCAACCTGCCGGCGTGGCTTGATGTATCGCGTGTCCCAGAGTTTGATGGTTGCATTAGCTTCGGAGGCGGAGAGAAGGAGGTGCTCGCGGCCAGCGGGGAGCCAATGGATGGCAGTAACAGACACCGAGTTGACGGAGCCGTGGACCGTGCGCTCGTGGGAGTTATCAATGGTGTTGATGGTCTTGCCTACGAAGGGCTCAAGTTGTGTATCACGCTGGATAATACCAGATGGGCCGCCGATTGTGGAGAAGCAGTT
This sequence comes from Zarea fungicola, assembly GCA_900169235.1. Lineage (NCBI taxonomy): Eukaryota > Fungi > Ascomycota > Sordariomycetes > Hypocreales > Cordycipitaceae > Zarea > Zarea fungicola. The sequence continues at coordinate 14,288 of FWCC01000267.1, read as the reverse complement.
TGTAGGCATTGGCGAGCACCGAAGATCCCAGACTTGTATGCGGCCGGAACGGTCAGAGGTGGCTAGGACACTGCCATTAGCTTGGCCAGGTTGAAAGGCGATTTGGCGGAGCGAATCAAAGTGGCTATTGGCGAGCTCAACGGCTACGGTTTGTGTGGTGACATCAAGAATCTTGCCGGTGCGGTCACCGCAGGCTGTCGCCAGGCGAAGGTCGTCATCGGAGAAGGCCAGGTCCATGATGGCATTGTCGTGAGCTTTGATATGACCGTCGACCTTGGAGTCTGAGGAACTGCTGCTATCAGTTGTATTGAAAAAGCGGACATGGCCTTGTTCATCGCCAATGGCTGTGACAGGGGCCTTGTGGCAGCTGGTGAGGGAGAATGGAATTGTGTTGCCGGTGCCCGAGTAGGCAGTGCAGGGGTGGACATCTGCTTCGCGGCTGTAGTAGGCGGCTGTCTCGAAACGGGGATCGAATGCTGGTCTGGCGAGGTCTTGTTGACCAGTGTGAGAGGAGAAGCCATGTTCGCGGTTGAGAAGCTGAGACTCAAAACCACGATTGCGGAATTTGCGGACGGGGCGTGGTTCATAGCCTTCGAGTATCTGTATAACGTTAGAAGAGAAGATGGATGTGGCGAGTGAGATAGGGTGGCATACGGTATGACCTTGGAGGTTTGTAGATGTGACGTTAGGTGTCGATGGGAGCGACTTTTCGTCTATGGTTCGGAGACCACTGCGACTAGCTTTGAAGAAGAGATTCTGGTCAGAGTTAGTAAATGATGCTGGTATGGATATATGGTGGCGTCGTACGAGAGTCGCTTTTCGTCCATCACCAAACGAGTCGGAGGCGGGACGAGAAAGCCCGTCATCTTGCGTAGTCTCTTCTGTAAGCACAGCCGGTAAAAGCAGCGGCGGCAGAGACAAGTCATCCATGGGGTAGCCGCGGCGCTTCTTGAGAGCTGCCATGGGGTTCTCTGGACACTGCCGCTTGTTGGCACCGCCACGAATTGTTCGTTCTGTTGGCGAGGAACATATCGAGTCCGACATCAAGGCATCGCTGGTCAGGGATTCTGGTGAGATTGGTCGACGATTGAATTCGGAGCTATGAAGGTTCTCGAGAGGCAGACGAAGGGGAATGCCTCCCGGCATGGAGGACCGGGGTGTAAAGAACCTGCCGAATCTGCGTGGTGTTACGGACGGGTTCCTACGCTCCTTGCCCCGTCTGGACGATCTCGACGGGGAGAGATATGGGCCGGTGGGAGAGGAGCTCATGTTGGATGCGGATGCTACCGCTGACGGTGGCGGGCTTGAAGGAATTGTCGAGTAAGTAGAAGGGCCATGGTGGAAATGCATGGTTGCCCTGGGAGATGGGAGCGAAGGCAACGCGGTGAGGTGGTAGATGGAGGCGTGGTGATGAGAGAGAGGTGGAGATGTGCTAAGAAAAGACCAAGATGAGATGAAGATGGGTTCCAAAAGAATAAAGTAAAAAGACGGACGAGAGTAATTTCGGATAAAGCCAGGGATCGATATTGTCTCGTGGAGGTAATAGTCTGAGGCTGGGAGGAGGAATCCTGCGTGGAGAAACGCCAGAAACCCATTAACACGGTCCGCGTCTCGTCGCGTGCGAAGCTGGGCGTTGGGTGTGAGTCTGTGACAAGGGCTGTAGTGGGTGTCTCAGTACCTACAGTGGTGTAGCAGCTAGCATCTAGCAGCTAACTAGCGACCTGGACGTGCTGGGGCGGGTGTCGCGACTTGTGGCGGTGGCGTGGCGGTGGTGGCGGGAGCTGTTTGCTGTGCATCGGAAGCAGGGCGGGAAATTAAATTCCAGATGCAATGCAAAGGGAAGCCAGAAAAGGCAGGATAATGAAGCAACATGGCCTTACTCGCTGTCATGATGGATATAATTTTTGCCATGATTTAGAGAACACTGCTGCTCTACCACGGCGTACTGTGACGCGTTGGTCTGCTCGCGTGATGGCCACGCCACTGGTTAACATCAAGTACGGGCTCGGGTATACTCTGTGCTGGTTATTCTTTAAACAAACGTATTCATATTATATCATGAAAAATCAAGAAGAATCATAAAAAATCAAACCAACCCATACCGGGATAATAGATTTTTATTCCGTAATATGCGACCATAGTGAAACAGCTGCGTCAACACAACAATTCAACTCGGAGTGAGTTCACTGTTAATACAAATAAATTCTTAGGCATTCAATAAACCCATCCAGCATCCATTTCCATTTCAAACACTTGTAAAATCGACAACTTGTAAACTTGTAAACGTGCAACCTGACCCGGACTCTGGCCCATCGCTGCCCCGCCACATCAACGCCACACTTGATGCATCGCCCGCTTCATCTCTCAACACTCATAGGCTCGCAGCTCGTCGCCTCCATATACCCAAACCCTGCATCTTTTTCCACATCTCTATTCCCTTGTCCTACCCCCCTGATTCAGATTCTATTATCCTTGCCAGCATCTTACCAGTACCTCGTCTTGCGCTCTTGCTCCCCTACTCTACTGGCCGATCTCGCTCCGTACGCTGACACCTACTGGCGTGGCTCCGATGGTGTCATTTTTCAGAGTCATGCACAATTGCGCAACACTGTCACATCCCTTTTTTTGACACTCGAGCTCCTACATTTTTCTGCGAACCTCGAGAAAAAAAATTGTCATTTCTCTTACCTCCTTTTTTCTTCCCCTTCCACGAGCGACATCACAGCAACTCATCCAAAATGTGTCGCTTTCTGGTAGGCACCCCGCTGCGACAACGGAGCGAGCCTGGAGCTCTGCTGACTGGCCGTCACTAGGTTTACAAGGGCAGCGACGAAATCATGCTGTCAAAGCTAATTCTCGATCCTACGCATTCGATCCTCAAACAGTCCTTCGATTCCCGGTTACGACTGGTAATGCGCCCACCACCCTCTCGAGCCAAAGGCAAACTCTAACCGGACAAACAGGATACTCGACGGGGACAAAATAATGCAGACGGCTTCGGTATCGGCTTCTACACGGACCCAAAGCTCGGCGCCGCGCCTTGCCTATTTACCTCGACCACTCCAGCCTGGAACTGCACAAACCTACAGCGCATAGCTTCGAAAACCGCCTCCCGACTTATCTTTGCCCATGTGCGGGCCACAACCGAGGGCTCGCTGAGCGAGGACAACTGCCACCCCTTCACCCACGGCAGCCTCATGTGGATGCATAATGGTGGCCTTGGAGGCTGGAAGCACATCAAGCGACGTCTAGGGAGCCATCTGGCCGATAAATGGTACTTGGGCGTTCAGGGTGGCACCGATAGCGAATGGGCGTTTGCCCTCTTCCTCGATACTCTCGAGCGCCTCGGCCACAACCCTAGCGCCTGCCCGCCCACCGGATTTGGTCCAACCGTCTTGCGCAAGGCCGTTGAGCAAACAATTGCCAAGATCAACGAGCTCACCGACTCGATACCCAAGGAGCTTCTAGACGGCGAAGATGTGGACACGCGCAGTCTTCTCAACTTTGCCCTCACTGATGGCCACAGCATAATCTGCACACGATACATTAGCAGCGCTCGTGATGAGGCCGCCAGTCTCTACTATTCGTCAGGAACTCGGTGGGCCACGCGATCGGAAGCTGTCGATGATAGGCAGTACCATATGGAGCGCCAAGACAAAGGTGCCGACATTGTCCTCGTCGCTAGCGAGCCTTTAACGTTTGAAAGAGGTGAGTCTATGATGCCCACACTAACAAAAAACGCCAAAACGCGCAACGCGCAACGAGATGCTAACGAATACGCAGAGAACTGGGTCAACGTGCCTACCAACTCTATCCTAACGATTCACCGTCAGACGGTAATGGTACACCCCATCATGGACAAATACTACGACCGCGACCCGCATCATGTACGCTCCAGCGCATTTGTACATACAAAGGGCCTCGTGTCGAACGAAAAGAACCCCAGTGGTTCCCTAAGTGCTAGCAGCAGTAGTGATACGCCGCCACAAGCGAGCATTTTCGACAGTATCAAAGGTCTTGGCCAGTCATCACTCTCACGGAGCATCAGCCCCGACTTTGCGCGCGTCGCTCTGACTCCAACCGGTGTGCGAGACTCTCGAACGCTTCTAACCGCTCACCGAAGCAAGCCCTCGACTTAGTGCGCGCGCTGTCAAAGCCAAAAGCCAAATCATCAACACACAAGCTTTAAACTTACTTTGGTAGCGTCTTTGGGATCAAGCCCTAGACCAACTGAAGAGGTTGGTGTCTTGCGCTCTGTGACAAACGTTAGCGAGAGGCATGTATTTATCTGTATTTCAGTTGTAGAACGGAGGAGAGCACCTTGAACTTGACTCAAAGACAATGTATACCATAGCGATATTTTATTCTCATTATCAGGCGCTCAACTACAAGGGCAGCAATATTATATTAAACACTCGGCAGGATACCACTGGCCGCAAGAACAATCTTGCATTGTTGTATTTCGCGGAAACAAGAAACATCGCCACACAATAGGAGAGCTCAGCCTTCGCGGTACAAGAAAGTGACTTGTGTTGGGGCAGGAGCAGATACCGATACCCTCACCCGACACGGCAAGTGGTTTGGGGCTTGTCCCACAACAACGAGGTTGAATTATCGTTGTCGCTGCGTGGAGATGGCGTAAACCCTCATCCAACTCCATACTGTACTTGCCCTTCTTCTTGAGTCCCCTGTTGCTCAAGCCTCCGCCCAGCAGACTGCGCCCGATTCCTGCATTGTTCCTACATCCTGCAGTTTGATTATCCTGATTATCTTTATTATCCCATCAAAATAACACGTCAACATGTCGTGCGGCTTTGCCGTCATGCATTATGCCATTTGCAGGCACAACCAGTTGTTCAAGATTGCCTGCACTAAGGACTGCGGCGACTTTTGCGACGAGCCACAGGAAATCCTGCTCGAAACAGGTGGCTACTTTCGATGCCGCAGCTGTGCCAGGGCGGACGATGTGCGCATTCGGAGCCAACGCAGCACCGTCTACGAGAGGGAGCGGATTGCGGCGCGAAGAGTGGCACAGAGCCACCCGCGCGTGGAGTGCAGGGCCGCCCTGCAGACTGTCCTGCAGCTTAACGTGCGAGTGCGACACGAGTGGCATGCGGGCCGACACCGTGTCAACCACCGAGTGCAGCTGTACGAGGTGCTCGACGCCGAGCGATGGACGGCGGGTTATGCAGAGATACTCTGGCAGCTTCGCCACGGCTCGGGGGAGGAGGTGCAGACGCCTGATGTTGTCAGGGAACTTGCCGGCATCCTCGATGCCTTGAACGAGACGATCCCCGAGGGCTTGGACGTATTTCGGGAGATTTCGTGGGGTGATGAGGACTCGGGCGAGTCTTGCGCATCCGCAATGTCAGAGGAAGGTTGTGCCGCTGCTGAGGAGCAGATGGGAGAGTCGGATGGGTCTGTCCAGAGCGAAACCCGGACTGGAACCACGATCTCGCTGCCATCATCGCCACCGTCATCACCACCTGAGGAAATTCGACCGTCGTCGCCGCTCCTGGGAATGCCACCAGCACTACCGGTGGAACAGATCCGCAAGTTTGAGGCCTCGGTGCGGCTGCCATTGTCACCACCTGCTGAGCTGCCTCGACCAAGGACTCCAATGCCTCGAGCGCGATTGCGATTGTATGCGGCGACTCTCATGCCTCCACCACCAAAGCCACTGCCCAAGGAACCGGCAGATACACTCTTGTCTCCCCCTCCTTGTTAATATTGGAAAGGCACTCCCTCGCAGCATACCTCCAGGGGCCTGGTAGCACTCGCTTGCAGCCCAGGCCGCAATCTAGTATGGACTATCGGACTTTGAACGTTTGTTTGTATATCTTGGTATTTGTTTGTATTTCCTGTGGCGACACTAATGGATCAGCTGAGAAACCAGACGAGAGGGCACGTGGATCTGTCGATGGCAGACTGCCGGTGTTGGTTAGCAGTGAGAATAATGCAATGGTCTCGTGGATGATAGTAGCCAGGTAAGGAGGTCACTATTGCTAGCGTTTTACTTATTTGTGTTCTCTCGTGTTTCTGATTTTGAAGAATTGGAAGGCAAGCAATGAAGATACCCAAGCGTTCTGGCTACTATTTATTAATTAATAACCCTAATAATCTTTACAGTTTATGACTTTAATAATTTTCTTCTGGCGGTTATTTTTGTTGGTTTATGTTCTGGCCAACCAAAGAGTGTAGTACTTTTGTACTATCATTGTTTCCCGGCACTGGAAACACATGAAGTACTTCATGTAGTATTCTACCTTTTACGCCCTACTTTGTTTACAACGGTGATTTGTCTGCTGCCTAGCTTATTTAATTTTCTAAAATAATAATGAAATGCGGAATTAGCACTTCCAGGGTCGGCTACGTTGTCTGCCGTGATACCATTCTTATGTGTCAAGTGCTGGGGTGTAGTCTGATACCTGTCCCTGGCCCTCTAATAGACAGTGTACATTTGGATATGAAGTCTTCTTCGGGTTCGGGTTTTTGTATCGTTACGCCGAATACAACACAGACGGGGTGGTGTCATGTCCACTATCCCAAAGTCTCAAAGTATATGCCATGTACTGGGTACAGTGTACATGCATCACAAGTTTACAATGACATTTGGCAGTACTCTGTCGACGGACTCGTTTCCAACGTCACTTGATTTCCCGGATCCATTCCCCGAGTCTTTACGTCGATTCGACTGAAAAGACTTTACTACGAGGATCGAGTTTGGACAGGACGTGTAAAAAGCTTAATACCCTTGACCTCGACAGTTGTGGAAGGAAGCTACACGGCAGGTGTGCGTGTATGTTGTCTGGCGAGATCCGAAGCGGAGCCCAACGGCGCGTGTGAAGAAAGGATGACATGTCGCGAAGATTTCCATTTTGGAAAAATAAAATAAAATAAAATATCCCGGGTGGTGAGAAAGGAAACAAACAGCGAGGTCTGACTCGCGAGTCGAAGAAGAGGGGGGGGTGTCTTTCACTCGGATATCGCGTTAAAGTCCCACCAACCAGAAAGATGCCGACAATTTAAATGACAGGAAATAGAGTTTACTAGTAAATTAAAAATAAAATTAAAAATAAATTGCCATATGGAATTGCATGCTGAAAAGCCATCGAGAAAAAAAGCTTCTATTAAGCTGTGACGGGATGAAAACGTGGGACTCGGCTGTCGGCTGTGGTGTTGGTTGTGTTGGGATAAAACGTGGCGTGTGAGTTGCAGAGGGTGTAAGGTTGATGTGTAAATAATATTTTCAATCAATCAATTCTTTCTTTTCCGTCTCTTTTTGCTGCGTAGTGCAATGCTTCAAGTTTTCTTCACGTATTCATGTCTCAAATCGTCGCCCCAGGTACTCTACAATCAAATTGAAATGATTCGGTAAAAAGGCACAGAGGCACAAACCAAAAAGCAAAGGGTACCCGCGCCGTCTCTTTTTGGTCTGGGCTCGTCTCTGCTGTGGGCGACCGTCCGCGAAAACCGAAAACCGACGTGGGCCAGGACCATTTACAATAGTTAAACTCTCGGAATACGGGTGATAAAAAGGGCAATGCGCCAGCCACTTCCGCCAACGATTTTGGCAGGGGCCATAACCAATAGGAGAACTAGTTGGTCGTACATACGAAAGGCGTGCGGACGGACCGTGTGTCTGTGTCTGTGTGTTTAACTTCCCAGCCACGAGGCAGGCATGACCTATTCCCAACTAGTACCACAGACAAGAGAACAAGCAATTAGAGGTAGGCATCGTACTATTGTAGTAAAGTTATTTTATTGCACAGGTCGCGTACTGTCGTGGCTTAGTTTTACGTCCCGTGCTGGCGAAAACAAGGCCCTCGTACCACGCATCTTAGTCGTCAAGTGGGTTGGTTGGCCTTTTCTTCCCTGGTGCACGATCTACCCAGTAACCTTGAGTGGGGACAATAAAGGCGGTGTCTTGAGAGATGTGTGCATGTGTAACTTAACGGAATGGATACCCTCGGTGAAGAACTGGTCACCATGAGATGAGAAGGCATTCAGTACTGAATTTGGGCAGCTGAACCAGCACCATGAACGCCACCCCGACTCAATGTTGAGGCATGTGTTGATGGGCATTTGTTTACTTTGTGCAGTCGGGAAGAGGGACTTTCCGGCGGATGAAGGGTTTGGTAAAGAGCCACCGTAAAAGCCTGCTGTGAGCCATGGAGGCTTTGTCCAGTCCACGGAGGTACAAAAGGAAGGATTCTAGAAAGAGATATCAGAGGATGGCGTGCTGGATTTCGCCGTCTCACTGAGACACTTGCGTACAACCCGTCTGTCTCGGCGCTGGAGCCCCAAAACGGACGAACCGCGTGTCAGCAGTCGTTTACAGCATACGCGAATGTATAATTGGCAGCCAGGCGCTTCCCTTTACGGTGGTTACCTGTTATCAGATACCGAGGCCTTGCAGTAGTGCAGTGCTTTCGCAAATTGCATACGCATGCTCAGAAAAATGCATAATCCAAAGAATCTCACTCCCCCCCTGTCACTCTCCGCTGGAAATCTACAACGAGTTAGTGGGCGTGCATGTCTCATTGCTGCGTCACGCTTTTCACTACCGGGAACTTCTGCATGGCGCAGCGTTGTTAGCTTGCCTGTTATTAGTTTCCTAATCAACTAACTGATTCGGCCAAACCTCTTCAACGATGATTTTGTTGGCGACCTTTAACCTAAACTGGCTAATCGCCGACGAATGGGAGAGAGAGTGAGACGGCGATTTAGTTAGCGACGGTAACTACAGCGCAAGTTGCAACAATTAACCGGCGGTTACCAATAGTCTCCAGTCCATACCCACAGTCAGCCCCTGTGAAAATTAGTTTCAATAGGTTGCCGACCGGCGACCGACACAGAAAAGTGATCTACGGCCCCCCAGCCTTGGCAGCCCTAGGATTCTCACGATTTAGTGGTCTGCCCCACTGGGTGATTGCATTGATTCTTTTACATAATGGTGATTTCTTTTGAGGGCATCCGTTTCAGCCGCAGCATCTTTCCATGGCTTCGCCTAGGCCAAGTTTAGGTGTTTTGGCTGGGGAAGCTAATACAAGTTTCTCCATCTCCCTCGGAAGCGAGATTAATCCATTCCTGCAAATCAATGCAATAGATTACCCCAACCTTCGCAGGGGAATTAGTCGGAGACGGAGGTGGTGGTGGTTTGCCGCCAACAGACCTGCATATTCATCCATGCACTGATTCTACTAATGTGCCCTTGCTCGTTTTGTGTAAATTACTGCCAGTTCTATAGAAACAGTTACAAACGGTAATATTTCCAGCCATTTTCTTTTTCACTATTTTTGTTAGTGGTCGCAAAGTGTTGCCCTTACCCGCTACTGCCTCGGTTGCGCATTGACGTCTGTTATGGTCCATGACTGTACACAGCGGTAGCGGAGTAAGTTACATGACGACATTTCAGACTTTGAAGCTCAATTAGTTATGATACTACGATAAACTCTAAACGGTTGCGCTACACTGAATTCCAACTGGCGGCCGCTGTCTGTCGGGAGCTATTAGAGTTGACCGTTGCTTACAGCGTGGTTGTTGCTGTCCGTGAGCAGTTGAGCCGTTGCGCCAACAGATGAAAGCCGAGCTTCTATTTTATTTTATCTTGTAGCATTTCTTTTTATTTATTTTCGTAGCTTGAACTAGTATTAATCATTTATTTTGCCAAATTTGACCGCTCGCGACCGCACTTGGTATTTGCTTGTTATCAGGTTGACCGTTTGGTTGGGGGACTCGGCTGTCGGGCACTACAACCAACTACCAATCTGTCGCTTTTGCGGAATATAGACGCTGATTTCTGGTAATTGAGTCGCATTTGACTATACAAACAGAAAAAGGAGCGAATTTAGAAGCAACATTGTCCAGACGTTGCGATTCACTTGCTGTTCGGTTGACCGTCTTGGCTGCAGACCGCACTGCAGCGTGCTGTAACCAACTACCAATCTCAAGATACAGTCACCGCGTACTTGTGATTGGCCCAGGTCTAGTTATATAGTTACAGGCAACCAGCAGCTAGTTTTGCGGATATTGACAGCGGCACGCATAGCGCCGTTTTACCAAATATATTGCCTCGTTCCAGATTGATTGCAAGCATATTTTCACCTATATTTTCCATTTATTTTGCGGCTCTTTGCTGTCCCAGGATTGTCAGGGTCTAACAAAGCATAGCGGGTATTGGTTGATCCGGTCCATTGCGGGATCATCGTCGAGACACAACGTTGCACCGGGACAAGGGACATGTTTGAAGTAATAATCGGCGGTGCTTAATTTTTTGCTGTTCCAAGGGGGACGCGGGAGAGAACCACAGAAGGCGCGATCATCTACATTCCACCAGGGCTTGTGCTCCTCCGACCGTGTCACCGACAGACGCGCATTCTGAGTAATCCATCACCCGAGGCAGTCAACGCACAAGAAGAAAAGGGTTCAAAGCATAATGTCAAAGTGACATGTCCAGATTTTTCACGTCGTATTAAAGGAGAAACATACAGCGGTCCGTCTTGCACGTTGCGTAGCAGAAATGGCACCGTCTTAGACAGGCGTGATGGGTAAAACCTCTTGATGGTTGTCATGAGACATGGCGTGGCATTGTCATTTTAGACAAAAACGAAACCTTGTTTTTTTTTGGCCTGCATTGTCGCATCTCACTCAGTCTCTTGTGGCCAGGAACAAGGAACCACTCACACCGATGACGGACTGCGGCTTTTTTTTGGGCCATGTTGTGTCGATGGGTGCGCTAGCGGACAAGACTCCGACACAAAGCTTGGAGACTTGCTAGATGTCCCCGAGCACGCAATCGCAAAAAGGCCCATTTACCATGGTACCAAAGCTCACCATTGTCAACTTGTATTGAAAAGTCGCTGCTCCGAGAGGTGGGTAGTTTGAGTGCTTGCCCACCAAAAAGCTATGAGCTCCTCGGAAGCTGACGGATTAGCATCTGCTCTCTCCCCTTGTGGCTGGAAAACCGGTGTTATCTAGATGGATGTTTCTCACAGTCAATGGCAAGAATGTGCTCCGTAGTACGGACGATATGCGGCGGCGCCTTCTGAAGCCCATTCTCCGCACATTGGGCACTTGCTTGCCTTTCCTTCACAGAGAGAGAGGCCTTTCCCTCTTCCCCCACAGGATGGATAAGAACGATCCCCTGTTCTTTACTCGATATACACCCTCTTCCATGCTAGGCCTTTTCTGGTGTTAGTGTCGGGCTTTCTTTTGCACTAGCAAAGACGCACCACAAGTTCACACCCCCCCTCCACTTTCCCACTTGTAGATCCCCTCCGTCAGTTAAGGGACTTTTGGAGAAGGGGAGAAAAGGCGGAGAGGGGCTGTCTATTGGGCGGCGCATGATGGGCAATCTGCGAGTTGTTTGACCAATCACTCGTGAACCGATTTTGGTCGGTAGCCCGGTGACTTTGAAGCTCTCTACGGATGACCTACAGCTAACCTTTGATCATCACCTACGGGTTGAACGGTTGCGCTAGACCTTACGACCTTGAGACAAGTTCAAATACGCACTTTTTTGTTGGCCGGATAGTGTTAAGGAGGCGCAGGTCTAGCTAATTTTGCTGGAGAACGCCACTGGCTCATCCCCCGTGAAGCCACTCTTCGATCTATTTGGCCTTTCAAGGCTGAACGACGCCAACTGGGGATATTTCTTTTGGGGCTTTTTGCTTAAGTACCGAGATACATGGAACTATTTACCGAAAAATATCCCACTTTGTATTTTTGTTTTTGTTTATTTGAGTCTGCGCATAGGCTCCTAGGCCCATACCAAGTTGGCCCAATGCACTTCCTGGATGAGCTTTGTCCTTGTGGTTCTACTTGAACCCATCGCGTGAGAATCGCATGTGAAGGCTACTCGTCAGTAGTATAAACGGTCCGAAACCGGCTGTCAAGTTTGAGAGTAGTACCAGTATTACCATGTACGGGAGTAATAATCAATGGGGAAGGGGTTTCAGTCGGAGTTTTTGCACTGGCCATGTGCGCCCCGTTGTTGCAGGACAGAACCAGCATCGGACAAGCACATGCAACACCCAACGCACGCCCCCAGTAATACATACAACAAAATAAAGAATAAAAAATCCTTTAAAAAAAGATAAGAAACTGATTTAAAAATGACATTGTCTTTTTAGTGCACTGGCACACTTGTCGGTGTTTTGGTTCCGGAGCCTTGTCAGAAGCAGAAATGTCTCACGTGCCTCTTTTGGTTTTTGTATTAGTTATCACGGGCTACATCTCGCCAGATATTGATAGACGTTTGACTGATCGTCTACAAGACCCTGAGAATCTGTTGATGTGCAAGATTTGGTCCAATTTTCTCATCATGGTCGATTTGTTGCAACTTAGATATGGATGTGCACTGCATGGGAGAAAATCCCCTTTCAAATGCGGAAATTGTAGACTGCGTAGTGAAGACTGGAGTAAGGTGATCGTCAATGCTTGCCTTGGGGGGAGGTCCAGCTCAGTGCTACGTGGAACGGAGACTGTCAGTGAAGATCAGGTAAATTAACCCACGGAAAACGGGCATGGGCGTTGATGGGCAATAATGCAGCATGAACATGCGGTGGGTTCGGGCACTAGATGCAAAGCCCACTCAACCAGTGTGATAAACCCAAGCCAAAAGGACTGTTATTAGAATATATTGAGACACATTTGTCGCGGGATCCCCGTACTTTGATCAACGTCGGATATACTTGCACATTTGCATATATTGAGGCTCAGTTGTCGTTCATTTATTTTTTTCGCCACCGGATTTTACTAGGTAAGTAGTTTCGCCCAATCATGTTTTACGCGCTGGTGGCGTGGGGGAGGTGTTGGTGATGATTCTGCACATCACAGCAACTATGGGATACCGAGACGCCGGGCCATCTCCATCCCTATCGCGCCCAGCGGCTACAATTTCCGCCAATCAAGACTTTACGATGTGAACGAGAAACAGGGTGCAATTGGACTCTGCGGTATAATTAGTAACCGTCTTTCATGGTACAGGGCTGGATTCCGTGATTGTGGATAATGATGTCTACAGGAAGGCGTCCACTCACCGCGATTGCTGTCAGCAAAGGGTATTTTCACGATCAAAAATAAACTGATTACTTACCCCATCATACAGAGTTGTCTGTTTTTCTTCCAATAACGTAGCGGGGCTCGTTCAATGTGAATTTGCCCACGGCAGATTTTGCTGTTCCCCGCACGGGTTGACTTCCTAATGAAGAAACCACCCCCATCTCTGAAGCCAAGCCACGCCCTCCCTTTCACATTTCCCCGCCTGGGCGTGAGAAGGGCCTGTAAAGAGAAGAGGAAAAGTAGAGGGGGGTGCATTGCATTATCACAATGCAGCATGCAGGGCACTTTCTTTGTGGGTTTGCTGCAAGGCAGGTAGTTGACCCCATAGCGCGCCCTTTATATTAATTAAATTGCTTTGAAGAACTATGGCGGAGAGCGCCGATGAGGCACTTGATATTCTAGAAGTGGCAGATGCTGTTGATGGATTTTACGTGGCGGGTGAGTTGAGTTGCTTCTACAAGTCCATTAACATGGTAAAGTCATTTTGCCTTTGACAGGCAACTAGGACAGGCAACTAGGACAGGCAAACTAGACAGAGTAGTATTACTGTCATCCATAACTGCTAATTGGCCCATTCTGAAAATAGTATAGATGAATTGTCCCAACTAGTCAAACTGTCAGCTGTCAAAGTGTCGAGTGTCAAAGTGTCAAAGTGTCCTGCCAACCCCGTTCCTTTGCCTTGACCCGTAACGATAATGCAGGCAAAGGGTCGGCGCACGGGGTAAACGATGCGACCGACGTGCCTCCGAGTTGACAATATAACGAAAGAAAAAAAAATGGAATTCTTGCAGTCTAGATGTAGCAGCAGACTGGGTTTGCTTTTTTCTGTCATACCACAATAAAGGCGTTTGTGGGTACGGAGTTGACCGTTGACAGGAGAGTCAAGCTGACAGGCACAGTCCATCGAGACCCTCACGCAAAGGGTAGTCCTAATTGGCCGTTTTATTGGAAATTTGTAACTGGAGGAATTATTCTAATCTCCGGTTTTTTCTTTTAAAAAAAAAGAAAGAAAAAGGCGAGTCGTAGGTGTGTACTCCATGGTCAGTCCTAAGCAACCGTGGCCGAGGACTTGTTCTATTCTGATGGAGCAAGCTGCATGAGTCGAGGCGGGATTCTCGGCCGCGTGGCCCGCATAGCTACTTGCAGGGCTAGCGGAGGACCAATTGTCTTGTCATGTGTTAGTCTCCGCCTATACTTGTGCCACGCCCCCACCGCTTCGCTAG